>CM049815.1:3276771-3598761 GCA_027422405.1 Ptychobarbus kaznakovi
CTTTTTGTATCATTTGAGTCTTACGATTGTGTGTTCATTTCTTCTTCAGGTCTATCTGATGTTGCTGCAGATGAAGTGTCAGTATCTGTGAAGGAGGGAGATTTAGTCTTTCTACAACCTGATGTAAAAACAAATCAACAAGACAGAATTAGATGGTATTTAGTGGACACTCGCATCGCGCAAATCACTGGAGACCTCAGAAGCACATCCCGCTGTTCGTTCACTGAAGTCCCGGCGATTCAGACACAGACTGATGCTGGACAATCAGACTGGATCTCTGACCATCATGAACACCAGAACCACAGACTCTGGACTCTATCGTCTGCAGATCAGCAGTAGAAACAACAGTAACAGTGAAAATATTGAAGAGATCTTCAGTGTTACTGTTCAAAGTGAGTAATTATGTTGAATAGCAAGTCTTGTACATTTGAGAGGGAATGTTGAAAAAATACATGACTGGTAAAATAACAAAAATCATCCCCACTGCATCTTTCCCCCCTCCATCCCTATTAAATTAAGTGTTGTTTTGTTTAAAAATTATAATGCAAATGAAATTAAAATGATCTGCATATGATAATCAAGGAACTATAAATGACAGAATGTGTATGCACAGAGGGAAGCAAGCTTTCAACAGTCTTTGTGCAGTTCAAAATGGCCAAGAGAGCTGTTCAAGTGCATATTTTACCTTTCTTTAAAAGGAAGAGAACATAGAGTGTGATTTAATTACATGCCTTGCATAACATTAGAAAGAATAACTAGATGTGTTGATTGAGTAAAGGATTGTTGTTTCATTAATTATTGAAAGTGAATGCACAGTCACCAAAGTGATAAGGTAAATGTATATTTGTTTATTTTAGGGCTGTCAGGCGATTCAAATATTTTAATATAATTAGTTACTTGATGTGGTGATTTAATTAATCACATCAAATTTGCCTCAGAAATGACCCCAAAAGATCATTTATAGCCATTACAGTGTTAAATTATAAAACCTACAAAAAATAGCTTTAGAAGTAAATATTTTGGTTCTTTGATTTTTGGGTGTGCAATCCCTTTAATTTGTCAATATTTTTTTAATATTATTAATATGGATCTTTATTTTCATATTTTGTATTAATGGGGGCTGGGGGGGGATAAAGGCCTTCTGAACTGAATTGATGCATTTTTGTATGAAAACATATCCATATATAAAACTTTATAAACTGTAATCTCTAGCTTCCTAACTCCTAAGTGATGACCCTGCCTGTGCGCAAAGTACACACTATGTACCTGACATCACCAACATTTCAATATGAATTCTGACTTTTATAAATCATTTTCAGTAATCGTGTATGCCAGTAATTGTTTTTTGGAAAACTGTGCCAAATGAGTAAAAATGTAAATTAATGTTATTTGTGGTAGAAGTAAAAATAACAGTATTTTCTAGAAAAAACACGACATTGTACCTTAATATGGTACAAAAGTACAAAATAAAAAAATGATGGGCAAAACTGTTTATTATAAAACCAAATGAACTGTTTGTTTGTTTTTCAGGTTATTTCAGTGCAAGTACAGATGGAGTGTCAGTGTTTGTGATGGAAAGAGATTCTGTCACTTTCCAAACTGGTGTTGAAACAAACCAACAAGGCAGATTAGATGGTATTTTAATGACACTCGTATCGCTCAAATCAGTGGAGATCTCAGTTTTATCTGTACAGATGTTCAGTGTAATGAAGGCACTGAGAGATTCAGAGACAGACTGAAGCTGGATCATCAGACTGGATCTCTGACCATCATGAACATCACAACCACAGACTCTGGACTTTATCAACTAATTATCAGCAGTAAAAATAATGGCGAGAAAGACAAGACCTTCAAGTTTGCCCTCCATGGTGAGTTTAAAAGCAAGTCTTCATATGTTTAGTCATTCATATCTTCATATGTGACCCTGGAGCACAAAAGCAGTTTTAAGTCGCTGGGGTATATTTGTAGCAATAACCAAAAATACATTGCATGGGTCAAAATTATAATTGTTTCTTTTATGCTAAAAATCATTAGGATATTAAGTAAAGATCATGTTCGATGAAGATATTTTGTAAATTGTTTATTAAAACTACATTTTTGATTAGTAATATGCATTGCTAAGAACTTAATTTGGACAACTTAAAGACGATTTTCTCAGTATTTAAATTTTTTGCAGATTTTCGAGCTTATTTGTTCAGCTTTCAGATGATGTATAAATCTCAATTTCTAAAAATTAACACTTATGGCTGGTTTTGTGGTCCAGGGTCACGTATGTTAAGTAATATTTGTGTTGTGACATTCAGAAGTGTTTATTCTCTTTACCTGTATATTAACTCACAGATGACTTCTTAAAGAACACATATATAAATTTAGTTCTGTGTGATTTTTCAGATGTTTCTGCTGCTGAACAGTATGAAATGAAGAAAGAGGGAGAAAATCTAACTTTATCTACTGGTGTAATAAACACAAATGATGTGATGAGATGGTATTTGAATGACACTCGCATCGCTGAAATCACTGGAGATCAGAGTAAGATCTGTACAGATGTTCAGTGTAAAGAGAGATTCAGAGACAGACTGAAGCTGGATCATCAGACTGGATCTCTGACCATCACAAACACCACAACCACAGACTCTGGAGATTATAAACTACAGATCCACAGCAGCAGATTCAGCGTCATTAGAAAGTTCACTGTCAGTGTTACTGTCACTGGTGAGTATCATTTAGTCAGTCAGTGCCTTTTTCCTTTTAGCAACAGTTTGAAATACTTAAAACATCCCACTAAATGGTTTCATTGATCATCTGTCATCTTCAAATGCATCTGTGACAGATATTTTTCACTTTATGAATTCTACAATTTTTAAGTCCATTTTAAATAAGAAAAGAATCATATTTGTATATTGGTCAGTTTTCCTGTGAAAGCCACTGTTTTAGCTGTACTTGCTCTAAAGTCCACCACATTCCATATAAATAAACTGTACTGAAAGCAGAAAGGTGTAGCCCTAAACGTCAGTCAAAAGTAATGATAGTTAACTTTCAGTTGATCTCTAGTAGTAATGACCATCTGTTTTTAGCTGTTCGAGACCCAGGTCCACCTTCATCTGCTGCAGAAATAAATGCTGCTATTATCCTTAGTGCTGTTGGTGGTTTTCTGCTCGTACCATTTGGATTTACTGTTGTCACAAGAGATGTACAAAACAAAATGGCAAGTATTACATACAACTGATCGCAATAAATGTAAATATGGATTTATTATACAAAAAGGATCTTTAAAAATGTGTCTCTTTTTAGTTTAATTGACCAAACTAAAATGTATTTTATTGTTTAAACAGACACCGAGAGGCAGAACAATCATGAGGTGAGGTACTACAACCGTTCTGATCTTTGAGATCCTTAAATGACGTTTATCTGTGTGAAAGTATATATGGTTTCATTCCGAAATTATAATAATTGACTTATTTAAGAGAGCACCACACTTGAGCTATTTTACTTCAGTATGAAGAACATGACATTTACAGGTACATTTATGCATTTAGCAGACGCTTTTATCCAAAGCGACTTACAGTGCATTCATTCGTGCTATCATATTTTTATCAGTATATGTGTTTCCTGGAATCGACCCACAACCTTTGCGCTGCTAACGCAATGCTCTACCACTGAGCCACAGGAGGACACATATACATGAGTCTTTACATTCAGCAAACATCAGATGTACAAAGACATTTTTGTGTTTGTGTAACTGGATCATCTATCCTGATCACCTTCTGTAATTCTGTTTTCTTTATTTCAGGAGAATGGTACAGCAGAAAACTTGCAAAATGAGCAAATGTATCTGAAAATGAATGATGTTAATGGGTCAACCACAGATCAGGTTGTGGCTAATGAGACCTCATAGTAATCAGTAGTCTGCATCAACACCAGTGACATGAAGTTTCTAATCCAAACCATTTTTAAACAAGAAGTATTTTCTTATGCAAAGTCATAGATATGCTATTGTGGGGCACATTAATAATGTCACTCAAGTATTATGCTTGCCTTTATAGCATGCAGAAAAAGGGCTTTTTTTTGTTGCAAATGTTTAGTGAATATTCAGTCTCATATACTGACCAAGTCTAACTAAATAAGAATTTAGATATTCATAAGACATCATGCATGTTTTTTTTTAATTGGACTGAGATGATAGTCAAGCTTTAAGCGTCTACATCTCTAAAATAATCCTGTAGATCAGATTTTTTTCAGTTCTACACTACCACCGCTCTTGTTCAGGCAGCTTTGTCAACTGTAAACTGACATTATTTAACAGTAACCTTTAAGAAATGGAACATTTCACAGTCCACGCTGATGTTTGACTGTTTGGTTGACAAAGCTTTGTAGTTAAAGAAAGGTGGTTGATATCCAGCAAGGGTTAGTCTGACCAGCAGCCATATCACATGCAGCCCAAGACCGGTCACCCACTGAAGCTAAGCAGGGTTGAGCTGGTCAGTACCTGGATGGGAGACCTCCTGAGAATACTAGGTTACTGTTGGAAGGGGTGTTAGTGAGGCCAGCAGGGGGTGCTCACCCTGTGGTCTGTGTGGGTCCTAACACCCCAGTGTAGTGATGGGGACCCTATACTGTCAAAAAGCACTGACTTTCAGATGAGACATTAAACCAAGGTCCTGACTCTCTGTGATCATTAAAAATCCCATGGCACTTACGCTCAAAGAGCTCATCAACAGCCTACTGAACACTGACATGTGAGGTTCTTACAAGAGTAATAAGATTCAGAAATTTTACCATTGTGCTTATTTTTGTAATGGACATTTAATATGAAAATGGTCTGTGTTAGAGCTGAAGTACTGTATTGCATTAGATCAAACACCTCAAAAGCCTGTACACAACCTCAGTAAGAGACAATCGTTATGTGCCTTGTGATTTGAGTGGAATATCTCGACATGATGTCTTAATTGCATCAGCCAAGGAAAAGGTGCCTTATACTTGAGCCTATATAGACTACTCTCATACTCTGGACGTTTACTTGAAAGAGTTCATGTGATGGATGCCAATAAAACAGATCTGGGGTCGCAAACAATTTTTTTGTCCAAAAATCTTCTATTGTGTGGCGTCATTACGGTTATTATCTGCCGATCGAGACGGAGCATCCCCAAACTCTAATTGTAAATTAACATATTTGATATTTAGGACTCTTGGTTGGGCTGCTTCTGATGTGATGCCCACAATAGCCAATGAGAGCCAATTACTGACGGATTGTTTGGGTGGATGTAAACATGATCTTGACATATCAAATGTTTTGTTTACAATAATTTATAACTGGCTGTGAACACGTTTTCAAGATTGACATTTTGGCCAATAGATGTCACATTGCAAGATGCAAGTGCTCTTCACATATTGTGCAACTGAGCATTATAATGTTCCATCTTTAAAAATGTATCATTGTCATCTTGACCTCAGGAAACGGTACTGATCATATCTAAGTAACTATCTGGTTGCAAACACAGATTTAGATATGATCACTTTTACACTGAAAAGGTGGCACAGAAGCGCTTCTGAAATGGCATTTAGATGTCATTTACACAAGACTGTTTAATGCTGCTCATAAATGCTGATAAAAGCACAAAATGAATGGTTAAATGTGAACTAAACTTAACATGAAAACTAAAAAATAATTAAATAGTAACACAACCACAATAAAACTGAGGTGAAACGGTGCCAAAACAAACACTAAACGAAACAAAATTTTAGATGCAAACAACACATTTTGAATTTTCAACTGTGAAACGTCACATGTTTGTGTGCAATTTTATTAATCTTCCAAATTATTCTTGAATATTTTGATAATTTTTTAACATTTAACAAGCAATTCCAGCTGCAGTGTTGAACCGATCCCCCATTGAGACTACATTATCCTGTCTTTTCGTGCATTTGTCTTAATTGTATGACCAGCCTTTTCAGTCTTGAATGAATTAGTTTCATTGTAAAGCTGCAATATTCAAGTAATGTACAGATTTGCAACTATTCTTGCACTGTCTGAAATGGTATTTTGGGCTTCATCTGAACAACCTCTTGTTACAGGGTTTCAGTCACCTTACAGCAGCCTTCCATCTTGCAAAAAATATATATATTTGTATTAAATAATTTGAGAGACTGTATTTTGTGCTGAACTGTCAAATACACACAAAATTGTATTGTGCCTGTCTTAAGGGAACATAAAGAGTTGGGAGAAATATGGATCAATATATTGGATCTGTGTGACACCGAAGTGACAGCAGCCTAACATACTGGCCTGTTCTATGTATTTATTGTTTCATGAAAAACCAAAGGGTCAAGGTTTAGCCCCTGCTGTTAGATGTTGTAACTAAATCATTATTTGCACAGAAATATTCTTTCTACATCAACAGTTATTTGTAGTATTATATTACGTGTTTCACCAGTGGCACATTTTTGAAGGCTTGAAACAATGTGAAATAGACGTTTATGTTTTACATGTCTAATAAAGGCGTTTTAATATAGAGTGATTATTCATATGCCATCTAACACTGGACATGTGGCAGAAAATAGCAGAAACACTATTGCTTTTGAATTTTGTATGGATTTAATTGATTTGAATGTTCACTCTCTGTACTGACAATTAATGCTTTACTATTTGACCGTAGCACCATTATATCACTGGAAAACAAATAAATAAAGTTTGTTAGCAGCATTGCTACCTTTAGTTTATTTCTCATCGAAACTGATGAAAAAAAACATAAACACAAATATATTTGTTTTTTTGTGGGGGGGGAGGGGGGTTATATTATACATAATAGTCTACTATTGCAAAAATAAGCTGAATGTTAACTACAGTTAAGGTCCTATTGTTACTTGTTAAATGATTGTTAAACAATTGTTAAAACATAGGCATGGCCATAATCAGTGTTTGAAAATGAGGTGAGGTCCCTACTCATACACTAAACACTTTAAAAGAGACAGACGTGTAGTAGATTTCTGTGAAAGATGTTTTATCTGTTTTGGAGGGATGAGCATTGTAAAATTATTTCTGATTGCTTCAAAATGTGTTAATACTTTACTATAAGGTTACGGGTGGATCATTTTATCAGTTGTTTATTATTCATGCAACAAAATACATATTACTGTTGTAGTTTTCATTAATAACCATTGCTATATAGATGATAACTCTTATCATCTACTGTATATAACAGCGCTTATCATAAGTGCTCTTATTAATGTTTTCAGCATGGATTTGTGAACATTTAATTACTATACTAAACGAAATAGCATAGACTTCTTCATGCCTATTACATTTTATTCCGTAACCTATTTGTTCTACAGAAATACCACTTTATTAACTTTCTAAAGTGTCAAATTAAACGAAAACACTTATAATAACTGGATCTGGCAACACAGCAGGCTTCGCTCCGGCCCTTACTCACAGCTCTCTCAACCTCGTTCACTCTTTCAGCATCTTTTTAAGACAACGGATGCTAAACATTCTTGCAAACTGTCTAAGCTTAATTATATGTCTTGAGAATGCTATGGTGGATCTCGATTCATCCTCTTTTATTTATACTCTCTTATGGGTTTTTTTCAGCTCATTTGCCTCTTTCTGCCATCAGCAGTAAATCTTCACAATGCTCTTCATCATCATCAAATGAAAATGAAAAGACGAAATGGGGTACGTTCAAGCTCAAACCGGTGCGCAACGTTTTGCTACGGTTTCCGGGTTGAACAACATGTTTCTGGAAACGGTGTGCAACGGGGTTTGAGATATGTTTTCTCTTGTTTGGTGGGTGTGTCTGAAATGTCAGTCCAATCAGCATCAACATGTGTATAAACCACGCGGTATTAAAGAGACAGCTCGCACACTGATTAATGTAACATAAAAATACTATATTCATATATTATCCTATTGTATTGTGAAGTGACACTTTTCTATAAAGATTATATAATGGTAAATATTACAACAGTGATCAGCAATAATGATTAGCCTAATGCTCACAATAAAAATAATAAGGTCATATAGATTATAACACAGTCTCGGAGGTAAGAAGTGGATTATCCTTCACCTGAAATGTTTGTCTTTTCATCCTGAAATGCGAGGCAAATGTCGGAACACAACAAATCCCTCCACTCGATTGGGATTTTCTCTTATTCTGGATGGCAAGGGCAGTGACTGTACCATCAAGTGTATTTTGCAGTATTAAACAATACCGATTTCATCAGGCTCTGAAAATTCTTCAAAAAGAGCACAATGAATGTCCTTCTCAGCTGCCATAGTTGCAACACTTGCGTCATCAGAACAGGGTGTCAACCGCACCACCGTTTCCGTTTAAAAAAGTTTTGCACCGTTTTGTCTGGGCTGAACGCAGCCCTGTTGTACGACTGTAGAAGTTCACCAATGACGACTTCCAGTAGAAATAAATATTCAGTACATTAATAAAAAACATGTTTTGTGGTTTTGCTGAAGAAGAAAAAAACACGAAGCAGTACAAAAAATAAAAGATTGACAGAGGGTGCATTGTGGGTGTTAACGTTTTCCTACCTATTCCCTACTAGGATGCCAATTAGGCAAAGTTTTAATGAAAGCCCATTTTGCCAGCGAAGTGCCCCTTTAGTTGGTAATTTCATCATAAATATGCCATCTACATAGGCTACAGTAAAATTGTCATTAGTATATATATTTGAATCAATAAAATAAAGAGGTATGTTCTCATCTTTGTGAATATGAGCTTTAGCAGGGCTGCGTTCAGCCCAGACAAAACGGTGCAAAACGTTTATTAAACGGAAACGTGGTGCGTTGACCACCCTGTTCTGATGACGCAAGTGTTGCAACTATGGCAGCTGAGAAGGCCAATCTTTGTGTTCTTTTTGAAGAATTTTCAGAGCCTGATGAAATCAGTATAAATACGAGTTTAATACTGCAAAATACACTTGATGGTACGGTCACTGCCCTTGCCATCCAGAATAAAAGAGAACATCCCAATCGAGTGAAGGGATTTGTGGAAACTGTGCTTCCTAATTATTGTGATCCAACATTTGCCTCGCCTTTCAGTATGAAAAGACAAACATTTCAGGTGAAGGATAATCCACTCCTTACCTCCGAGAATGTGTATGACATTATTATTTTTATGATTATTAGGCTTATCATTATTGCTGATCACCTTTGCTGTGCTATGATATTGTAATATTTACCATTATATAATCAGAGGAGCATGTGTCACTCCACAATACAATAGCAAAATATATAAATATGTATATAATTTTTATGTTACATTAATCAGTGTCTAGTACACCTTCCTAAGGAAAGGATATGGACCAGAATACATTGCAATTACTACGTTATATTAGACAGACTTAAAGAAGTTCCAGATCTATACTTGTGCTCTTATTATAAGTACAGTAACATGTTCACACAGCACACTGTCGTCAATAAATGGGAAAAAAGTAACTCTGATATTTTCTTGTAAATTAAAAAGTAATGCTATTACGTAACTCGCGTTACTTGTAATGCGTTACCCTCAACACTGCTTAGAAGACCATACAAACTTTCTGGCAGTACTGAGTAAATCAGTCAAAGTGGTGACTTTTGTAGCAAATTTCTTACAAAATCCCAAATTATACCCTACCATTCCAAGAAAGCCTTGTACCTCCTCTTTTATTACGGGGTATGGGAAATTCCAAGACAGCTGCTACCTTTGCCTCCACAGGCTTTACTTGACCCTCATCCACATTTTTAACTAAATAGATATCCATTGCTTTGGCAAACTCAAACTTTAGCAGGTTAAGTGTTAGGGAAGCATTGGTCAACTCCTTAACTTGATCAAGGCTACTTCGACACCCTTCCCAAGTGTCTATCCTGTCACATCAGGCTTATCCACCACAATAGGACAAGGGAACACTTCACATGCTATTGCAATTATCGTATATGAGTTTCCTAGTCAGAAATTGGACATGAAAGGCCTCCCTAATTGTATTTACAACTGGTAAATGCTGAGATAAGGTTGATAACCGAGATTCCGATTTGGACAAGCCATAAACTTTAAATATGGCAGAGGAAAGAAACATAGCAGTAGTACTATAATCAGGGCTCTAGACTAACTTGTTGCACTGGTGCGCCTAACTTTTTTTCTTAGGTGCACAGGCACAAAAGTTAGGTGCACCCAAATTTTCATATAGGCAATATTGACTAGTAAACGATTAACTAACAATCTGGTCAACATAAAGTTCTTTATTTGAAGCACAATTCTATAGGAAAGGTAACTTACTGAAAAGCTGAGCTGAGATTTAAGCTTAAAACATTCTCAAGATAAATTAAATAAAAATTACATCTAAATTAAATGTTTTAAGGGCATCAAACTGAACATCTCATGGCTCAATGTCTTATGGACTATCCTCCATTGCAGTCAAATGCCCCTCGGTGGTCCAGCTCCTGGAGTTTAGCTTTCTTGATCTTTGGCTTATCAGATCTTCCACTGTGTCTGAATGAAGCGATGCTCTAGATCAGCTGAAAGAGACACAGAGCCATTTAACAGGATGGGTTGGTGCACTGCAATGTTCTCAGGAATACAGTTCTTTAAACTAAAATGAGTTCCTGCAGTTGTTCAAGACTGGTAACCAGCTCTTTCCTCATGCAAACTCAACAAAAGTTTGTTTGGATGTTTTCATTGTACCTCTAAAGCATTAGCGATATGTTTCAGGCATCGGTTTGTATGCATGTAGCACCATTACTTTTGCAACATTGCAATACAAGGACCGTTCAATTGGTAGGGCAACACATACCTCCTACATATCCTTGGGTCAACCAAGTTTTTCAGCAGTGCACTCGAAGGCTTATGAAATAAGCATCTACTTCAGCTTCTTGAATGGGTGGCACCAGTGGCGGACTGGCCTTCGGGAGCACCGGGAGTTTTCCTGGTGGGCCGCTGTACAATGAGGGCCGGTTCTTTGCATAATATATACAACAAATGGATTGTAGTAAATGTACGTATATCCTTTCATTGGCTAGTAATGCGTTACGTTACTTTTGCGTTACTTTCATGTTACTTTTTAAATATGAGCAGGGCTTGATTGTTTGTTTTTAATACAAGTTCTATTTATAGCAAATGTAAAAGCCCTTTCACACCAAAAAGTGTAATGAATAAACCTCAGGCTGAAGGAAGATGAAATCACATCTGTACAGAAGAGGGTTCAACACTCTTCAGCAATAAAGAAACAATGAAGCACAATTGTTAATGTAAAGTCATTTTTGCTTATGTTGAACTGGATCATCAAAGGTCAGCATCAAAGACATTGGTTAATAAAATTGGATTAGATACATTTGTGCTGTTTAACATTTTTTATTATTGCAGGTTTGCATCATATTCTGAGTTTGAATTTCACCATTTTGATGAATATTGAATCTGTTTTTTTGCGAGTGAGATGAAATAATGCTCATTCAGATTTAATCTAGAACTACAGTAACATGTTCACACAGCACACTGTCAGTCAATAAATGGAAAATAAGTAACTGGCTTTACTTTTTTGAAAAGGTAACTCAGATATTTTCTTGTAAATTAAAAAATGAATGCGTTACTTTAAAAAGTAATATTATTGCGTTACTTGTAATGCGTTACCCCCAACACTGCTCACCATAGATGGTAACATTGAAAGTCTTAAAATGGTCATATGATGCTTTTTTAATGATCATAATTTTTTGTATTGGGTGTAACAGAATATGTTGGCATGCTTTAATGTTCAAAAAACATTATTTTTCAAATACTGTACATTATTGTAGGTCTTCTATGCCCCGCCTCTCTCTCAAACGCCTCGTTTTCTACAAAGTCCCTCCTTCCGACAAGCGCAGTCTGCTCTGATTGGCCAACTGACCCAGTGCATTGTGATTGGCCGAACACCACAAAGCTGCATCGGAAATGTAACGCCCCTTTCCATAATCGCAAGCTTCAGCTTTCAAAATATAAATGTAATACAGTTAAAAATGTCCTTAGTTTTACCATCAGTTCAAGCCCGAGAGGGGAGCAGAGTCGCGTGACAGACACAGTGATGATGCTCGTATTTGTTTGCAGTAAACAAGCGTGATTTAAGAAAGCCGACTCCAATGTGATGTGACCCTCTCTCTCTCTCTCTCACACACACATTTGCATCGTTGTAGATTTGCCTTAACAGCATTCAGCCTACATCAGTTTCCTTTATTACAGGAAGTCATGAAAATGAACAAGCTGTTCTTCAAAATAATTATGGCCCTGTGAAAGCTAATGTGAGGAAAGTGACATATTGCTTTATATTAAATTAGACATCCACTGGTGTGTTATTTAGTGTTTATGTGTGTCCTATTTGACCTCTGGCACTTATTTAACTGTTGATGGTTTGGCTGTATTTCAGTGTAAAGATGATTTGTGTGGAAAAAAAAGCTTGTGAGTTCATATTAGCGCGAGAGGAAATGACAAGAAAAAAAAACAAAGCTTGGCCCACAAACTACTGACAGACTCAGCGACCACAAACATCGAGCAGAAGCTGTTTATCCATCTACAGATCAAACCTTAACGTACAGAGATCTGTACTGATAAAACAGAGGTTAACCATCGCACTCACAAACTGATTTCATCTTTCATTCATTTTGTATATTTTTCCACAAAGATTTAATATACAAACATGAATCAAATTTGAATAATAATAACACTGTTGTGCTTGATTATTACATGAACCTTTTATTTTCTAGTTTCTTTAAATGAACACCAAACACACGTACCATTAGAGGGAGATACAATACAACTATTAATAATATACAAACAATAATTAAAAATAAATAAATGCAAGGATTTTCCTCATGTCTCATTTGCTATATTTACAGGAAATTTTGCGGATGATTCGTTATAAAACTAACTTAAATCGATGCAAAAAAATAACCATTTCAAAATATAAAATAAACAATCGAGCCAAGGAAGTGAAAGCAAAATATCCTCATCCGCTTCCGGTGACGTCGGAACGCTCGCGACGTTGTTATGGTGAACATGCTCGAGCTTCGCGTTCTCATCCGTCGTAAACATGTAAATGGACTACAACAGTGCTTAAGTTAAGACGATGATTTCTGATGACGTGATGTGTTTATTTTATGCAAGTGAAAACGCAAGCGGTGTCTAGTTTAGCAAGTCAAGATGTGGAGTCGTGGAGGAGCAAGGAGTTCAGTTCTGGACCGGGCGAAGGCTCAGCTCTCTGGACAGAGAATCTCAAACAATGGGTTATCAAAAGACAAAGAAATGAGGTTCGTGTGTGTTACACAATTAATCTACATTCCACATCAAATCAAAACGAACGAGATTTACTTTCTTAATAGACGTGTATGGGGCTATTAGCATAAACATACTGCGTCTTAAGAACTAGTTTGACCAATAAAACCGGGCCCATCTACATTTTTGTAGCTTACTTTTAACAGCTATGACAAGTCTACATAAAAACAGAGTTTTTAAGACTAGTGTCTAAGCAGTTTATGTAACGCACGGTTCATCATCTTTAACTACTTTACTTTCGCCTGACGTCACCGAGCCGACGCTACTCAGCGATCTATTCTCTTCTTGTGTAGATGCTATATTCACTAAAGTACATTTTCGAAATGTAAACCTATATTTGTAGCATTATTACAAGATATTATTAAAATGATATACTCACAGTTTCGGTTAACAAGTAATCACTCAGAAGATACAATTTGCTCAGCCTACAAATTTGCTAGTGCATTTTATATAATTTTATAAATCTGTATAATGCCCTCTTTTTAATTTATTATTTATAATGTTTCTATTTTGAGCTATGGTATTGGTTGTTCTTTTTTATTCATTATTTTGTTGTACCATAGTGTAAACTGGATTTTCAAATAAAACGTCATAAAAAAGCAGCTAGTCATTGTTTTAGTCCACTGTTGTAGGTAACGTGGCCTTTCTAAAACTTTACAAATAATGAAGTATTTTAATGCTGTTTAATGTTTTTGTAACAAAGGTTAGGTCTATAATAGGATATGCTAATTAAGTAGATTAAAATACCATTGGGATTTGTGGAGATTTTGTTTCTAACCCCATTCTGTTATTAAATGTTTTGCAATAACTCTTATTTACTCAGGAAAACCTTGGGAAATACATGTCACCATCTAAGCAGATGCAACTCCAGGACCTGAATGATGTCGTTTCACCATCAGAGAGTGAAAACCAGGACCCTGTGAAAACGACAACATTGGAGAGTTTTGGCATGGGTGGTGGGAGCCGATTTCTGAAGAAGACTTCCAAAGATGCCCCTGGTGATAGACTGTCATCTGCTCCTGCGGGAACTGATGAGTTTAAGTTCATACCGCAACACAGTTCACAAAGTGCGGCTTTGAATAGACTAGCCCTCATCGAGAACCGCATCAGAAACCAGAAAAGCAAAAACGACGGCCCCAGTGTACACACAAACTTCTCCGAACCACAAGAGACACGTTTATCTGTCCAGTCCAGCAGTGATCTGAGCATGACAGGGAGTCACTTTCTAAAGAAGAGGACCGTGTCGGTTCCTGAGAGAACGTCTGGTCTGAATGAACATAAAGAAGGGAGACACAGTTTAGACAGCGATGAACAAGACATGCGAAGACTTCTAGGAGATTCTTTTAGCTTATCAGAAGGTTCCTTGCTAAATGCATCGAGGCAGAAGAGTCCTCAAACAGTTAAAAAGGTATTAGAAGAGTTAAGAGTTGGTTGACCTGTTTACTCACCTTATTGTCTTTCTAAATCCGTTTGACTTTTCTTCCAGTTATTCAAGAAGAGCAGTGAAAAGTCCATCGTACCTTCACCAACTCCTGAAAGACACACAGTTTTCAACCATCAAAATCTTTCCCCTCCCCCCAACAGGCCTGAGTCACGTATGGTCAAGTTTACTGAACATTCAGTGTCCTCTGAAACGGATCACAGTGAGATCCGGTCTTTGGACGATCTTTTTCCTGTTGCTTCAGCACTTGATTCTGATGATACTCTGAGCGAGAGGAGTGCAGCATCGGATGGTAAAACACCTGTGGACTCTAAATCTAGAAATCATCTGAAACTATTGTTAAATAGAATTGTTCACCCAAGTGTTTTACATTCATTTTTCTCTCTTGATGATTTCCCACAGATTTCAAACTGAACGTAATGACACTGGATGATCTTGCCCCTATACCCTTTGAAGCAGCTGAAATCTCACAAGAAAAGGTGCGTTAATGTCATTTCTGAACATAATTTACAACAGTATTTTTTAATGTAAAAATTGTTTTTACTCAGAAAGAAACTCAAGCCAGAACAGAAGATAGTAACAAGAAGTCATCCAACAACATCTCAAAAGTTGCTTCACCACCCACACCGGAAGACGCCTCGGCTGCCTACGAGAGCGATTTTGAGAGCGAGATCCCATCTGAGATGCCACAGAGTGCCAGTGAGATCTCCGAAAGTCTCACAGATAAAGACAAAGATGCCTCACTGGTCAGCGAGTCCCAGCACTGCACGTACAAATCCCAGGATGGCGACGACAATGACCATACTTTATCACAATCATCAGACTCTTCCTCGAGGTCTAGCTCATCCAATGCTACAGTCACACATGGCCACAGTCATGACCGTCATGTAAAGGAAGTTGCGGTACAGACTCAGACAGATGGACTAACTTACACATGGTCTTCTGGTAGGTTTGCATTATCTTATACTTCAGTCAGCCAGACTACATTTCTTTGTGGCATACCTCAGGGTTATAGTTTAAGACCACTTTGTTCTTGTTCTGAGATAAATGTATTTGGGTGAATCTCTCAAAATCTGTCAAAATGTCTAGGTCATATTTCTGACTCCAGTTCTTTGGGGCATTACTTACGGTTATAGTTTAGGACTACTTTCATTCTTGTTCGGAAAGAAAGGTTTTTGGGTGAATCTCACAAAAACAATCAAGAACATGATTCTAACTTTATTTCTTTTAGGCGTCCCTCAGGGTTATGGTTTAGGACCACTTTCATTCTTTTACTGCAAAAAAATATATCAAGAATATAAGCATTTTGTTCCAAATGTCCATTACCGTAATGCAAAAAATCTGGAAAGGTGGTTTTGTGAGATCCCATTCATTTATATTGGGAATTTTTTCAGGCATGGCTGCTGTTGGTCCGTCGGTGGGCATGACGTATGTGGACCCCACCCCAATAGCCAGTCATACAGTCAGCGCTGAAGCCATTGAGAGTGAGTACACGATTTACATCTGAATGACCCTGAACCTAGAAAACATATTAAGTGGTTATTATAAAGAATCAGAACATTTCAGTCGCCGAGAAAATGATTTTACTAGTTGAACCAGCTCATTATTTTCCATGCTAACAGGCTTGACGTCATACAGTCCTGCCGTTCTTGCACTCAACGACATGTTGCGGCAGCAGTTGGGCCTTACTAGAGCATTCATCGACTCCATCAGACGTCACTACACGTCAGTGATCGAGTCACTGGGACATGCTGATTACAAATACACCACACTAGAGGATACTAAAGAGGTAAACATTTGATGAGGCTGTGAGGCTTATACATTTGTATACAAATATATATATATACACACACACCTTCTTATATAGTATTTCTTTTAAAATACCTTAGTGTTTGCTAACAGGATTTTTTTTGTTTTGTTCTAGTTTATTCGCGCCCACAGGTCACCCAAACTGAGTATTGAAGATGCTTTAGAGGAAGTTCTACAGGAAATGAGAGACTATCATTACAGTTGAATTGATCAATGTTTTGGATACATCATCCATAGATTATAAACAGCCAAAACTTTTCAATCATTGTTCATGCAATAGCTTAATGCCTAAATAAACCAGCATATTTCAGTATCTGTTCATTGTGTTTCGCTTCAATCATTCATGATAAATGAAATGTTTATATAAACTGTGCCCTTTTTAAAACATCTTTATTTTGCTTGTACAGAGTCTCAGATTAATCAAAGGAAGTGCTTGCAATGACACTTCCGAGTTACAATATGATGCTTGGATGCATTTTACAACACAAAAAGGAACCAAGGGCAAGATAAAACGTCCAAACGAATGTGAAAACAGCTTTGACATCTACAGCAAAAAAAAAAAAACTGATCACTCTGTGCTGGAGGGCTCCTGGGGGTCTCTGCATACTGAGGATGAACAAAGATAAAACACATTCATACTTGGTTAAAATTAACAGTAAGTTTAATAGTTTGAATTAACCTCTAACCCAGGAGTGTCAAACTCAGTTCCTGGAGTGCCAGAGCCCAGCAGTGTTTAGATGCAACCCTAATTAAACATACCTGAACCAACTAATCAAGTCATTCAGGCTTGATTGAAAACTGCATAGTATGTGTGTTGGGGCAGGGCTGTGGCCCTCCAGGGACTGAGTTTGACACCCCTGCTCTAACCCTAAGTATTATAATCAATATTAGTGATGTTTAACTTCGCAAACAGGCTTTTGCGAACAATAAGGTCTCTATTTCAAAAACATGAATACCTTTTTCTCGTGCTTTCATCCTTGCAACAAAGTTGTAGCTTTTGTTTCGCCTGTAGTTCACGTACGGGTCATCCAGCATGACTCCCACTCCTTTATACTGGTCCCACTTGTCCCGAATGTCTCCTCCTTTGATGGGGTCTTGAATGCCCTGTTCTTTAGAACCAAGACCCCCTGATCCACTCCAGCCTGCAGGATGAACAGGAAGAGAATTAGTGCTGGATCAACAGAGAGATGGATTCATGTGATGTTCCTTGATTACTTACCCATCTTCATGAGCATCTGATGGCCCTTGTTTTCTTCGCCCAGCCTGAGTTCAGCTGGTAACGCAGCAGGGCCTGAACCCAAACCAGACGTGGAGCTGCAGAGAGGCCGTATTTCATGTCAACATCATGCTAAATCACAATTTGGATTGGATCAATTTTGTGATACTACCAATTATAATTGTTTATCATGCAACGCAAGATAAAAATAAATTTAGCTTTAGTCACAAAACTTGACTTATGAGGGTCAAAGTAAATGTGGAAAAATAATTATCACAGACACTGCAATCTGAATGGGACACTTATTTTTTTACCATACAACTTATACAGGTCAAAATAAATGTGCAACTAAAAATACAACAATAGAGTTTGTCGTGGGATTAGATTTAAATTTAGGAGCACCAAATGAATAAAAAGAATTGAGGTAATTTGCGCCATAATTTTTTACTGATATTTTTATTTGAAATTTCACTAAATAAAAATGTTGCAATATCACTTTTTGTATTAATATTGTTTTTCATTATTAATTTTACAAATAATTAAAAACAATGAAAAATATAGGTAAATTGGATTTATTTAATTGTATAATTTTAAAATGACATGCATAAAAATAAAAATAAATGAAATCCTGATAGTAATAACTGTACCAAGTAAACCCTTGTGAAAATGCAGATACAGACTACAAAGCAAAAATCTTTGTCATCTGGGTAACAAAAGCGGATCGACTTACGGTGGCGTCGGACTGCGTGATTTTGCAGCGTGACGATGCTTGTCTGGAGATCGTGACTTGGAGCGAGATCTGGAGCGGGAGTGACTTCGGGACTTGGATCTGGAGTGACTCCTGCTCCTACGAGAGAAAGTCAAAAATTTGTTCAACAACTTGCTGGAAAAAAGGGGTTAGATATTAGCAGATTAGTCTTTTTATTGGGGGGTGGGGGTACCTGGAGCGAGATCTGGAGTAGGAGCGAGAACGAGAGCGGGATCTGGATCGGGATCTGGAGCGAGAGGATTTGGAAGACCTGGAGCTGGAGCGTGACGTGGATCGTCCTCGACTCCGTGACCGACTGCGTGAAGGACTCCCTCGGGTGCTGCCAAAAGAAACCATCACGTGAAATATTACCAACGAGGAAACAATGGGAATCACTTTTTAGACGCATCTGATTTCCACTGTAGTACCAACTAACAATCTTAATCACTTTTAGACTTTTAGTTTTATTAATTTAGTTCTTTTTGTTTTTTTATTAGACTTTAGTTCGTTTTTATTTCAGTTTTAGTAATTTTAGTATATCACAATAATTTATTAATGTTTACTAAATTCCTTTTTTGTTTTTGTTTGTTTCTTGTTTATTTTCATTTTTTTTTTTTAGTTTATATACTATTATTCAGCTTTAGTTATTATTATGTTTATATATATTTCTTGATTTCATTTTTTTTATTTAATTTTACATTACCATTTATGTTGTATTTATATTATATATTTTTATATTAGTAATATTTTGTATTTTTTATATTTAGTATTTATTTCAATTTTAGTATACCATTATAGGATTTGTTCATGTTTTAAATTAGATTTTATATTCCAAATTATTTGTTTAAATTTTGATATTTTGTTTTTGTTTATTCATCATTTATTGTTGTATTTATATGTCGTTTTTATTTTATTTCAGCTTTAGTTTACTATTAAGGTAGTAATATTTCTATTTTTTTATTTTCATTTTCAGTATAATGTTAAAGTTTTAGCAATTGTTTTTCTTGAAGCCCCTCCTTGAACTGCCACCTTAACGTGGTGGAGGGGTTTGAGTACCTGAATGACCCTAGGAGCTATGTTGTCCGGGGCTATGTGCCCCTGGGTGGGTCTCCCAAGGCAAACAGGTCCTAGGCGACTGGTCAGACTAAGAGCGGTTCAAAAACCCCTTATGATGGACATTAAAACAAGGACCGTGACGTCGCCCGGCATGGCGCAGCAGGGGCCCCACCCTGGAGCCAGGCCCGGGGTTGGGGCTCGTATGCGAGCGCCTGGTGGCCGGGCCTCTCCCCACGGGGTCCGGCCGGGCTCAGCCCGAAGGAGCGACGTGGGGCCGCCTTCCCGTGGGCTCACCACCTGCAGGAGGGACCGTAAGGGGCCGGTGCTTAGAGGATCGGGCGGCAGTCGAAGGCGGGGGCCTCAAAGGGGAGTATGATAATGCAGATGAAAGAATTATGGTTTACAAAGGGGTTTACAGTGTTTGCTGAAAATTTTTGCAAAAGATGTGTCACTTGTAACACACACAATGTGGCTAGAGGGATAAAAACACCCTTAGCATCTCAACCAGCCCCAGCAGGTCCATTTGAATATCTAATGATGGATTTCATCGAATTAACCCCTTGTGGGAAACAGAAACACTGTCTGGTGATGGTTGACATGTGGTCAAAATGGGTTGAGGCCTTCCCAACCTCGAAACAAGATTCGGCAGCAGTGGCAAAGGCCCTGTTAACCGAGATTGTTCCGAGATGGGGAATTCCAAGAAAAATCAGTTCTGACAATGGCAGACACTTTGTCAATGATGCAATAAAGCAGGTGGGTCAGTTCTTGGGAATTGACATGAGAACACACTGCAGCTACGCGCCCTCATCAGGAGGGGCAGTAGAGAGACAGAACCAGACAATCAAGAACAAATTAGCGAAATGCTGTGAAGAGACGGGTCTGACTTGGCTTAAAGCCCTCCCAATCGTACTGATGTACATGAGAATGAGAAAAAGAGTGAAAACAAACCTGAGCCCATTTGAAATTTTGTTTGGTAGGCCACCATTCATGGGCATAGAAGGGGGTAAACAAGGGCTGCCATCAACGGATGTGTGTGATGACATGTTGACTGCAAAGAAATGTCTTGTCTGTTATCAAATATTTCTGTGCAGGTAAAAGCTGCCCAGGGGAAGGTTGCTGAGACATTCCTGCACGAGGTCAGACCTGGCGATTTCGTGGTGATTCGTGATCACAGGAGAAAAAGCTGGAAATCGAAAAGGTGGCTTGGGCCTTTCCAGGTGCTTCTGGTGACGCACACGGCGGTGAAGGTCGCAGAGAGGGCTACGTGGGTTCACGTAAACCATTGCAGGAGGGTGCCGCCCATTGCGGAGGCGGAGCAATCGCTGGAGGAGGTTCAACACGAATGTCAATAAACGCTAAGATCCAGTTTGAAAAGCAAGTACCGTTATCTGCACAAGAGCAAGGCCGTGTAAAAGACATAACAAAGCCTGTGCTCTGGCTATGCTGCAGAAAGAAGAATTAGAAATATCAACGAGCTGCTGGCTGTGTCTGCAAATGTCACACGCTTGGAAGGCTGTCCCACTGACAGTATCAACAGCTAATGTAACAAAGTGTCTAATTCCACAACAAATGACAGTCTATCCGGATGATGAGGTTAATGTTGATGTATGATGACCAGCCAGGAAATCTCAGAGGGGTGCTGGAAAGTGCCAACTGGCTTCTAAATGGGGGAAATCAAGTTATGCTGTGTCGAAGGACACGACGTTGTCCCCTGTACAACTGTTACGGTGTCAGCCCAACAAATAGTTACAGTCTGTCCATAATGAGGTTATGTTGGACCAACTATGGTGGACAAGTAGGGAAGGGTGAAGGTGTGGTGATTCATCTGTTTTCTTAGTATCCTGAGAACTTGCTTGCTTGGTTAGGGCTGATCAACAGACAGTACTAAGGATCCGAAATTGAGAACTTCACATTCAGTACAGAAGTAACTCAACGTACTATGTGGGTGATCAGGCCGAGATGCAACAGCAGAGCTATAGTCTTTACTCTGCTTGAGGGTAGCCTAAGTCACAGGTTCAAGGAGAGTGATCTGTGACAATCAGAGATATGTTACTATTTATTATTTATGTTTGATTAATCAGTTATCAGAGAATGATAAAAAGGGAGGAGTTGTAAAGGAATTTTTCCTTATGTGTATTAATCCTTAGTGAAACATAGATTCAAGATGTATGCCTCATATGTTTTCTCACTTGCAGTGAGAAAAGCCTTTGTGTGATGATTTACTATGATTGGGAAGTGATAGAGGTAAGGAAAAGCAGATGGTCAAGGGGTCATCATGGGGGCATTTGCAACTTATAGCCTAGGGGGTCAAGGGGGCATTTGCCTCCCTTTAACTAGTATAACCATTAATAGATAAACAAACTGGTATCTCTCCTTGTAGGGGAGGGAAGAAAGAAGGCCTTGAAGGAAAGGACTATAAAACAGGCTGGCACTGCTTCTCCTTATCTCTCCTCATTGACTCACTTATGTGTATTGGTGACGAGGATCTCTCTTGCAAGAGAATAAATACCTTTATTACTATAATTTGGACTCAGAGTTGTCTCTTACTCAGTGATGATGTTTGTTTGAAAGAAATTGCCACAACAGCGGCAATCCCCGAACCCGGTGGTGGACACCGGAAGTAAGGGATGCCGTCAAGCTGAAGAAGGAGTCCTATCGGGCCTGGTTGGCTTGTGGGACTCCTGAGGCAGCTGACGGGTACCGGCAGGCTAAGCGGAGTGCAGCCCGGCTGGTTGTGGAGGCAAAAACTCGGGCCTGGGAGGAGTTCGGTGAGGCCATGGAGAAGGACTACCGGCTGGCCTCGAAGAGATTCTGGCAAACCGTCCGACGCCTCAGGAGGGGGAAGCAGTGCCCCACCAACGCTGTTTACAGTGGAGGTGGGCGGCTGTTGACCTCAACTGGGGATGTCGTCGGACGGTGGAAGGAATACTTCGAGGATCTCCTCAATCCCGCCATCACGTCTTCCATTGAGGAAGCAGAGGCTGGGGGCTCAGAGGTGGCGTCGTCCATCACCCGGGCTGAAGTCACCGAGGTAGTCAAGAAACTCCTCGGTGGCAAGGCACCGGGAGTGGATGAGATCCGCCCTGAGTACCTCAAGTCTCTGGATGTTGTGGGGCTGTCTTGGCTGACACGTCTCTGCAGCATCGCGTGGCGGTCGGGGACAGTACCTCTGGGATGGCAGATCGGGGTGGTGGTCCCTCTCTTCAAGAAGGGGGACCGGAGGGTGTGTTCCAACTACAGGGGGATCACACTTCTCAGCCTCCCCGGGAAGGTCTATGCCAGGGTACTGGAAAGGAGAATACGGCCGATAGTAGAACCTCGGATTCAGGAGGAACAGTGTGGTTTTCGTCCCGGCCGTGGAACACTGGACCAGCTCTATACCCTCTCTAGGGTGCTGGAGGGTTCATGGGAGTTTGCCCAACCAATCCACATGTGTTTTGTGGATTTGGAGAAGGCATTCGACTGTGTCCCTCGGGGCATCCTGTGGAGGGTACTCCGGGAGTATGGGGTCCGGGGTCCTTTGCTAAGGGCTGTCCGGTCCCTGTACGACAGGAGCAGAAGCTTGGTTCGCATTGCCGGCAGTAAGTCAGACTTGTTCCCGGTGCATGTTGGACTCCGGCAGGGCTGCCCTTTGTCGCCGGTTCTGTTCATAATTTTTATGGACAGAATTTCTAGGCGCAGCCAGGGGCCGGAGGGTGTTGGGTTTGGGGACCACGCGATTTCGTCTCTGCTCTTTGCGGATGATGTTGTCGTGCTGGCCACCTCAGACCAGGACCTTCAGCATGCACTGGGACGGTTTTCAGCCGAGTGTGAAGCGGTTGGGATGAGAATCAGCGCCTCCAAATCCGAGGCCATGGTCCTCAGTCGGAAAAGGGTGGCTTGCCCACTTCAGGTTGGTGGAGTGTTGCTACCTCAAGTGGAGGAGTTCAAGTATCTGGGGGTCTTGTTCACGAGTGAGGGAAGGATGGAACGGGAGATTGACAGACGGATCGGTGCAGCTTCTGCAGTAATGCGGTCGATGTACCGGTCTGTCGTGGTGAAGAAAGAGCTGAGCCGCAAGGTGAAGCTCTCGATTTACCGGTCAATCTACGTTCCTACTCTCACCTATGGACTCATGACCGAAAGGACAAGATCCCGGATACAGGCGGCCGAAATGAGCTTTCTCCGTAGGGTGGCTGGGCGCTCCCTTAGAGATGGGGTGAGAAGCTCAGTCACTCGGGAGGAGTTCAGTGTAGAGCCGCTGCTCCTCCACATCGAGAGGGGTCAGCTGAGGTGGCTCGGGCATCTGTTCCGGATGCCTCCTGGACGCCTTCCCGGGAAGGTGTTCCGGGCGCGTCCCACCGGGAGGAGGCCCCGGGGAAGACCTAGGACACGCTGGAGAGACTATGTCTCCCAGCTGGCCTGGGAACGCCTCGGTGTCCCCCCGGAAGAGCTGGAGGAAGTGTCTAGGGAGAGGGAAGTCTGGGCATCTCTGCTTAGACTGCTGCCCCCGCGACCCGGATAAGCGGAAGAAGATGGATGGATGGATGGGTTTTTCTTGAAGTATATTTTTATTTCTGTTTTAGCAATTTAAGAATACTATTATAGTATTGTGATTAAGTCTTTTTTATATTTTCAACTTTCATTTTATTTCTATTAATTTTGTTGTGTTCTTGTTTTTTATCTTTGTGAGGTTCCCTTGTTTGTCGTTCTAATAAGTATTTTTAATAAGTCTTAATTTCATCATTTCAACTTAAGTTAGTTGCAAAGGCAACATTTGTAATTATGCTTAGTTTTAGCTTTTTCGTCTATTATTTCGATTTTATTTCAACTAATGAAAATGCGTTAAATAGTTTTTGTTAGAATACATTAAAACAGTTAATTTCTTCCCCACCTGTTATGTTTGTCCTGTTCCTTTTTCCGCCTCGCTCTCATTTTGGCCCGGAAGAATTCGTACAGACCGTTCTGTTCCCAACCCTCACTGGAAAAAACAGTTTTTAGTCATTATAACTGAGGTATTAAATCAAAACAACCAACAAAACAACAACTGAAGAGCAGTCACATTGGTGTTCACCTGTTTCTGGGTCTGTCGTGTGACGGTGGGCTGTAAAACGCCTCCACCGCGGCCAGCAGACGGTCACTGGGAGGCATCGGGGGCGGCAGACGGATGTCTTTGGGGTCAAGAGGCTTATAATCATGATCTTCAAGCTGTTGTTGAAGAGAAAGTAATACATTAAAACAAGGCTGACAAAAACAAACATCTACTTCCCTAGCTGACGTCAAATGTGAAATCACCTTCACAAGCGGCGCCATGAGTCCTGCTGGAAGGTCGAAGTAGGGCACGTTGGGCACCAGACTGGGGTCGTCCTGAATGGCGTGAGACGGGGTCTGCCGCCGCATTTGGGGCGCCTGACCGTTAAAGCCGTGAGGTGGCGGCACGAAATCAGGATGCTGGTTCCCACCCCACGGAGGAGGATCAGACATCCCGGGAGGAGGAATCCTCTGGTTTGGGTGGTGATGAGGCGGCGGACCGATCTCTGATGAGAAGAACAATGTTACACATGACATAAAGCAAGGAGTAACCTGGGAAGTTTAAAATTCCAGCATGTTAGTCAAAATTGTTCAATATAAACTCCACTAAATATCAGAAATTAATGATCAATTTCTATTTACCATTATATTATATATTTTTTTTAACTATCAAAATTGTCTTAATCAGATTTTTTTATACAAATAAGACATGCACAACAAAATCAGAAAACAATTTGCCTAATTTAGACACTTTTTGGAGCAAAACAACTGTCTGTTAACTATTAAATTATTATACTGCAATATGCGTCTAATTGTTTCTTATTTTGGAAAAAAAGGTTAATTAAAATAGTAAAATATTACACTGCAATATGTCTCTATTGTCTTATTTTTATTTGGAAAAATAGGTGATTTTATAATTCAATAAATTTAAGACCACATAACAGCAATTACTGTTATTAATAATCAAAACAGTATTTGAATATTTAAAATGTAAAATTAAACAGCAGTAAAGAAATATATTTTTATTACAATAATGTAAAATAAATATCCGTACTGTAAAATATAAATGAAAATTGTTAGTCAAATCTGAATAAAAGTTTATTTAAATATTAGTAGTATACTATAATACTATTTAAAATTAATATTTATATTATTTTAAAATATGTATTATTTATATTAATATTTAGGTTTCATATTTTATTTCAATCTTAGTTTAGGTCTTACAAATGTTGTTGTTTTTATATTATTATGTTTTATGTATTTTAGTTTTAGTGTAATATTTATTTTGAGTATTTTGTATTAGGTTTTCACTTTGACATTTTCAGTTTTCAGATATTACAATAACTCAAATAAATAAAAATAAATTAAATAACTAAGAAGAAGAATGAATTATATAATATAAGTAGTTAATATTATAGAATATTAATATTTAAATTATCATAATTAACTTAATTTTTCAGAACAGAAAAATTACACTAATAATAAAATATTTATATAATATATATTGCCATCTTAATTTCTTTGCATTTATACAATTTAGGATGGAAAGAAAATTGAAATTTGTATTAGCACGAAATGAATTAAAAAAGTCTAATTTTTCATGAATCAATAATTTTGAACTAGTAATTTAGCGAATAGAAAAGCCGAGGTCTCACCTCCAGGGAAGTCTCCCTGTGGGTAGTCGAATTGGTGCGGCGGATACGGCGGTCGTTCAAAGTGATGCCGCGGAGGAAACTCGTCCTGCATGAAGCGCGGTGGGAAGCGTCCGAAGTTGTGTGGCGGCGGCTGGTTGAACGGCGGTGGCTGCTGGTGTGGGGGGAAGGGCCCGCGGAAATGTGGCGGACGCTGCATGCGGAAGGGAGGCTCTCTCTGGCCCCACGGCGGCGGCTGATCCGGCTGGCTGCTCCATGGCGGCTGGTCAAACTGACCGCTCCAGGATTGCGGCGGCTCGTTCTGGCTGCTCCAGGGTCCCCCGGGGCCTCCGTCCCGAGAGCCGCTCCAGTTGGGGTCCCGCTGCTCATTCCACATGCCCTCGTGGCTGTTCCAGGGTGGGCAAGGGGGTGGGGCTTGAGTCAGGTCGAATGGCGGCTGGAGGAGGAAACATTAGTATCAGTGTTGGATTGAATATTTAAATAAGTAAAATAAAAAAAAACTAAGATGTCATAGACAAATTTTGTATAAAATTTTTTGAACGCGACATGCAGTTTGAATGCTGAATGGAGGATGGCAAACAGCCGCGGCGGAGTACCTCACATTAAATTATGTAACGGCTTCAGAACACTTGAAATATAGTGCACGAAAAGTTTATGGTGTTTTATAATGTGTTTGTGGCTTTTGTGGGGCTTAACAATAACACCATAGTGTAAACACAATATCGGCTTTGGATCGGCCTCGTCTGACCGATACCCCGAGCCAGCAGAAAATGCCAGTATCGGCATACCGATACTGAATATCGGATCGACGCACCACTATTTTTTTATAATTATTTTTGTTCGTATTAATGATTTAATGCCATTACATGTTTAAAATGTAATCAATAATCTTATTATTAGCATTTTAAAACCGTATATTCTAATTACAAATACCCAATATTTGGAATCCGAGTATGTAATCCAGATTACATATAATCAGTTAGTGAGTTAGTATTAAAACACAGCTACAAATAATGTAAGATCTGTAAGGTTTTAAAGTGTTTTTTGACTCACAGGTTGTTGCGTGTTCCACGCCGGCATGTTGTGCTGCGGATCGAACCAGCCCTGTTTAGAGGAGGGCATGTCGGACGACGCTGCCGGGTTCGAGTCTGATGGTCGGCTCTGAGCGCCTTCGTAATCGCTGGGTGGAGGACCGGCCAATGGAGGCTTCAGGTCTGCTGATGAAATAAAATAGAAAAAATACATCATAATCACACATCGCATACCAGCAAGATTAACATCAAATTGAGTCAAAAAGACAATGTGTATTTATGTGAAGCAGCACTGTAATCATAACAAATTGCCTTACGATGATTAATAAAGCTCTAAACTCAAAAAAGTATGATATCAAGCCAAGAAATCATCAAGTAATGATGATAATCAGAGCAACTTGGAGAAAAACACAATTTTAAAACTGACATGCAAAAAGAAGTCTCTTCTGCTCACCAAGGCTGCATTTATTTGATCAAAAATACAGTAAAATTATGAAATATTATTACAATTTAAAATAACAGTGTTATATGTGAATATATTGTACATCCAATTTATTGCTGTAATTCAGACCTGAGATTTCAGCATCATTACTCCAGTCTTCAGTGTCGCATGGTCCTTCAGTAATCAGGCTAATATGCTGATTTGCTGCTAAAGAAATATTTCGGATTATTATCAGTGTTAAAATCAGTTGTGCTGCCCAATATTTTAGTGTAAACAGTGACTCATTGTTTTTCAGGTTTCTTTGATGAACAGAAAGTTCAAAAGAACAGCATTTATTTAAAATATAAATCTTATGTAAAATTATAAATATCTTAACTGTCACTTTTGATCAATTTAATGCATCCTTGCTGAGTAAAAGCATTAATTACTTTCTGACTGCAAACTTTTGATCAGCAGTATGTTTTATAAGCAACTTTGTCAGTATATGATGTGAAACAGTTTTTTTTTTCAAGTTGACCTAAAACTTATTTCAGATAGTTTCCAAAGGAAACATATCTAATTTTCATTTAATCTAAGTACTAAAATTACTACAAATAAAATAAAATGAAATGTTTTTAAGGTTTAATATAAAAATCTCTTATAATATTTTAAACATCCATAAAAGTATTACATTCAAAATATTAGTGGTTGCACCGACTAATTTAATTTAATGCTCTGCTGCAACGCTTTAAGCATGACGTCGACTAGTCGCTGGTATAGAGGGCATATATGTGAGAAATATAACAACTCAAAGAGAAAAGAACTGATCAAAATAAGCTGTTATAGGAGCAATAGCCATGTGGGCAGTGCTGTGTCAAATGCCATTGCTGTGCACAAGGTGTTTGTCACAGCTCCAGACTTGTTCATTAATGACGTCATCAGCGACTAGTCGACTTCGGTTCGACTTTCATCACATAAAAGTCGACTTAAAAAATCAGAAGTCGTTCAACACCTACTAAATATAGGTAATAATATCATTAAAATATAGATTATTGAAAGTTTTTACCAGACTGAGAGGTCAAGGGCGCTTGTGTCTTCACGTCGGCATCTGCAGGTGTCAGCTGACCTACGGTGGCCGCGGCTGCTGTCTGCTGCTGCTTCAGGTTGCTCACGAACTCCTCGTGCTGTGTCTTCAGCACCTGGATCTGCTGCTGGAAGGCCATCTGGACGGGCTGCACCACCGGAGCATACTCTGTAATGAGCGACGCCTGGACCAGACACAACAGAGACGTGATGAGAAACACATCCTCCAGATTTAACCAGAAAACAAGCACTGACAGCACGAGCTGCACCTGATACTGTCCGAGGCCCAGAGCCGGACTCTGAAGCTGCTGAATGGTGACGTCGTCAAAGTAGCCGTTCTTCTCCCAGAGCAGCAGCAGCTGAAAACATGAAGAGCAACGGCTCACTCTTCTGCTACAAGTCAAATTGACACAATAAAGAAGCTGCAAATGGGAAGAAATCAGGATGGATGATCTTACGCGGGTGATTTTCTGCTGCTTGTCCTCCTCTACTTCCAGGAAGCTGGTGCAGTAAATGGGAACCACGACCTTCTGCAGAGCTGCCAAAAGATCCCTCTGATGTTTCCTTTGACTGTCGAGTAAAATCAAGGGTTTACTTAATAAAACGCCAAAAAAAACACTTGGAGTTGAACAACTCTATTTTCTAATTCCAATAGTTTGGAGCATATAATTTAGGCAACACTTTAATTTAACATTAGTTAACAACATTAGTAAAATGAACTAAGAATGACTAATACTTCAACAGATTAATCTTATTTAATGTTTGCATTTAAATGAATCTGTTAACATTAGTTAAACTGTTAGGGCTGATATGGTCCAAAAAATTATCACGCAGTCACGATATCTTATCACGATAAATGTAAATTTTATTTCTTTCAAGTTTAAAGTCAGATTGTTGCTCTAAGTTGTAGAAATCAGGAAAAATGATTTCTGCATGCTTGAGCGGTTTTTGCCTGATAAATTAATAATAATAATAATATCACTTTTTACAAACATGCTTTTTGTGATGCAAATATAGGATGCTTAAGTAAGTGTAGCATTTAAATCATGATACACAGTTAAATCCACACATATAGTACCATAGTAAAAATATAGCTATATTTGTATGAGCAGTATAAATGCACACATGTAGTACTATAATTATATACATTTACTCCTGTAATAAAATTGTGGCCACAATACAATAGTACTAAAATACAGATTGAAAAGCCTTCTGGCTGTCTCGTTGCACAAGTGTTTCTCCTGTTTGGAGAACATATCGTTTTATCTAGGAAAATGATATTGCAATAATTATCGTTATCGAATTATCACCCAGACCTATGCACTGTGAACTAACAGGAATAAACAATGAACAACTGTATTTTCATCAACTAACATAAACAAAGTTTAATAGTGTAATAAATGCATTGTTCATTGTTTGTTCATGTTAATTAATACATTAACTAACGTTAACAAATGACACCTTATTGTAAAGTGTTACCAAAATTTAAGTGACAATTATTTATTTTTTTGAAAATTAGGAATCATAAATAAATAATATACATGAATAAATAAATATATATTTGGCATTACATTTCCTTTTTTTTTATTAAATTACTGACCAGAGTTTTTTTTTATTTTGTTCTCATTAACTAAAACTATTGAATTGTTTTATGTTAACTGAAAACTTATTATAGAAATATATTTTATTTATTCAAACTTTTTATATCAGTTAGTTTCCAAAGCAATATTTTTTATTTAGCTCAAGTAGTAACATTACTTAAACTAAAACTGAAATGAATAATAAAAACTAAATAGAAAAATAACAACACAACCGCATTAAATTAAAAATTAAAACTGAAAATATATAAATATGATATGACAATCTGAAATCTTGCAAAAATAAAATGAAGTGAAAACAAAGCGTCAAATTATTTCATTTGATGTATTAAGTTCTTCTTGAGTTAAATAATTAAAATAACCCCTAATTATTAACACAGATTAAAACCAATAAAAAAAAAACATCTGTTAACTGAAATAAAAACAACATTAACTAAAATCTAATTTCAGTTAGTTTTCAGGGAAACATTTCTCATTTTTATTTAGTTTAATTTAAAGTACTAAAGCAATTCAAACTAAAATTGTAATAAATTAAAAACGGTATTTAATATTTATTATATAAAAAACATATTTCAACATTTAAAATATTGTAATAAAATAAATAAATAACATTATAAATATATTTTTATATTGTATACAAAAATAATACTTTATAATATATTGTACATATTAAAAATATATTGTACATATTAAAAAAGCTAATAAAAATTACAAAAATGCACAAAATAGGAAAAAACATAGAAAATTTGAAATTCATATTAAAATCTAAAATATAAAAACTAATTCAAAATATCAACATTACAATACTATCATCGCATATTAACAATACTAAAATAACACTCCCCGAACAGCTGATTTAAGTATTCAAATACATTGTAATAGTTCAGATGAAAGCTCTGCGTCTCACCAGTGATGCAGGACGTCGTTGGTCAGATAGATGAGATGCAGGCGGAGCTCGAAATGCACCCCGTCCGCAACGATGCGGTTTCTGAGATGCGACGACATCAGCTCGCAGTGCGGCGGGGTCTTAGCGTTATTGAACATCCAGTTCTTTCCAGCCTGAGAATCAGAAATAACCCAAAAAAATTACTAATCTGAGACATATCAGACGGAGCGGTTGTGAGCGAGGCAGGTTTCCGGCTCATACAGTTTGATCTCGTACTGTATCACAGTGTCGTTCGCTTGCTTGGCCATTTGTTGTGATAAACAGGAAAGTGTGTCCAGCTGAATTCAATTAGTGTGTTGTTAGACTGGTATAAAACGCTTAGTATACCACGGCAGCGGTCCTGGCAGCCGTCGTGTGAAGCCCTCCTCGTGTGAAGACCATCGTCACTACCGTGTGCCTCCACCGGACAGGGACACCGGCAAGGGACATAAGTGTCACTTTTGATTTATCCCCTTTCCTACTCCTTGTTTCACTTCAGTTTTAGTTATTATAACCAATTCTTACTATGTGTTTCCAGATCACTACTATCACTACCACTCGCAAACCACGCATCACACACTACAGGCAACTCAATCCTAACAACCTGCGCACTTTGCCTATGTCCACTAATACACTACTTTCTTTTTCTATTGGTCTCTGGAATTGTCAGTCTGCCGTCAACAAAGCTGATTTCAATACTTCCATTACTAGTCATTCAAGGCTAAACCTCATGGTCCTGACAGAGATGTGGATCAAACCAGAGGACAATGCTATACCTGAAGCACTCTCCAATAATTTCTCCTTTTCCAACACTCCCTGTTTGACTGGAAGAGGTGGAGGTACTGGTTCTGCTCATCTCTAATAATTGGAAAGTATTCCTTTACCATATCTCGGTATCAACAGTTTCTTTGAATCACATTCGGTTACTATTACCTACCCTCTTAAAATCCATTTTGTAGTTATCAACCTCCAGAACCACTAGGTAACTTCGTGGAAGAATTAGATGTGTTGCTCTCAACCTTTTCTGAGGATGGTACTACTCTAGTTATAATTGGAGACTTCAACATCCAACTAGATAAACCTCAGGCTGCAGAATTCCACACTCTACTTGCTTCTTTTGATCTCAAACGAGTGTCAACTATGGCTACTAACTGGACCTTATCTACACACGACACTGCTCCACTGATCATGTGCTGTTTTACTCCACTGCACAACTCAGATAACTTCCTCCTCAACATGATTCCTGACACAACACATACCCCTCCAAATGTCGCTTTTCGATGTAACCTACGCAAACTGTCAAACACATCTTACCAACAAATATACACTCGTTCACATCCTTCTCTCCACTTTATGAGGCAGGAGTCTCTAAACTCATCCTTTCCAGTCATCCTACTACTTGTCCGCTGCCTTGATCCTATCCCATCTCATCTCCTTCATGGGTTAGTTCACCCCAAAATGAAAATTCTGTCATTACTTACTCACCCTCATGTCGTTCCAGACCTTTGTTCATCGTCGGAACACAAATTAAGATATTTCTGATGAAATCGGAAACGTAGTAAATACATCAGTAAAACAGTCCATGTGACATCAGTGGCTCAACTTTATTTTTGCAACACTACGAGAATACTTTTTTTTTGCGCTAAGAAAATAAGAATTTACTCAACCATTCTTCTCCCCCGAGTTACGTCGTCCGCCATTTTAGAGAGTATCACAACGCATACTCACACTTTCCCCCAAGACTAAACAAGGCTTAATACGCAGATTACGTTCATTTGCCCTCAGCATTTAAACAACCCCACTTCTTAAGAAACCCACTCTTAAGGCCTGTACACACCGGGACGAATTTCGCGTGCGATATTCGCTGACGTTTAACGCCTCGTGACTAAACAAAGGGCGCCAATGTGAGTGTGCACACCGACGCGAAAAACCGCCATGCGTAAAAGCGTCATTTTTTTAAAACGCCTCGGGTTCGTTTTTTTGGTTTGACGTGCCGCGTCAAAATCTATCTGACCAATGAGATTGGCACTTTTGCTCACGTGTCTGGAGCTGCTGAAGTTACAGTAAAACACAACTTGGGGGCGCTCAAACACAAAACAGTCTTGCCGAGCACACATACATAACGACGAAGAAGAACGTCTTTCCTCATTCAACAGAACAATCAACAGAACAAAATTTCTTCATCGCTGGAGCTTCTGGTGCTTGAAATATCCATGTTTTCTTTTGTATGATTTTGACAAGCGCGTAAATACTTGCTCTCTTCTTCTGAGTGACAAGCGAGTGTCAGAAGCGTAAAGTTGCGCAGCGCCACCTTGTGTACCGGGGTATTTCTGTTTTACATTAAGCGCCATCTAATGTCAGGGAATGAATTTGCATGTTCACTCGGCTCATCGTCAGCGAAAATCGCTTGGGTGTGAACACAAAAAAACGCGCTGAAAAACGCTGACGAATAACGCGCGCCGATATTCGTCCCGGTGTGTACGGGCCTTTAACGAAACTCTTTTAGGGAACTATAGACCGGGTTCCATTCTACCTTTCATTGCAAAAACACTTGAACGAGTTGTGTTCAACCAAGTCTCTGCTTTCTCACACAGAACAACCTCCTGGACAGTAACCAATCTGGCTTCAGAAGTGGACAAGCGACCAAAATTGCCTTGCTCTCAGTTGTTGAAGCCCTAAGACTTGCAATAACGGCTTCCGAGTCTTCATTACTTACAGTGGGGCAAATAAGTATTTGATACACTGCCGATTTTTCAAGTTTTCCCACTTCCAAAGAATGGAGAGATCAGTAATTTTCATCGTAGGTACACATCAAATGTGAGACAGAATCTAAAACAAATCCAGAAAATCACATTGTATGATTTTTAAATAATTAACTTCCATTTTATTGCATGAAATAAGTATTTGATCACCTACCAACCAGCAATAATTCTGGCTCTCACAGACCTGTTAGTTTGTCTTTAAGAAGCCCTCCTTATCCTCCACTCATTACCTGTATTAATTGCACTTGTTTGAACTCGTTACCTGTATAAAAGACACCTGTTTACACACTCAATCAATCAGACTCCAACCTCTCCACTATGGACGAGACCAAAGAGCTGTCTAAGGACACTAGGGACAAAATTGTAGACCTGCACAAGGCTGGGATGGGCTACAGGACAATAGGCAAACAGCTTGGTGAGAAGGCAACAACTGTTGGCGCAATTATTAGAAAATGGAAGAAATTCAAGATGACTGTCAATCTCCCTCGACTGGGGCTCCATGCAAGATCTCGCCTCGTGGAGTATCAATTATCCTGAGAAAGGTGAGGGATCAGCCTAGAACTGGTCAATGACCTGAAGAGAGCTGGGAACACAGTCTCAACGGTTCCCATTAGTAACCCACTACACCGTCATGGATTAAAATCCTGCAGCGCGCGCAAGGCCCACCTGCTCAAGCCAGCACATGTCCAGGCCCGTCTGAGGTTTGCCAAAGACCATCTGGATGATCCAGAGGAGGCATGGGAGAAGATCATGTGGTCAGATCAGACCAAAATAGAACTTTTTGGTATAAACTCCACTTGCCGTGTTTGGAGGAAGAAGGATGAGTACAATCCCAAGAACACAATCCCAACCGTGAAGCATGGGGGTGGAAACATCATGCTTTGGGGGTGCTTTTCTGCAAAGGGGACAGGACGACTGCACCGTATTGAGGGGAGGATGGGTGGGGCCATGTATCACGAGATTTTGGCCAACAACCTCCTTCCCTCAGTAAGAGCATTGAAGATGGGTCGTGGCTGGGTCTTCCAGCATGACAATGACCCCAAACACAGCAAGGGCAACTAAGCAGTGTAAGAAGCATTTCAAGGTCCTGGAGTGGCCTAGCCAGTCTCCAGACCTGAACTCAATAGAAAATCTATGGAGGGAGCTGAAACTCCCCAAAACCTGACAGATCTGGAGAAGACCTGTATGGAGGAGTGGGCCAGAATCCCTGCTGCAGTGTGTGCAAACCTGGTCAAGAACTACAGGAAACGTCTGACCTCTGTAATTGTAAACAAAGGTTTCTGTACCAAATATTAAGTTCTATTTTTCTATTGTATCAAATACTTATTTCATGCAATAAAATGGAAATGTATTATTTAATAATCATACAATGTGATGTGATCTTTCTGGATTTCTTTTTAGATTCTCTAGCAATAGTTTCTCTCAGTTGAGGTGTGCCTACGATGAAAATTACAGATCTCTCCATTCTTTGTAAGTGGGAAACCTTGAAAAATCGGCAGTGTATCAAATACTTATTTACCCCACTGTATCTTGCTGGATCTGTCCACTGCTTTTGACACGGTTAAACACCAAATCCTCCTGTCAACGCTATTGGGAAAGGGTATCTCAGGAACCGTACTTCAGTGGTTTGAGTCTTACCTCTCAGATAGGTCCTTCAAGGTATCTTGGAGATGTGAGGTGTCCAAGTCGCAAAATTTAACTACTGGGGTGCCTCAGGGCTCAGTTCTTGAACCACTTATCTTCTCTGTCTACATGGCATCACTAGGTTCTGTCATTCAGAAACATGGCTTTTCATATCACTGCTATGCTGATGACACTCAACTCTACCTCTCATTCCATCCTGATGATCTGACGATAGCTGCTCGCATCTCAGCATGTCTAGCATACATTTATTGCTAGATGAAGGACCATCACCTTCAACTCAAACTGGCTAAGACAGAACTGCTTGTGGTTTAAAAAAACCATCACTTCATCACAATTTCACCTTCCAGTTAGGCTCATCAACTATAAAAACAGAAAAAAAAAAACGCCAGAAACATTGGAGTTGTGATTTATGATAAGCTGAATTTCTCAGACCACATTGCTAAAACTTTGCAGTCCTACAGATTTGCTTTATACAACAATAGGAAGATCAGGCCTTTTCTTTCGGAACATGCTTCACAACTCCTTGTTCAAGCTCTTGTTCTGTCCAGACTTGACTTCTGCAATGCTCTCTTGGCAGGTCTTCCAGCCAGTTCCATCAAACCTCTACAATTAATCCAAAACGCTGCTGCAAGATAAATCTTTAATGAGCAAAAAAGAATGCACGTCACACCTCTGTTCATCAATTTATTAATGTTTGCCTACAGAACCACCTCTGGCTCTGCACCCCTTTACCTAAATTCATTACTTCAGACTTATAGTGCCCTCTAGAAGCTTGAGTTCTGCAAATGAACGATGCATTACTGTACCATCCCAAAGAGACACAAAATCACTTTCACAGACTTTTTCATTAACTGTTCCCTCCTGGTGGAATAACCTGCCCAACTCAATCCCAGCAGCTGAATCCTTACCCATCTTCAAGAAACGGCTAAAAACACATCTCTTCCATCTTTATTTGACCCTCTAACTCGGAACTCATAACCTCTCTATTCTAAAAGAGAATGCTTTATCTATCGGTCTTCTTTGTATCTGACCCTCTAACTCGAGTTCTTTTTTTTATTTTGATCTACTTGTTTTCTTTAAATAAAAAAATAAATAAACTTGCTACGTGTACTGCGTTAGGCTAACCGAGACTTGTCATAGCAATTGCATATTGTTGCTCTTTTGTTGGTTGCTTGTATTGTCCTCATTTGTATGCGTCTGCTAAATAACTTAATGTAATGAAATGTACCGATATGGCGTCTTTGGTGCAGGTGTCTATGATGGGCTGCAGCAGGTTGTCGAACTCGTTCATGTCCAGCTGCGTCTCCACCAGCAGCTTTTGCATCTGCTGCTCCATCGCCAGAGAGATGGCAGCCGTCACTTGCTCCTGAAACCACACATTTATTTAACAGAATATATCAATGTTCAAAAATATATTGGATCAGCAGGACTATTTTGGGGTAAGAAATTATTTTCTCGGCTCTGCTAAATGAAATGACTTAGAAAAGCTTGAAGTATGAAGATTTTGCTCAAAGTCAAAGAAATGTTATTAACATGTTGCACATTGCTAAAATGTTTAAGCAAGTTCCTAACATTTAAAAATATTAACAAATTAATGCACTGCTTACATGTTTTTTCCCCGCTTTGCTTCAATGTTTTTACACATTTGCTAGTATGTTTTAGTGTTTCTAGCGTGATTTAAAACATTGCTAGCTTGTTGCTAACAGATTTAAACATATTGCTAGCATAATTTAACATGTTGCCGGCATGATTTAACATTGCTAACATGATTTTACACATTACTAACATATTGCTATCATTGCTTAAAACATTGCTAGCATGTTTGAACATTTTGCCAATGTTTTAACATGTTGCCGGCATGATTTAACATTGCTAACATGATGCTATCATTGCTTAAAACATTGCTAGCATGTTTGAACATTTTGCCAATGTTTTAACATGTTCCTAAACATGATTTAACACATTGCTAGAATATTTTACCATTTTGCTAATGTTTTAACATGTCCTAACATGATTTAGCATACTGCTAACATGTATTTTTTATATGTTGCTAGCATGATTTAGCACATTGCTAATATGTTTTAACAAGCTGCTACCATTATTCTAACAATTTAAGAAATTGATAGCATGAATTAACATGTTGTTAGTGTGTTTTAGCATGTTGTCCTTGGACAGTCTGGCTTTGCTAGTGATACACAGCCTAAATACTGTATATATTATTTATTGTACAAAAGTTGACCCCCTCAATGCAAGTTATGGCACTTTGCATAGTTTTGATTGTCTGTTTAATTAACACCCTAAGTCTGATCAGTTAGAAAATATATAGCAACCCGAATCAGACATGGTCTGACCCGAGTTTGGTGTTTTTTTGCTCCCTGCTAAATTTAGTCTCAGATGAAGCAGCAGCTTATAGTAAATCATTAGGTTGGCTTTGTCAAGCCAATATTATGTGTGATCCAGGACCACAAAACCAGTCATAAGTTTTTTTTTTTATTATTATTGAGATTTATACATAATATGAAAGCTGAATAAATAAAGCGTTCCATTGATGTATAGTTTGTTGAATAGGACAATATTTGGCTGAGATACAACTATTTGAAAATCTGGAATCTGAAGGTGCAATTTTTTTTTTAAATAAAATATTGAGACATTTGTATTGAAAGTTGTCCAAATTAAATGATTAGCAATGCATATTACTAATCAAAAATTATGTTTTGATATATTTACAGTAGTAAATTTACAAAATATCTTAATGGAGCATGATCTTTACTTAATACCCTAATACATTTTTGACCCATAAAATGTAATGTCGGTTATTGCAACAAATATACCCATGCTACTTATGACTGGTTTTGTGCTCCAGGGGGACATACATTCAAACAGAAATCAGTTGTAGTTCACAATATCACTATTTTTGATCGGCCCTGTTGCGCAGAACATAAATGGACAATCAAAACCACACAAAGTCCCATAGACTTTTCATTGAGGGGGTCAAAACTTTTGTGCACAGAAGATGTTAATGCACCTGTCTGAGGCTGAGCAGGTGTTGCTCCTGCTGCTGCAGGTTCCACTGGCTCTGCTGGATCAGCTCCTCCACAGACGGCGTGGTCGGCGGCGGCGGGAGCATCGTCATCGGCGCAGGAACATCAGCGACCTCTTTACCCGGGGGTTTACAGAGCACTGCTAATCACAAGAACACACAGACACAAATCTATAACTCCTACTGTGTGCGGAGACAAACATCTGCCTGCCAGTGCATCCAGATCTGATGGATGAGGACAAACAGTCACACTACTGAAGGAAACGGGACTCTTTTGAACAGATCTTCCCAGAGCAAAGCCATTGAGATCAGAGAAACATGCAGGAAATCCCTCATGCTGGTTTGTTCCCCTCTGATTTTCCATGTCTGGAGACAGTCGCATGAAAAACTCGGGAATAGGAAAATATTAAACTACGAAAGCATGGGGATATGACCTACTAAACTGACTGCAAATAACTGAGGGGAAAATAAATCAAGTAAAGAACCCAAAGAAAAACTGCTTACTTGTGGCTTCCTCAAGATAAAAATGAAACTGAAACTTTGAATCAAGATTTATACAAAATACTTGCATTTGCAAACAAAAGTAAACCAAACGCTGCACAATTTGAAATATCATGTATGTAGCAAAAACCAGTGCAGCGGAAAGTAAATAGTTTACCTAAAAATATAAAATATCTGAAAATGTACTCACATAGACATAGATTAGTTTGTTTCTTCATCAAAACGTATTTGTAGAAATGTAGCAATATTATCACAATGGGTGCCATCATAATGAGGATTCAAACAGCTAATAAAAACATCAAGTACTCCATTCCATCAGTTAACATCTTGTGAAGTGAAGAGCTGTGTGTTTGTAAGAAACAAATCCATTATTAAAATGTTTTTAACTTGGATGGAGTCCTTTACCCATAATGTTGCTTCCTCCAGTGAAAAAGCTGTCTCGTCTGAATTAGGAGAAAAATATGAGTCCATAATCCACAATAACGAAAAGGTCCATCTCCTGTTGAAAATCCAAAATCAAAATCCAGCCACATATTTGTTTAAAGCTGTTTTGGCTTGTAAACGGCTCTTGACCTGTGCAGATTTCTCTCCTGATACTGACGAGACGACTTTTTCACTGGAGAAATCAACATTATGGATAGAGGACTCTCTATCAAAGTTAACGCATTCATGAAGGATATCTTTCAAACAAACATGCACCTTTTCACTTCAAAAGAAGTTAATTGATGGACTGGAATGGTGTGGATTACTTGTGGATTCAAGATGAGTCAAGAAAGAGTCAAGATGTGCCGCTGATCGCAGCTTACACACTGCTCAATTAAAAGTTGCTGAATTAATGATTCAAATCAAATCAAATCAAATCAAATCACTTTTATTGTCACATCACCACAGCACAAGTGCCTTGGTGAGTGAAATTCTTATGAGCGTGCTCCAGACAGTGCAGAAAAACAACAGACAATTTACCTATGGACAGACAGTGCAGAAAAACAACAGACAATTTACCTATGGACAGACAGTGCAAAAAACTGCACTGGAGCATTTACAGTGCTCCAGACAGTGCAAAAAAACAACAACAGCAATTTACATATGGACAGACAGTGCAAAAAAACAACAGCAATATACATATGGACAGTACATATTTGCAGACTGTACAGAAGACAATGTGCAAAATACACATACATATACTCAGTACACAGTGTACTATAAAGACATAATTATCAACGACACATTATACACCGTATGGGCACATCTGCATTATGTACAGTATCTATACATAATTTAGTCTATGCATAGTAATAATGTGAGGTGCAACAGATTATAAATTAACAGCAGATTGGTTGGTTGAGCAGCAGATAGATGTGCAAAGGTGCAACAGATTATTCATATGCAGTGTCGTGGATGTGCATTGTATGGTGTCCAGTGATAGCGGATAGGTTGTGATTAGTGCAGTGTGTGCGTGTAGTCCAGTTGAACGATGTTAAAGTGCAGTGCATGGCATGTTGTGTGAGTGGGAGTGTGATGTAGGTGAGTTATTTGTGACTGTTCATTAGCCTGATAGCCTGAGGGAAAAAGCTGTCCCTCAGTCGGCTAGTGCGGGATCGGATGCTGCGGAAACGTCGCCCTGAGGGCAACAGAGAGAGCAGTCTGTGGGACGGGTGGCTGGAGTCTTTGATAATCCTCCGGGCTTTCCTTGTACACCGCCTGGTGTAGATATCCTGGAGGGAGGGAAGCTCACCTCCAACAATGTGGCGGGCAGTTTGCACGACCCTTTGCAGAGCCCTGCGGTTGCCAGCGGTGCTGTTTCCAAACCAGGCGGTGATACAGCCGGTCAGGATGCTCTCCACAGTGCAGGTGTAGAAGGACCTGAGGATTCTGGGGCTCGTTCCAAACTTCCTCAGCCGTCTCAGGAAGAAGAGACGCTGATGTGCCTTCTTCAGCACTGCATCTGTGTGAGCAGACCATGTGAGATCCTCAGTGATGTGAACGCCGAGGAACTTAAAGCTGCTCACCCGCTCCACAGGTGTCTTGTCGATGGTGATGGGTGTGTGTTCTCTGCTCTGTCTCCTGTAATCCACCACCAGCTCCTTGGTCTTGTCGATGTTGAGTGAGAGGTGGTTCTCCTGACACCATTTAGTCAGGGTACTCACCTCCTCTCTGTAGGCCGTCTCATCGTTGTCGGTGATCAGGCCTATCACCGTTGTGTCATCAGCAAATTTGACGATGACATTGGAGCTGTGTGTAGCTGTACAGTCGTGTGTGTACAGGGGAGTACAGGAGTGGGCTGAGGACGCAACCCTGCGGTGCACCAGTGTTGAGGGTCAGGGGGGATGATGTGTTGTTGCCCATTCTGACCACCTGACTTCTGCCTGAAGTCCAGGATCCAGCTGCACAGAGATCTGTTCAGTCCTAGAGTCTGGAGCTTCGCAACCAGTGTGGCAGGCACTATAGTGTTAAATGCTGAACTATAATCCACGAACAGCATCCTCACATAGGTGTTTTTATTTTCCAGGTGGGAGAGAGCAGTGTGCAGGGTGAAGGCAATAGCATCGTCTGTGGAACGGTTACTGCGGTATGCAAATTGTAGTGGGTCCAGTGAAGCAGGAAGCACAGAGCAGATGTGGTCTCTGATGAGCTTCTCAAAACACTTGCTGAAGATGGGGGTCAGAGCAACGGGCCTCCAGTCATTCAAGCATGTGATTTTGTTTTTCTTTGGTATGGGCACAATGATGGATTTTTTGAAGCATGAGGGAACCACAGACAGAGAGAGGGACAGATTGAAAATATCTGTAAAAACCCCGGCTAGTGAAAGCGCATGCTTTGAGCACACGGCCTGGTATCCCATCTGGGCCTACGGCTTTACGGATGTTCACCCGTTTGAAGGATCGGGTTACATCCGCGACAGAAAGGGTGAGTGGACTGACCTCTTCTGTGGCAGCCGCGGCAGCGCTCTCTGTGTGTGCGGTGTTATCAGCCTCGAACCGAGCATAAAAGGTGTTGAGCTCGTCCGGTAGAGAGGCGGCAATGTTCACAGTAGCCGGTTTATTCCCTTTAAAGCCTGTGATGTTGTTGATGCCTTGCCACATGCTTCTTGGGTTATTGTTGTTGAAGTGTTCTTCAACTTTGTTTTTATAAGTTCGTTTGGCTGCTTTGATAGATCTCCTGAGATCGTAACTGGCTTGTTTCCGATCGTCAGTGTTTCCGGATTTAAAGGCAGATGTCCGCGCTGACAGGGCTGAGCGAACATCGCTGTTAATCCACGGTTTTTGGTTGGGGTAGATCCGGATTGTTTTGGTCGGAACTACATCGTCTATACACTTCCTGATGAAACACGTGACCGTATCTGAATACGCCTCTATGTCGTCATCAGACGCTGCCCGAAACATGTCCCAGTCCACGTGATCAAAACAGTCCTGTATTGTAGCGTCCGATTGGTCAGACCAGCAATGAACTGTCCTGAGAGCGGGTGCTTCACGTTTCAGTTTCTGCCTATAAGCAGGCAGGAGCAGAACGGAGGAGAGATCCGATTTGCCGAAAGGTTGGCGGGGAGGGACTTGTATGCGTCCCGGAAGGGGGAGTAACAGTGGTCGAGTGTGCGATCTCCACGCGTGTTGATGGTGACGTGTTGAAAGTATTTTGGAGCTAACATTGTCATTTAATGGGATTCTAATTGCATTGGGGATGAAGACCTTCAACCATTTTTTTTTTGCTAGAGGAACTCTATAACGTCTACGGACTTCAAGAGCTCAAACTGGCTGAAGAGAGGATGAGAGCCATCTGCAAGAATAACTCTCGTCTTCTTCTTTGTCCTTTCCACATAGAGTTGTGATAATTGATTCTGAGGCCTGCCAATTATTTTATTTGCTGAGGATACAATTCTGGAAAGTTCGTTCTTGAGTCTACAATTTAGATGTTCATACCAGACAGGAAGGTGAAAGGTTAAAACACTTTCAACAATGGATTTATACACAAGTTCCAAAACGTGCTTACTAACACCAAGGCCACTAAGCTGTCTGAGAAGAAAAAGTCGATGAGAGCATCTCTTAAAAATTTACTCTGAATTATCAGCAAAGCTCAACTGAGAATCCAAAATTGATCCAAGATACTTAAAATGTTCCACAATTTCAACTTGTTGACTCTCAAGTGAAATCGGCTTACATATCACATCTCGTTTTGTACACATAATTAATTCTTTAGTCTTAGCAACATTAATTTCTAATTGGCTAGAACAACACCAAGTTTCAAGAGCTTTAGTGTGGGTCAGGTAGGCCAGATCATATGTCTGATTTGTTTTGTCCAACAGGCCAACCAGGGCCATATCATCAGCATATTTGAATAATCTGAAATTTTCCTCATTAATTGTAAATTCATTAGTAAAAATAGAAAACAGCACAGGGGAGAGCACACAACCTTGTGGACAACCATTGCTCACAGTGAGCAATATATAACTGCAATCAGTTTCACCAGAGACAAATTACTGGACATACGGAAGTACACCCCACCCGATATTTCACCGGATTTAGTCTATTCTGATGTTTCGCTGGACATTGTAGTTGGCGGAGCAGCGGTGCTGTTTAGACGCTTCAGGACACGCAGACGGGGGAAGCGAGCTGAAGCTCAGCGCTTCATCTGCCGAACTTCCAGCTGATCAGATCAGATTGCGACGCAGAATCAACGGGGAAATCACACGGCGTGGGACGTGCTTTTGCATCAATGAAAGGTGGTGTACAGATGTAACGGTGTTAAAGAAGATGTACTGTTCTACGCGCTTCATTAACTGTAAGCCGTTCTACTCGCCGTGGGAGTTCTGTTCGTTCATTCTCGTGAGTGTTTACATTCATCCGCAAGCACACGTGAGCCTGGCTTTACAGAAACTCTCTGATCAGATCACAGAGAGAGAGAGCAACGACACCCAGACTCCGTTTTAATCATTCTCAGGGACTTTAGTTTGAAAAAACACCCCACACCCGCCTTGAACACCTCTCCACACAACCATTAACACCTCCAGCAACCCGTCTCTCCCCCACACTAACAATTCAGATCAGTGAAGACGAGGTGCGCCAGGTTTTTCGGAAGCAGAAAAGGAAAAAAGCATCAGGCCCAGACTGTGTTACACCAGTCTGTCTGAAATCCTGTGCTGACCAGCTGACCCCCATCTTCACACAGATCTTCAACAAATCACTGTAACTGTGCGAAGTCTCCTCGTGCTTCAAATGCTCCACCATCATCCCCGTCCCAAAGAAATCCAAAATTACTGGACTAAATGACTACAGGCCTGTGGCTCTAATGTCTGTGGTCATGAAGTCATTTAAAAAACTGGTGCTGGCCCACCTAAAGGACATCACTGGACCCTCGCTGGATCCTCTTCAGTTTGCCTACAGAGCAAACAGGTCTGTGGACGATGCAGTCAACATGGGACTGCATTATGTTCTGCAACAACTAGACAGACCAGGGACTTATGTGAGGATCCTGTTTGTGGACTTCAGCTCGGCCTATAACACTATCATCCCAACCTCCTCCTGCCCAAACTAACTCCGCTCTCTGTCCCCACCTCCATCTGTCAGTGGATAAACATCTTCCTAACATGCAGGCAGCAGGTAGTGAGGCTGCGGAAAATACACATCCATTACCCGTACGATCAGCACTGGAGCTCCTCAGGGCTGTGTTCTCTCCCCACTGCTCTTCTCTCTCTCTACACGAACGACTGCACATCTAAAGACCCCTTTGTCAAGCTACTGAAGTTTGCAGACGACTCCACACTGATCAGCCTCATCCAGAATGGAGACGAGTCTGCTTACAGACAAGAGGTTAAGGAGCTGGCTGTCTGGTGCAGTTACAACAACCTGGAACTCAACACGCTCAAAACAGTGGAGATGATCGTGGACTTCAGGAGAAGTCTGCTCTCTTCAGCTCCCCTGCTCACTCTGGACCCTCACATCCAGCACACTCCCTCTTTGAACCGTTACCGTCTGATCGACTCTACAGAGCTCTGAGCACCAGAACGACCAGACACCTGTGTCCTGTTTAAACGACTACCGTCCCATAGCACTGACCCCAATCATGATGAAGTGCTTTGAGAGGTTAGTCATGCAAAAAATCAAAAACAGCCCCCCAACACACTCGATCCGCTCCAGTTTGCATACCGTCCAAACCGCTCTACGGACGACGCAATTTCCACTACCATCCACCTGGCTCTTACCCACCTAGAAAACAAAGACTCCTATGTTAGAATGCTGTTCATTGACTTCAGCTCGGCATTCAACACAATAATTCCCCCAACAACAGCTCAAAAACAAACTAAACCTGCTGGGCCTTAACAATTCCCTCTGTAATTGGATCCTGGACTTTTTAACCGGAAGACCTCAGTTAGTCCGTGTCGGCCACAACACCTCGAGCACTACCACACTGAGTACAGGTGCCCCACAAGGCTGTGTGCTCAGCCCGCTGCTCTTCACGCTGCTGACCCATGACTGCACTGCCAAGTTCAGCTCCAACCAATCATCAAGTTTGCTGATGACACAACAGTGGTAGGTCTCATCAGCAACAACGATGAAACACACTACAGAGAGGAAGTGGCACAGCTGGCGAAATGGTGTGGCGCTAAACAATCTGTCCTCAATGTGGAGAAGACAAAGGAGGTTGTGGTGGACTTCACAGAGAAACTCTGTTGACCACCCCCACTGATCATCGACAGCTCGACTGTGGAGAGAGTCAGCAGCACAAAATTCCTGGGGTTGCACATCACGGAGGATCTCACCTGTCCACCAACACCATGTCACTCTCCAAGAAGGCACAACAGCGTCTACACTTTCTCCGCCGGCTGAAAAGAGCAAGTCTCCCTCCACCCATCCTCACCACATTTACAGGGGCACCATGAGAGTGTGCTGACCAGCTGCATCACTGTCTGGTACGGGAACTGCAGTGCTGCTGACCGTAAGACCCTCCAGCGGACAGTGAACACGGCTGCAAAGATCATCGGTGCCCCTCTCCCATCCATCCTGGACATTTTCCTTGCACGATGCTCCAGCAAAACCAACAGCATCATGAAGGACCCCACCCACCCCTCCCACAGTCTCTTCCAGCTCCTACCATCAGGAAGACGGTACCGGAGCATCAGAGCCCGCTCCACCAGACTGCTCAACAGCTTTTTCCCCAGGCTGTGAGAGCCTGAACTCAGATCACCCCGCCCCCTTTGAAACCCCATGCAAATCCCTACCTCCTGGGGATCACCCCCCCCACCAAACACCCTCCAACCTTACTCACCAAAGAAAAAGCTGTGAACTTTTTTGTGCAATTCAAGTGTGCTACACACAGGTGAGTGGGCTTGTACAAACCACTGTAGCAGCACACTCTCCTCTAGCACTAGACACTTTTCCTAACACTGCTATGTTTACACAATCCCACAAAAGACTCGGCAATATATGTATGTTTACATGCTTGCACTACCACAAATCTTTTTGTACTGTTCCTCAGCTAGCTGCTTGACTCACAATGTTTCTCTCTGCACATGTACAGTATTTATGTGAAGCATTCACATAGTTTGTATAGTTTGTATTTTTTATCTTTAGTTGTATAGATAAAACAATATATATAGTATACTTAGTCAAAATCTGTCAGTAGTTTATAGTGTTTACATCATTGTTGCATGTCTGTATTTATGTCTGTATTTATGTAGCACCGTGGACCCATGAGGCACGACATTTCGTTCCACTGTATGTCCCCACATGTAGCGGAATGACAATAAAGCTCAACTTGAACTTGAAACAGTTTCTTCCCTCAGGCAATCCATCTCATGAACACCTGACAATCATTATGGTACACACACTATTTATACACTTATTTATCTAACACACATACTTAGTCTACACTTCAATTGCACATAATATACCTGTGCATACAAAACTGTCCATTGTTATATATCTGTACATATAATTGTCAATTTGTATATTGTTATTCCTTATCTACTTGTTCTATTTTTTAATGCTTATTTTTATTATCTGTGTTTTTTTGTTCAGTCACTGTCATTCTGTTGCACTGCGGTAGCTTCTGTCATGAAAACAAATTCATTGTATGTGTAAACATACCTAGCAATAAAGCTCATTCTGATTAGTGTTTTTATCAGCTGTTTGGACTCTCATTCTGACGGCACCCATTCACTGCAGAGTATCCATTGGTGAGCAAGTGATGTAATGCTACATTTCTCTAAATCTGATGAAGAAACAAACTCATCAACATCTAGGATGACCTGAGGGTGAGGACATTTTCAGCTAATTATCATTTTTGAAAGAAATTAATTCTTAGTTAAATCCCTGAAAATGAGAGATAGCAAACGCCACCAAAAGTGTTTCCCAGCTGTTTTTGAAAGTTTCAAACAATTATACAGGTTTAAGTATGCCTGAGAAAACGTAAACCATAACATAATCTGACAAATTAAATATAAAAAAAGTTTCAAGCACGAATGATGCAGAAGAACTCCAAGAATACCAGGCAAAATTAAACATTTCTGATCATCGGTCTAATAAATACCTTCCATTTTATATTCATCATCATGAGTGCCAGAATCTATAAAGGAGAGAAGCACACCTTAAAGACGAATACATACACAATACTGCTGTCAAACAGGCAAATCTAGCTGTACATTTCATCACACAAGCCCTGAGTTAGAAGCAGAGTTATTAGCGTTACCTAAAACTAAATCTAAAAACATTTGTATTAATTGAAGCCAAAGTAAAAATAAACTTTAGATGTAAAACTTACTAAATACTAAAACTGAACTAAGCCTAAAAATTAAAGCATAAATTAAATCTAAAAAATATATATTTTAAAAATCAAAAACGAATAAAATGACAAAGCTCGAAACATTCAAACAAACTACAAGAAAATATAACTAATATTTGAATAGCACTGGTTAGGAGAAATAAGTGTGACTTGTGCTCTGCAGCGGTTCGTTCACGTACGCTGCTGTTCGATGGCCAGTTTGTATTTGTAGTAGCCGAAATATTCCCCTCCGAACAGAAAGGAGAACTTGGCGTTGTCCTTCTGCTTCTCCATGGTCATCTTCTCAAACTCGGGGCCATTTCGGGCAACAAACTGGGCCAGTTTGTCAATGACATTACGCAGCTCTTGATCTGAAGGAGAAATCAAAGAGAGAGAGATAAAGATACAATACACTAAATAAATGCATGGTAGATTTTTTTAAATATAACCGTTTATATAGTATTATTTTAATGAATATAAGGAATTATTTTAATATTAAATATCTTTTCAAAGTGTAAGCAGCTTTCATATATTTTTTTGTGATGACAGGAATCGCTAATATCAACTGTCCACAGTTTTAGTGTAGTAAATGTATTTGTACTAGTAATGTTGGTCACCATTGACATCTAACTTTACTGTACAAGCTTTAGTCAGTGAATACGCCTGCAAGCGATTTCACCTGCCATCCCACACTAGACAGTCATTATAAACTAACCAGCACATACATGCTAATTTTATGTAACAACTGTGTGTTTATTAGTGAGGTTTTGGTGTATATGATATCCGTTCATTCGCGCTCGCGGTGCAGTAACGTTACAATCACGCGCGCAAGCGCACAGTTACCTTCTGGCGGCGTGGAAATGTCCATTTTTCTCAGGTTTACTCGATAGTATAAGACCAGGAATTAATTTATATCACATGACGCAGAGGCGCGAAACAAAATAACTCTTTTAAACCGGTGCGAACATTATATTTGTGTGGGTTTGTTGTGTTTTAGCTCAAGATGAAACGACGGGAAACTGAATCCTGACGACTTCCGCCGGTGCGTGAGATGCGCATGCGTTCTGGTGCTATATTTATTTAAGGTATTTAATTAATATTATTTATTTTACTTTTTTCTTTATTTCCCTGGCGTTATAGTGTCTGTTGTATTGTTCTGTATGTGTTGTTCAAGGCATAATAATAAAAAAAAAAAAAAAAAAATGCGTTCTGGTGCTGTGATTTCACAGCGTCGCCTGCCGTTCGGAGGCTTTTACGACAGTTGGGATCTGATGGGCTTTGTACGTACTCTGAGGCCCATAAACACAGGCCTATAAACCTCTAGCAATGCTATAATTGATATTTGTGTGCCCAGGAGGTTTCTGGCGTGATCACGGATAGCCCTTGTCGCAGCGGGGAATAAATAAAACCAAATAAAATAATAATAATCTGTAATTTTTGGTCTTACAGATAGGAGTAAGACATCCTTTGAAAACTGCGAAGGGTTTACTTGTATTACTCACAATAAAAATAAACTGTGCCTTTGTAAAATAAAGAAAAGAAACCGGATGCACTTTGTCATCTGTTTCCTTAAACTTGTGGTGCAGCCATAAAAAATGAAAGAAACAGATTTGTTTTTTTCCTTTGGTTTTGTTATTAGTTAAGTGTTTAAATTAAACATTTTATTTAGGCCTATTTATTTTATTCCTATCACGTCGTATTTTATCCTATTGTTTATGCCCATGCAAAACTAAACCACTGAAAAGAAAAACATTTATTTTTAATGGGTCATATACAAAAAAGTGAACTTTGTGTCATACTTTAAGAATGACACAATATAACTATTAATATAACAATAAACTATTATATCCCTATTAGGTATTAATTTGTATATATTTTGTTATATAAATATCTGAACATACAAAACATCAAAAGAAAGAACAGAGTATCTGCTTGTTAACAAAACATTTATTCTAGTTTCATGCATTAATTTTTTAAACACTTGAATGTGGGTAAGTCTCATAAATAAAGAAATAAACAACATTTTGAACAAAAAGCTGAAAAAGACTATGAATTAGATTCAGAATGATAATAACGTAGCTGGAGTCGATCAACACCTCAAAGCTTGACAGTCATTATTACCTCTTCATCAGTCGACATTTTATTCATAACGTTACACAGTTTTGATGCTGTTTTATGTCTGATGATCATATTAGATTACTCGTGGAAACATCTGTTGTTTCGGTTTCTTCTTCACTTGTGTTGTTTTGTAAATTCTGTACAGTAGATGTGTATAAACGCCCCTACCGTATAACAATGAAAACATTCAGGGAGCACAAGTATAGCTCAAATATATTGAGACTTTTCCTAAGTATGTCAAGTATACTTAAATGTCATTTTAAGTACATTTCTGAGAAGTACATAAAAAGTATACTTTCCTATTTTTTAGTTTAAAAGTATACTAATAGCACACTTGAATAGACGTATTTTTCGTAAGGGTGTTAATGATCTGATCTAATGCGCTCACACCTATTTTAACGCTGTCCACTTGTGATCGGACTGGCGAAAAGGCATCTGAATACCAAGGACCTGAAATATCACAGGTATTTATTTATTTATTGTGCTAACTTGCATCTGAAGATATTTAGCCTAAATACAATGCAAAAAAAGCAGTGCAAATGAGTAGGCTAGACACTAACATGATGCAGGACGTAGTATGGATGGGAAAATAAAGCGCTCATATTCTGTGAATACTCTCTGAACCCCAGTAAATCCTGGAAAGACATTTTAGAGGAACAATACTTAACATTGGTGCAGCATTAGCAATACTTTACAAAGAGTCAGTATCACAGTTTGAATAAATATTAAAATGTTTTGAGTGCCGGGCGTATGTTTCATATATTTCGTATACTAAGTATGCGGGAAGCAGGGACGATTTGTAATAATTTCTTAACGCAAATGCACTGTTTCGTTTGATTTCCTCTTTATCTTCATCACTCACTACCCCTAAAACTTCCTGTCCTTATGCCAAAACTCAATACTTCAGATTAAAATATATATTCAACTTAAATGTTTGTCTTTCAAAGACACTATAGTCCTGTCTATTAAAACAGAATACAATTTTTGAGTTTGTTTGTTTGAATAAAGTCAGGTAAAACTTAAATTTGTTCATGTTTATAAAATTATTATGACATTATTTGTGACACTGTTTATCCATTTTGAGGGAAAAATAAAAATATTTTGTAAGAAAACTTTAAGAAATGTTTTATTGAGTTTTATATGTTTACAAAGTTAAATAATTAGTAGAATAACTGTCAGAAATGTTTCCATTTTCGCCCCCTTAAAATTGACTTTCAGAGGCATTTTTTAACTTTTGTGATGCATTTTTTGTAGCCTTATAAAATGTACTGTATCATCTTGTATGTCAAATTCTTAAATCAATAAAATCAGTTTGAATAATGAGAACTATAGAGCTGTTTCCAATCCAATGAAATCAGTCTCCACACAATCCATCGTTGCACAGAAGCTGCTTCTGAAGTGACATTAGATGCATTTACATTGACTGTTTAATGCACCTCACGGGTGGCATAAATACAGTTTACTGTCTGAAATAACAATAGAGATAAGAAAGGATGGGGAAACATGAAATGGCATTTTTGAATATGAAACTAAAACCACCAATAGGTTTTAGCAAGTGACTGAATCATGCACTCAAAGTGCTGAAACACCTGTTAAACTAACCCTTCTTCAAGGTGGCAACACTCCTATTGAGCCGAAAACAATGTCTTTATGAAAGCACAGTGGAAGTCTGTTTCTATTAACACAAAGGAGGTGTTTCTATAAGAGAGAATAAAGTTGTATTTCAAATGTAGAGAGGCATGCAAAAGTTTGTGAACCCCTTGCAGAATCTGTGAATATTTTAACAAAATAAGAGATCATACAAAATGCATGTTATTTTTTTTTATTTAGTACTGTCCCGAGTAAGATATTTTACAACAAAAAAATACTGAAATGATTAAAATAGCCCCATTCAAAAGTTTGTGAACCCTTGGTTCTTAATACTGTGTGTGGTTACCTGGATGATCCACAGCTGTTTTATGGTTGTTCATGAGTCTCTTGTTTGTTCTCTACAGTTCAACCGAGCACTGCTCTTCAGAAACATCCTCCATGTCCTGCGTAATCTTCAGTTTTCCAGCATCTTTGAACCGTTTCCAGCAGTGACTGTATGATTTTGAGATCCATCTCTTCACACGGAGTACAATTGAGGGACTCAAACACGGCTATTAAAAAGGTTCAAACATTCACGGATGCTCCAGACACGGTGCATAAAGCCGGGGGGGGGGGGGGATTGACATTGTTTTTAATTTGAAGATCAAGGTAAATTGTGCTTAATTTGTCTTCCAGGAAACATGCAAGTATCTTCTGTTGCTTCCGAAGGGCAGTACTAAATGGAAAAAAAACAAAAAAATATTTCAACAAAATAAAATAAATTTGGACATCATCCTGTTCAAAAGTTTTCACCCCCAGCTCTTAATGCATCGTGTTTCCTTCTGGAGCATCAATGAATGTTTGAACTTTTTTTTAATAGTTGTGTTTGAGTCCCTCAATTGTACTCCGTGTGAAGAGATGGATCTCAAAATCATAGTCACTGCTGGAAAGGTTTAAATAATAAAACATTCAAAGTGATCTGGGGGATGGTCTCCTTTGCTTAACATTGTGTTCCAGGAGGGTCCTCTTCTCTTGAAATTGCAGAAAAGCAGAGTAGCAGCTTGTGTTGAGTCTGTTCTTCAATAAATGCCCCCTCATGACACTGACACTGTGCTGATATGACTGTGCTCTTCTCATTGTGTCTGGCTGTGAATCTGTTATTAATACAGTGCAGACGTCAGGATTTTTCACCTCCAAACCGGCAATCATTACCCTCCACTTTCCTGCTGATTCCTTTATACGTCACTGATATATTAACTCCATTCATCTTCCCAGTAACCGAGTCCAGACAGACTCTCTCTACACAGAATCTGACGACACTCATCAAATCTCTACGACTGCTTCTCTGACACAAGTGTCCTCTTTCTGTTCCTCTCAGACCTCCCAGAGTGATCGTTTACCGTGTTTTAATCCAGAAGAAGAGAGATTTACTGTAGAACATTGTTAACAGGGTTCAGTCCATCGGAAGTGGTCCAAAAATGGAGTTGGTTGCTTGACCATTTTTAATTGTATAATTTTTGAGTGATTACTATTGGAATTGCAAAACCAAATTTGTTTTATTTTTATTTGACTTTGTTTAACCACAGCAATGTCTTTGTGTCATGGCCCAAAACTAATTTTGGTTACATGCATGTTAATGGAAAATTTCGGTTTTGGATGGTCGTAGCTCTTTGAAACTAAAATATCTTTAGAGCACAAGGGGCATAGACATACATGGGCATATAGAAATATTTTGGACATTGTTGTTCCTTTGCCTTAAAAACAGCGTATATCCAAATATGACCTGCCCAACTCAATCCGAGCAGCTGAATCCTTACCCATCTTCAAGAAACGGCTAAAAACACATCTCTTCCATCTTTATTTGACCCTCTAACTCTAGCACTCTCTATTCTAATTTTATTTTTGATCTAATCTGTCTTCTTTTTATTTAAAACAACACATGAACATTTGACCCTCTATCAATTGCATATTTATTCTCTAACTGCTAGCTTTTCTTGTAAAACTAACACTAAGTTTAATTGTTTTATATTTTACATACTAGTTTTCGAAAAAGAAAAAGAAAAAGAAAAAAAAACAATCCTTCCTACGTGTACTGCGTTAGGCTAACCAGGACTTGTAATAGCACTTGCATGTTGTTTGCTCTTTTGTTGGTTTTTTGTTGGTTTGTTTGGTTTTGATTGCTTCTATAATGTCCTTATTTGTAAGTCGCTTTGGATAAAAGCATCTGCTAAATGACTAAATAAATAAATAAATAAATATAATGAACAAGCCTCAGTGCCCTAACGGATAAGGCACTGGCCTCCTAAGCTAGGGATTGTGGGTTCGAGTCCCATCTGGGGTGGATTACAGCAGAGTGGCGCAGCGGAAGCGTGCTGGGCCCATAACCCAGAGGTCGATGTATCGAAACCATCCTCTGCTAAGAGATTTTAGGGGCAGTCGTGGCCTAATGAGCGTTGGACTTGATACCCGAGGTAACCCAAGGTTGTGGGTTCGAATCCCGGCTCTGGCAGGAAGTGTCCACGACTGAGGTGAGACCCTTGGCAAGGCACCGACCCGGCCGCTCCCCCGCAATGTTCTGCTGCCCACTGCTCCACTTGGATGGGTTAAATGCAGAGAACACATTTCACTCCTCATTATACTCTGTATAATTGTGTATGTGACAAATAAAGCTCATCTGAGCTTAATTTGTATTGTATAAGTTTTCTCAAAGTTCCATTCTTATGGTCAGCTTATAATGGGCAGGATTCCGGTGTCAGTCTTATATTTTTAGAGAGTACCTAAGTAAGTGCAGGACACATGCAGAACATTTCAGGGCCCGTATTCACAAAACATCTTACGGCTAAAAGTAGCTCATAACTTGCCGATTTAGGAGAAAATCTTAAAAATAGTGGGCGTGTCAGTCCTAAATTTAGGACTCCTAATGTTTTGCTCTAAAAGTATTTAACAAAGCGTTTTAGCTTTGAATCTGTGAACGTTTCAGAGTAGTGAAGAGGACTCCCAAGTCACTAAGACCAACTCACAACTATCCTAAAATAGCTGTTGCCGGCAAATATAAACATTTTAGAAACATTTGATGATAATGAGCTTTTAAAAAGGCATCACTTTATCCCAACTCCAAACTGTCCTTTGTTTCTAACCTTGTTTTCATTAACCAGTTGGGCAAGAAGTAACAGCTGTTTGCTTTTCTTTGACACTTTCGTTCTTGTTCTGCGAAAAATGTATTTGGGACAAGAACACGTCCAAGTCATATTTCATATTAAAATCAAAATATATATATTTAGTTTATTTGTTTGTATTTTGACACTATTTTCATGACATTCAAGCACATTTTGCTCCATTGCAGTACAAGACCTGGACATGTATACACGCTCACAGGTCACCCAAACTGAGTATTGAAGATGCTTTAGAGCAAGTTCTACAGGAACTGAGAGACTATCATTAATTGAATGAACAGATGATTAACGTTTTGGATGCGTCGTCCACAAATCATAAACAACCAAAACATTTTCAAACATTGTTCATGCAATAACGTAATGCCTAAATAAACCAGCATTATTTCAGTATCTGTTCATCATGTTTCACTTCAATCATTTGCATAAATGAAATGTTTATATAAACCGTGCCCTTTTTAAAGCATCTTTATTTTGCTTGTACAGAGTCTCAGATTAATCAAAGAAAACACTTGCGATGACACTTCTGAGTTACAATATGATGCTTGGACTACAAAAATGCTAAAACGTCCAAACAAATGTGAAAAACAGCTTTATGACATCTACAGTAAATATACAGACCCCGTGTGACGGGTGATCACTCTGTGCTGGAGGGATCCTGTGGGTCTCTGCTTACTGAGGACGAAAAAGATCAAAAAAACATTCATACTTGGTCATAATTAGTACTGAGTTTAAGTCTTCGGGTTAATAGTTTGAACAAACCCCTAACCCAAAGTATTATCATCAATATTGGTGATGATTGACTTGCCAAACAGGCGTCTGCTAACATTAGGGCCTCTATTTTACACACACACAAACACCTTTTTCCCGTCCACTCCTTTATACTGGTCCCACTTGTCCCGAATGTCTCCTCCTTTGATGGGGTCTTGAATGCCCTGTTCTTTAGAACCAAGACCTCCTGATCCACTCCAGCCTGCAGGATGAACAGGAAGAGAATTAGTGCTGGATCAACAGAGAGATGGATTCATGTGATGTTCATTGATTACTTACCCATCTTCATGAGCATCTGATGGCCCTTGTTTTCTTCGCCCAGCCTGAGTTCATCTGGTAACGCAGCAGGGCCTGAACCCAAACCAGACGTGGAGCTGCAGAGAGGCCGTATTTCATGTCAACGTCATGCAAAGCACAATTTGGATTGGATCAACTTACTTACATTTATTTGGTGAAATTGTCATTATCAGGCAAAATCTGCATTCTTTTTTATTTAAATAAATATTATTTTAGTCAGATATGACAGCAATAATTAAACCACTAATCATCTTTTTTTTCAATCCTGCAGCGCAACAACAAATTTAGCTTTAGTCACAAAATTTGACTTATGAAGGTCAAAGCAAATGTGAGAAAAAAACTGACCAAAAAATAAATAATAATAATAAATAAACAAATACAGTCATAAACATCGCAATCTGGATGGGATGCATTTTTTACCATTCTTTTCTAATTTTGTTTTAGTTACAATATTTAACTTATAAAGGTCAAAATAAATGTGGAGAATATTTGTGCCCAAAAATACAATAATAGACTTTGTAATGGGATTTTGTAGGATGGGGTTAGATTTAAATTTAGGAGCCCCTAATGAGTGAAAAAAAAGGTAATTTGCTCCATAATTTTTACTGATATTTTATTTATTTTTTAATATTTGAAATTTCGCTACATAAAAATGTAGCAATATCACTTTTTGTATTAATATTGTTTTTCATTATTAATTTTACAAATAATTAAAACAATGAAAAATATAGGTAAATAATTCAGTAAATGGATTTATTTAATTGTATTATTTATTTTTAAGCATAAATATAACAATTACGTAAAATGACATAACATAAAAGTATAAAAATAAATGAAATCCTGATAGTAATAACTATACCAAATAAACCCTTGTGAAAATGCAGATACAGACTACAAAGCAAAAATCTGCTTTTCAAATGTGAACTGGATCTGGGTAACAAAAGCGGATCGACTTACGGTGGCGTCGGACTGCGTGATTTTGCAGCGTGACGATGCTTGTCTGGAGATCGTGACTTGGAGCGAGATCTGGAGCGGGAGCGACTTCGGGACCTGGATCTGGAGTGACTCCTGCTCCTACGAGAGAAAGTCAAAAATGTGTTCAACAACTTTCAAAGGCTGGGGGGAAAAATAGTTTAAATGTCAAAGCAGGTTTTTTTTGGATACCTGGAGCGAGAATGAGATCGCGATCTGGAGCGAGAGGATTTGGAAGACCTGGAGCGTGACGTGGATCGTCCTCTGCTGCGCGACGGACTGCGCAAAGGTTTCGCTCGGGTGCTGCCAAAAAAACATTACATGAAATATTACCAACGAGGAAACAATGGGAAGTCACTTTTGTTTAGTCGCATCTGAATTCCAGTGTTATTTTAGCATTAATAGTACACTATAATACAGTTTATTGATATTTTGAATTAGCTTTTAGTTTTAAATTTTCAGTTTTCATTTTAGTTTTACTAATGTTGTGATTTGTCGTTTTATTAGGCTTTTTATAGTCAGTTATAATACTTGTTTGTTAATGTTTTAGTAATTACACTTAGTAATTATTTTAGTATACATTATAGTATTTAAATATATTAAGAAATATATTAGATTTTATTTATCATCATCATTCATTTAAATTTTGGTTTTAATAATTATTATTTTTTATTAGTTTGTATATTTGTATAGTTTTTATTCCCGATTTCAGCCATTTGAGTACACTATAATTGCATTTATTCATATTTAGATTTTTTTATTATTATTCTCAGCTTTCATTTTAATGTTAACATTTTACCAACGTAATGTTCTGTTGTTTTATTTTTTATTTGCTTTTAATATTCAGCACATTTGTATGTCAGTTTTAGTTTTAATAATTTTACTATACTATTATAGTATTTTAAATTAGTTATATATATATATATATTCAGCTTTCAGTTTGATTTTGGTTAAAGTTTTTCTAAATTTATTTGTGTTTTGAGATTTTATATTTAGCATATTTTTTTAATTTCCGTTTTAGTTCTAATAATTTTTGTTTACTATTATTAATTAATGAGTTATTTGTGTTATTTTATGCTTTCAGTTTTCACAAAATTTGCTGTGTTTTGTCTTTTTTATTGTATTATATATTTAGGTTTATATTTATATTTTTTTATAAATTTTATTTCAGTTTAAGTAATTTTGTATACTATTAAAATATTAATATTATTTATCTTTCATTTTAGTTCTTGTTATTATTAGTTTTTTATTAGTTTTTTTTTTAATATTTAGCTTTTATTTTAGTTTTAGTCTTAGTAATTATAGCACTTCAATGTATTTCAGTGAATTACTAAGACGACATTTGCAATTATGCTTTTTCGTCTATTATGTAGATTGTATTTCAACTACTGAAAATGCTTTTAATAGTTTTTTTTAGAATACATTAAAACAGTTCATTTCTTCCCCACCTGTTGCGTTGGTCCTGTTCCTTTTTCCGCCTCGCTCTCATTTTGGCCCGGTAGAACTCATACAGACCGTTTTGTTCCCAACCCTCACTGGAAAAAACATACTCTGTTACTAACGTAACCTCGGTTCCCTGAGATATGGAACGAGTACTGCATCGAAGACGCTTGTATGGGAAAAACTATTTTTTCCTCTTCAACTGAAGCCTTTTTATAAATCACGCAGTGAAACTGCACGTCCATTGGTTCGTGCAGGACTAAAAAACGAACCAATGACTCGGCGGCGGCGTGCGAGCCTATGGCTATGCAGCCCGCCATAGCCCGCCAAAATGGGAGGGGTGTCTGGCTATATAAACGGCCGATTCGCCGCCGCATCTCTGATTTCTTCGAAAGAAGCGACTGAGAAGTGCAGCTCATAGCACGGCCAGGAACGCAGTACTAGTTCCATATCTCAGGAAACCGAGGTTACGATAGTAACAGAGTACGTTCCCTTTCGATATTTCACTCGTACTGCGTCGAAGACGCTTGTATGGGAACAAGTACAATCACGCGGTGCTATGACGTGGAACAACTCAACACCAAGACTCACGTGGGAGTAAGACCCAGGGGAGTCAAGAGAATACACCAAGCACAGGCTGAGCCATAGGGTCAACCGTGGCCTGGGTGTTGTCCTGTAAGTTGACACCTGGCGTCCATATAGTATGGATAGACCAAGTGAAGGAGGGTCTTGTGCAATGTTGGTCAAGTGAACCCATAAGATAGCTTATTTAAGAAGAAAGGACTCTGGCCTGCAAGGCAGGGACATCCAGGTTGTAAAACCTTACAAATGTGGACGGCGATGCCCAGCGGGCCGCCTCACAAATTTCCGAAATGGACACCCCGCTGGACCATGCCCAGGAAGAGGCGATGCCTCTGGTGGAATGGGCTCTGACTCCTATGGGGCACTGCAAACCCAAGGAGGAGTATGCTAAATTAATAGCATCCACTAACCACCTAGAAATTCCTTGCTTCGTAACAGGGCTGCCTTTGGCACGGTTACCGAAGCCGACAAAAATCTGTTCTGATTTCCTGTATGAGGTAGAACACTCAATGTATACCCTCAGGGCCCTGACAGGGCAGAGCAGGGACAGTTCCTGGCTACATGTCGAGGGGAGAAGTGCGAAAAGCGCTATGACCTGGGCTCTGAATGGAGTGGAGAGCACCTTAGGTACATAACCCAGCCTTGGTTTCAAGACGACCTTGGAGTCGTTAGGCCCGAATTCCAGGTAAGCCGGGTTGATGGATCGGGCCTGCAGATCTCCTACTCGCTTAACCGACGCCAGTGCTAGCAGCAGGGCGGTTTTTAACGAGAGTGCTCTGAGGCTCATAGATTTCAATGGTTCAAACAGGGGCCCTTTCAGGGCCCTTAGTATGGTAGGTAAGTCCCAAGGTGGAACTGTACAAGGACGCGGAGGATTCATTCTCCTGGTGCCTCGTAAGAACTGAACCACCTCACTATCTCTGCCCACCGATCGGCCAGCAATAGGGGCATGGAAAGCCACTATGGCTGGCGCGTAAACTTTGATGGTGGATGAAGAGCGCTGTTTATCCAGCATCTCCTGCAGAAATGAGAGAACCACTGACACATTGGAGGTGACCGGATCTAAGTCGCGGTAGATGGGGCTCTAGCTTCTGCCATCGTGTTTAGGACACGCTCTGGGAGGCCGAAAGACTCCCATTGAGCGGCCACACATGCAGGGCCCATAACTCGGGCCGTGGATGCCATATCGTGCCATTCGCTTGAGAGAGGAGGTCTTCGAGCAGCTGCGGTAGCAGAGCGATTGGAGGGAAAGCATAGAGCGGAAGACTGGGCCACTCGTGGGCCAGGGCATCCGTGCTCTTTGTGAAAAAGATTGGGCAGTGAGTTTTCTTCGGAGTTGTCTTCGGAGGCGAAGAGGTCTACTCGAGCTCTGCCACAGACTTCCTAAATTTTCTGAACCGCAAGCGGGTGAAGCGTCCACTCCCCTGAGGAGACATTGTTTCTTGAAAACATGTCCTGCTCCATGGTTCAACTTGCCCGGCACATGCGTCGCCTTAAGTGAGTGCAGATTGTTCTGAGCCCACACAAGAAGGTCGTTCGCCAGCATGCAGAGTCGCTTCAAGATGAGGCCGCCCTGGTGATTTATGTATGACACCACAGACCTAATGTCTGAGCGTACTAGCACATGGTGTCCCCGTATATCTGGCAGGAAGAATTGACAGGCCTGGCGCACTGCTAGCATTTCTAGGCAGTTGATGTGCAGGCCCGACTCCTTCTCGGACCAAAGACCGAAGGTCGGTTTGCCTTCGTACAGCGCAACCCAACCCTTGTTGGAAGCGTCTGTCGTGACAACCTTCCTTCTGTGCGCCGTGTCTAAGTTCACACCTTGCTTTAGCCAGAAGGGGTCTCTCCAACCAGGGCTGATACACAGGCCTGAGTCACCATTAAGCGGTGGCGTCCCTGACTCCAAGCCGAGGATGGAACCCTCTACTTCAGCCAGAACTGGATAGGTTGCATGTGAAGCAGACCCAACCGAAGTACCAGCGAAGCCGCTGCCATAAGACCCAGCATTCTCTGGAAAGCTTTGAGTGGAAGGGCGGTCCCTTCCTCGAAGGTAGCCGCGTGGCGCTGAATTGTCGTGGCTAGCTCCGCTGAGACAGTTGCTGTAATATGCACTGATACTCCAATGATAAGGGCAGGACGCTTATGGTAGGCAGAACTTTTTTTTGCTCTCTTTTTGAAAATGTATGCGTTTTATTTTGTCGACTATCACAGCGGTCGGACACCTGGGCGCTATAGTAGGCACGTGAGGAACCAAAAACACACTTTCCTCTGCACCCAGCGTTAAGCGGGGTGGCGAGAGGCATATTAAAGGCTGCTTGCAGGGTGGTCCAGCGGTAGCGAGACTCGGGCCCCTCCTCTTTCTGCCTGGCTGATCAGGAGGACTTCTGAGGCGCTGGACCCAAGGTGATTTTGGGCCGGGGTCCTTGGCACTTCGTGAAGGGGTAGCATCGTGCCGAGCGTGAGCACCCTCTATCTTGCCAACCCTCAGAAGGTCGGGCTCAGGGGTGGCTGGCGTTGGTTTAGCTATCTGCTGAATCGGCACAGGTCTGGGGCGACTGGAAGCAGTAGAAGAGCTGGCGCGCTTAGGGAGGAAGTGTCGCATCGCCTGAGATGACTTCTGAGCCTCCGTGAAGAGTCCAGCAAAGCCCTCCACAGCTGGTCCAAACAGGCTGCCTGACGAAACCGGAGCGTCGAGGAAGGGAACTTTGTCTGCCTCTTTCATCTTCAGATGACGCAAGAGGGCGGGGTCAGTCACAGAGCCCGATAACTCTTCCGCGTCTAAAGCCGCCAGAGAAAGGCTGTCGTCCAATTCATTGTCACTCACATGAACAAGATCATGTCGCTCGCAGCCGCAGAGGGACGCTGATCGTGTTGGGTGAAGAGGACAGGTGAATGCGCTCTCTGCGGTGATGGTGAGGCACGTGGGCATTGAGCCGTCGTGAGCTCACTTGTCACCGGCTGCTCGAATCCTCTGCCCCGCTGTTTTTTCCTCACAGGTCCCTGGGAGGTCGCTCTCTGAAAAGAAAGCTATCCGTGAGCGCAGAGAGGCAAGACTGAAACTCTCGGAATGAGTGCAGTCAGTCCCGCTGCGAGCAGCGTGTGATTTCCCCAAGCATGACACACACTCAGCGTGAGTGTCATCAGCATGCAAGGGAGACCTGCACGTCTTAAAATGTCAGCGCGGCATTTGCATCAACGCCGTGAAATTTGCTCTTTTAGTGAGGCTCTTTTGATCTACGCTGCATGGCTGCAGGGGATGACCGAGTCTGCAAGCTGGTCGCTGCTAGAGGTCCTAATCCAGCTGCTTGAGGCGTTTCAACGGCGGATCCCGGCATCAGCGAAGAGTCAGCAAAGAAGGGTCTTCATCGCTGAAAAGAAGAAATCTGAGATGCGACGGTGAAGTGACCGTTTATATAGCCAGAATCTCCTCCTATTTTGGTCTGGCTATGGCGGGCTGCATAGCCATAGGCTCGCGTGCCGCCGCCGAGTCATTGGTTAGTTTTTTAGTCCTGCACGAACCAATGGACGTGCAGTTTCACTGCGTGATTATAAAAAGGCTTCAGTTGAAGAGGAAAAAATAGTTTTTCCCATACAAGCGTCTTCGACACAGTACGAGTGAAATATCGAAAAGGAACTTCATTTTTAGTCATTACAACTGAGGTATTAAATAAAAACGACCAACAAAATGACAATTCAAGAGCAGTCACATTGGTGTTCACCTGTTTCTGGGTCTGTCGTGTGACGGTGGGCTGTAAAACGCCTCCACCGCGGCCAGCAGACGGTCACTGGGAGGCTTTGGGGACAGCGGACGGATTCTCATGGGGTCCAGACGCTTAAATTCATGATCTTCAAGCTATTGTTAAAGAGAAAGTTTAATGTCACATTTAAAACAAGACTGTCAAAAACAAACATCTACTTCCCTAGCTGACGTCGAATGTGAAATCACCTTCACAAGCGGCACCATGAGTCCTGCTGGAAGGTTGAAGTAGTGGAAGATGGGCACCAGACTGGGGTCGTCCTGACTGGCGTGAGACAGGGTCTGCCGCCGCATTTGGGACGCCTGACCGTTAAAGCCGTGAGGTGGCGGCACGAAATCAGGATGCTGGTTCCCACCCCACGGAGGAGGATCAGACATCCCGGGAGGAGGAATCCTCTGGTTTGGGTGGTGATGAGGCGGCGGACCGATCTCTGATGAGAAGAACAATGTTACACATGACATAAAGCAAAGAGTAACCTGGGAATTTAAGTCCTACTTATGTTATGCCAAGTCTAAAATTTCAGCATGCTAGTCAAAACTGTTCAATATAAACTAAATATCCTAAATAAATGTTTCAGGATGGAAATAAAATTGAAATTTGTATAAGCACGAAATAAAATAAAGAAATCAAACAAGTACTTGTGTAAATTTTTCATGAATCCGTCATTTTTAACTCTAGTAGTTTAGCGAATAGAAAAGCCGAGGTCTCACCTCCAGGGAAGTCTCCCTGTGGGTAGTCGAATTGGTGCGGCGGATACGGCGGTCGTTCAAAGTGATGCTGCGGAGGAAACTCGTCCTGCATGAAGCGTCCGAAGTTGTATGGCGGTGGCTGCTGGTGTGGGGGGAAGGGAGGCTCTCTCTGGCCCCAAGGCGGCGTCTGATCCGGCTGGCTGATCCATGGCGGCTGGTCAAACTGACCGCTCCAGAAGGGCGGCGGCTCGTTCTGGCTGCTCCAGGGGCCTGCAGGGCCCCCGTCCCGAGAGCCGCTCCAGTTGGGGTCCCACTGCTCATTCCACATGCCCTCGTGGCTGTTCCAGGGTGGGCAAGGGGGTGGGGCTTGAGTCAGGTCAAATGGCGGCTGGAGGAGGAAACATTAGTATCAGTGTTGGATTGAATATTTAAATAAGTCAAATAAACATTTTTAAAATGGTCATAGACCAAGCCAAAAAAATTACACTACAATACGTGTCTATTTGATTTTTATTTGGAAAATAAATTGTAATCCATTACTGATTTCAAATTACGTTACGAAAACTGTAATTATCTATTAATCTATTAAACTACTTTTTTGATTAATTATACTTGACCTAATTCGTTTATCAGATTGATTTGAATAGGATAATCTTGTTCTATATTGATATAAAAATACCAAAAGAAAGAAAATGCATTTGTCATCAACAACAAAGTGTATTAAACATTACAGCGGGTTTGTGAATAAACTACAGAGGGATTAAAAGCTGTTTAACTTTCTAACTATACAAAGCTTTTTATCAGTTCTAAAACGAATAAAAGTCTTTGTCGTTATATCTTTTAGAATGAAAAACTCACAGATTTCTGCTTGTTCTAAATCAGATACAGATAAGCAAAAACATAGTAACAGTAAAGATTACATTCATATGAATTTTATAATGCATTATTGAGAGCGGTTGAACAACGTGTGATTTAATTCTACCAGGCAGTCGTCTCTCTATGTGATGAAAGTAGTCGAAGTGAAGTCACTGTGGGATTTAGTTATTAAGAAATATAGTCTGGAGCTGTGACAAACACCTTGTGCAGTTTCTAAGCTATGGCATTTACGGAGAAATCACAGCACAGTTTTGCCCACATGGCTTTCTCCTATATCGCTGAATTTCTATCAGTTCTTTCTCTGCGTCGTGATGTATTTCTACACGCTACTGTCTAAATTAGTACAGATAGTGAGTGCAGTAAAGATTACAGAGCAGCAGTGCATAAGATTAGAACGGCGCTTAATTTACCTGTACAATAAGCTGTTTAAAATGTGCATTCTCCCGCTCAATTTCGAGCATCCAGTAACATAATCACACATGTCTTGTGGAGCGCTTTCAGAGTATGAATTAACTTGTAATTTTAACTGTTTGGAAACAGAGTATAAATGTGGATTTCTTAACCTATTGCGCCCTCTATAAGACCAGCGACTAGTCGACGTCAAGTTTAAAGCGTCATGGCAGAGCACTGAAGTCGACTAGTCAATTAGCCTGTGCAACCCCTAGTATATACTAACCACAAATACCTAATGTTTGGAATCCGAGTATGTAATCCAGATTTCATGTCATCAGTTACTGAGTTAGTATTAATACACGGCTGCAAACAGTATAAGAACTGTAAGATATTCAAGTGTTTTTTGACTCACAGGTTGTTGCGAGTTCCACGCCGGCATGTTGTGCTGCGGATCGAACCAGCCCTGTTTAGAGGAGGGCATGTCAGGCGAAGCTGCCGGATTAGAGTCTGATAGTCGGTTAAAATGTATATATATATGTATATACATACACACACACACACACATATATATATATATACACATAAATACATACATATATATATAAACATACATACAAACATATATACACATATACATGTAAACCTATACATACAAATATATAAAAAATATTATTTTTTAAAATCACAAATCATAACACATCACAGCAAGAATAACATAAATAGTCAAGAAAGACAATAGCTGCATTTCCAATACCCTTCAAACTGTGATTGAAAATATGCCTAATGTTTAATAAAACTAATTAAACACACCTAATAAAACACACATCCTACTTTAGCTTTGCTACTGTTCGGACGCTCTTGCTTATTGTTCTGCGCTTTTCTCGCTATTTTTGAACTTTTCTCAGATCTCTATATCATTTTAACTTCAGCAGATCAGCACAGTGCTCAAACAACAACATTTTTAGGAAAAATAAAAATGTCTTTGCCTCCCACTGCCACTGCCCAATGCACAGCTGTCTACATTCAAACAGACGAGAAAAAAATGCCTTGTGGAATCTACTTGCTGCATGAACTGCCACAGACTTCTACAAAGGATTGCGGTTCTTGAAACAAAGTTACTTACTGGACTTCCAAAACAGGAGGAACACACAGCAGACCGTCATCACGGACCCCCTCAGCATACAGCCGGTGAGTCCTGTGAGTCTAGTGAATCTCAACAATTTAGATTAAGTGTAGAGGAACAAGCTGAAACTGATCAACAGACTAATCGATGGCACAGGGAGCGAGACCCAAAGGCACTAGAGAGACATCAGATTGTCACGAGTATCTCGTATTGCTACCATAGCATCCTCTACCCTAGATACGGCTATGACAAGACTTAAAGACTACCACCCCCTATACATCTTGAGAACAGATTTGAAGCATTAATGAATGTGGGTGAGGAATCCTCAAATATGACTAAGCATGGATCGAATCAGCCAGCAGCTAACATTGCTACTAACAGGCCCTCGAGGTCGAGCAGACAGCGGCATTCAGCTCAGAGCGCAGCCGAGCCCAGGACTCTGATAGTGGGTGACTATTATCAGAAACATCAGTAGCAGGACTACAACGACACGCTGCTTTCCCCAAGCAACCGTCTCTGATGTGAACAAGGAACTTCGGAACATTCTGATGAAGCACAAGACTGCAAATCGAATTATCATCCATGTGGGGAAGAATGATATTCGGAAAGAGCAGTCAGAACTCCTTAAGAAGGATTTCACTGAACTCTTTGAAACACTTCAAAGTCTTGAAGTTCAGTCGTTCATCAGTGGACCACTCCCAGCAAGGGGAACTAACATGTTTTCACGGTTGCTTGGGCTGAATACATGGCTACAAAGAACCTGCGGTATAAAAGGAGTCAACTTCATCGACAACTTCAATCTTTTCTGGGGACATTAAACAACTGTTTTAACTGGATAGCCTCCACCCAAACAAACTTGGTGCAAGAGTGCTGAAGGACAATATCTATTTATCCCTCCGTCATCCTTCAGTGGTGTGTGCCAATCCACTCGGCCTGAATAGCACACACACTCCTGGACAGAATATGAGTGACCACAGGACTGCATATCAGCTTCAGAGTCATCATGTGGTTGATACATCCCACAAGGGGATGTATCAACCTTGTACATCCCTTTTCTGGCAGACAGAAATCACCTTGGAGAAAATCAACAGCAATTCAGAGTATGAAAAGACAATACAGAAAAGCTGAGCGCGCATGTAACAGAAGACGAAACTCGAAATTCACTATAGCATCTATAAAGACAGCCTTCATGCTTTCAATGTAGAACTAGCCACAGCTAGACAGAACATCAAACCGTATAAACCGTAACTTAAACAACAGCACTCTTTTTCACTGTTGAGAGACAAACCCCCCAAGTCAAATTCCCAGTGAAATGCTCTCTGACAGCAAATGCAATGAGTTTGCTTCCTTCCAGAGAAGATCAGTAATATCAGGAAGGAGATTGGCACATCTTCCTGTAATACAGAGGACACAGATTCGACAGCAATCTCTGACTATGTCTGTGTAACGCAGTCGATGATATTCAAAACACATTTAATCAAATAAACAAACAAACAGATAAAGCGGCAGCCCCTCACGGACGACTGCCACACACAAAACATAAACTAAACCCAGGCCTGGTCCTCTCTCCCCTTCCACTGTCGTCATCCTCCTTTTATCCTTCCGTAGCTCCTCCGTGGGATTCGAGACCGGTGAGTGGCGCAGGTGTCATTCATTACCTCACGCCACCGGCCTCGCTCCGTTCCCACGGCTCTCGGCGCCCCACTCGTCACCCCCAAGGCCGGGGGGTACTCGAGACTGCGATCCCGGGGGGAGCCCGTCGCGGCGATCTGGGGGTACGGACAGACGAGGCGAGAGAAAAGGAGACGGAAGGATGAGGAGTGCTCTCGGTTGACACACTGTCGCTCGGTCCTCACTCCGCTGAGCGGCTCACTCGCGGTGCCATGCGATGGTACTGGACCTCTTTGGTGGACGGCCCGATGCTCCTTTGGCTCCTTCGAGGGCAGCCGGCAGCGAGCCCCCCTTTGCTCCTCCCCCAAGCATGGCGGTCGGCAGCAGCCTCCAGAACGGGGCGACTCCTCCGCTCCCTCTCGGATCAGCCTCCTAGCGATCTTCCGTCCCACCTGTTCTTCTTTTGCTCCAGCACCACCGCCTCGGGCAGCCACTGGCGGTCTCCGCTTCTTCCTGCTCGAACTCCTCAGCACCGCGATTCCCCTCAGCAGCGAGGGCTCTTTGACAGCGTGTCCCTCCTTCCTCGGGCTTCGGCACCAGTGTAACGCAGTCGATGATGCAGGAAGGAGAGAACATTCAAAACACATTTAATCAAATAAACAAACATAACAGATAAAGCGGCAGCCCCTCACGGACGACTGCCACACACAAAACATAAACTAAAACCCAGGCCTGGTCCTCTCTCCCCTTCCACTGTCGTCACTCCTCCTTTTATCCTTCCGTAGCTCCTCCGTGGGATTCGAGACCGGTGAGTGGCGCAGGTGTCATTCATTACCAATGCCTCGCTCCGTTCCCACGGCTTCGGCCCGCCCCACTCGTCACAGTCTGTTTTTAAAACAATTGATAGCAACATTTTGGAAGAAATAGTACAGCATCTTAAATCGTCAACCTGCTATCTTGACACACTTCCCACATCTTTTTTAAAAGTGTGCTTAACTGTTTAGAAGCAGATCTCTAGAAGTGGTGAATTGCCTCACTTCTTTCTGGGACTTTTCCAAACTCCCTGAAAACTGCAGTTGTTAAGCCCCTTCTGAAAAAGCGCAATCTTGATAACACCATGTTGAGCAACTATAGACCGATATCAAATCTTCCTTTCATAGGTAAGATTATTGAAAAGGTAATTTTTAATCAGCTGAACAACTACTTAAACTCAAATGGATTACCTGGATAATTTTCAATCCGGTTTCCGCGTGCATCACAGCACAGAGACAGCACTCATTAAGATAATAAATGATATTCGCTTTAATTCTGATTCTAGTAAAATATCAGTGCTGGTACTACTAGATCTTAGTGCTGCGTTTGACACTGTCGATCATAACATACTTCTAGAGAGACTGGAAACTGGGTCGGACTTTCTGGGATGGTACACAAATGGTTCAGGTCATACTTAGAACGGAGAGGTTATTATGTGAGTTTAGGAGAGCATAAGTCTAAGTGGACGTCCATGACATGTGGAGTCCCACAAGGCTCAATTCTTGCACCGCTCTTGTTTAGCCTGTTTATGCTCCCACTAAGTCAAATAATGAGGAAGAACCAAATTGCCTATCACAGCTATACTGATGATACCCAGATGCTACCTAGCCTTATCTCCAAATTATTATAGCCCCATCGACTCCCTCTGCCAATGCATTGATGAAATTAACAGTTGGATGTGCCAGAACTTTCTTCAGTTAAACAAGGAGAAAACTGAAGTCATTGCATTTGGAAACAAAGATGAAGTTCTCAAAGTGAATGCATACCTTGACTCTAGGGGTCAAACAACTAAAGATCAAGTCAAAAAATATTTGGGCGATTCTGGAGACAGACCTTAGTTTTAGTAGTCATGTCAAAGCAGTAACTAAATCAGCATACTATCATTTCAAATGCATTGCAAGAATGAGATGTTTTGTTTCCAGTCAAGATTTGTTCATGCCTTTCTCACCAGCAGGGTGGATTATTGTAATGGTCTCCTCACCGGCCTTCCAAAGAAGACCATTAGACAGCTGCAGCTCATCCAGAACGCTGCTGCCAGGATTCTGACTAGAACCAGAAAATCTGAGTATATCACACCAGTCCCCAGGTCCTTACACTGGCTTCCAGTTACATTTAGGATTGATTTTAACCTGTTAACGGTCAGTTCCACTTTTTGAGTATAGGGCTGAAAATGACATTTCCAACTTAAATTGTTATACATTTTGAATGCTTTGGAGCAGAGACTTTTTATCTCTTTTTAAAGAAAACACTTGGCAGAGTATTGTAGGAGAAGAAAGTTATAAAAAGTATATTACAAAAAAGTTATGGAAGTTTAAGTTTATGAAAAATAAAATGTACAAATTTAAATATTTATATAAGATATATATTTTACAAAACATGTTTTACTCTAAAACTGCAAGAGAATCAAAACCAAAAATCCAAAGAAGTTTGAGGTTGATATCTCAAAAAATGAGCTTTCATTGAATTTTTTTGGGGCGTAGTCCCACGATTTTCCACTAGATGACCATCAAACCCCATTGGTAACATAAGGGCGGCTCTATTTCCATTTTTAGTTTGAGTGATCTGAAACATGTTTTTCCTTACTTTTCTCAATATTTATGATGTAGACATCACATTCAGAAGTATTAAGGGTAATATGGCAGTATTTCATTTAAATTTAACCTCTAAAAAAACATAAAAGACATGCAACAAGAACCCTGGACGTATGTTATAGTTCATGATGCACCAAAAATTGAGAACCTATAGTTTTTTCTTTATATTCGAAACACTTTTTCTTAAAAAATAGAATGAATGTTATCTTTTTAACACTTGACATGAACATGAATTGAGATTTTTGCTGATTTTATAATATGTATCACTATTTCAAAGTAAAGGTCAGAACTCGCTCTCTGGATTCTTGATGAGTACTCTTCTTACAAATTAATAAATTACAGTTGCTCTGTAAAATATTTAAAAAAATCAGTCACCAAATATGAAAACTACAGTCTTTAAGCTTTCAAACGATATATAGTTTGTCAAGATTGCTTTAGGTTTAGATTAAGATATTACTGTTTAAAACATGTACTGGCAAGTGGGCCCACCGGTGGGGGCCCGTGACAATTAACAGGTTAAAGTACTTTTACTTCGTTTATAAATCACTCAATGGCCTAGGACCTAAATACATTGCAGACATGCTCACTGAATATAAACCTAACAGACCACTCAGATCAGTAGGATCGAGTAAGTTAGAAAAACCAAGGGTTCACACAAAACAAGGGGAGTCCTGCTTTTAGCTATTATGCCACCCGCAGCTGGAACCAGCTTCCAGAAGAGATCAGATGTGCTAAAACATTAGCCACATTTAAATTAATACTCAAAACTCATCTGTTTAGCTGTGCATTTGTTGAATGAGCACTGTGCTACGTCCCAACTGACTGCACTGTATTTTATCTACAATCATTTTCTATTCTTAACTTCTTCATTTTAAATACATTTTTATATCATTTTATTGTTGTGATTGTTGTATTTTTGTATTATTATTTTTTATGACTATTTCACTTCCTTTTATGTAAAGCACTTTGAATTACCGCTGTGTATGAAATGTGCTATATAAATAAACTTTCCTTGCCTAATGGAAACACGTCAATTTCGCAAAAACTCCAATGTTTGGCAAAAAAAATTCACACTCATGAGGTGTTTTCAGGCCATTTTAAAAACGAATAGATCGCAACACTGCAATGGAAACATTGTAATGAAATATTATTACACTTTAAAAGCACCATTTTTTATGTGACTTTGTTTAAGTGTCATTTATTCCTGTGATAAAAGCTGAATTTTCAGCATCATTACTCAAGGTTTCAGCGTCACATGATCCTTCAGAAATCATTATAGCATGCTGATTTACTGCTCAAGAAACTTTTCTGATTATTATCAACATTGAAAACAGTTGTGCTGCTCAGTATTTATGTAAGAAAATGTGATACATTTTATTTTCAGGATTCACAGATAAATAGAACGTTCGAAAGAACAACATTGAATTTAAATATAAATCTTTTGTAACATTATAAATGGCTTTTACTGTCACTTTCAATCAATTTAATGCATCCTTGCTGAATTAAAAACACTGAATTCTGACCCAAAACATGTCAAATGTTTTTTACCAGGCTCTGCCTACAGGTTTCTTACCAGTAATCTGAGCACTTACTTCAGATAATTAAAAACGAAGAAAAAAACATTATATTAAAAAAAATTACATTATAATATTTAAAAAAATGTATAGCTTATTAAAGCATATTATAAGTAATATTAAAATTATATATTTAAAAAATACATATTATATAATGTTTTTACCTGGCTGAAAGGTCAAGGGCCAACCTTGGACCTACGGCGGCCGCGGCTGCTGTCTGCTGCTGCTTCAGGTTGCTCACGAACTCCTCGTGCTGTGTCTTCAGCACCTGGATCTGCTGCTGGAAGGCCATCTGGACGGGCTGCACCACCGGCATGTACTCCGTGATTAGTGACGCCTGGACCAGACACAACAGAGAAGAGATGAGAAACACATCCTCCAGATTTAACCAGAAAACAAGCCCTGACAGCACGAGCTGCACCTGATACTGTCCGAGGCCCAGAGCCGGACTCTGAAGCTGCTGAATGGTGACGTCGTCAAAGTAGCCGTTCTTCTCCCAGAGCAGCAGCAGCTGAAAACATGAAGAGCAACGGCTCACTCTTCTGCTACAAGTCAAATTGACACAATAAAGAAACTGCAAATGGGAAGAAATCAGGATGGATGATCTTACGCGGGTGATTTTCTGCTGCTTGTCCTTCCTCTACTTCCAGGAAGCTGGTGCAGTAAATGGGAACCACGACCTTCTGCAGAGCTGCCAAAAGATCCCTCTGATGTTTCCTTTGACTGTTGAGAAAAATCAAGGAGTTTTATTAATAAAACGCCATAAAACTTCAAAAAGCATTTCAAGCTTTAACTGATGGTAAACTAATTACATTATTAATTGTCTTTATATTTACTTTGAAAGCTTGTGGCATTCAGCCAATCACAATGCTCTGGGTCAGCTGGCCAATCAGAGCAGACTGTGCTTGTCGAAAGGAGGGTCTTTGTAGAAAATTAAGCGTTTGAGAGAGGCGGGGCATAGAGGACCTACAATAATGTACAGTATTTGAAAAATAATGTGTTTTTTAAACATTAAAGCATGTCAACATATTCTTTTACACCCAATATACAAAATAATGATAGAATGGTGAATCTGTCATTGTATCAGCTAACAGCAGGCACATACTGTGCAGTAAGTCTTTTGCAAAGACACAATAATTGTGTGTGTAGCACACTGAAGTCAGCACCTGTTATCATTTTAAGTTAAGTACGTCTTTTTCAGATGTGAGTACCAAAATGGGGAGTGCTGGCTAACAGGCTAATAAAATAACTTTTAATTTACACCTCATGAATTAACTGACCACAACATTGCATGCACATCGTTTCTTTCGTGCTTTGATATGAAATGATAAAGGCTACAGCGTGCGCCGGCGCCTTTGTGCGTGCGATTGAAGAGTGCGTGCCGAGTACAGTATCGGTTCCCATGCTCATTTGACTCGCGCCTGACATTGAGGTGAAGAGCACGCGTCTGAAACGTCTCCTGTTTGATGCGCTCGTAAAGACGTTCTGTGACTAAATTAGCAAAGAGACAGAGGCAGCAGTTGTGAATGGGGTGGCCAACACTAGCCCTGCCACTGCTTTAACTGTGCTAAATATTTTTTACGCGTTAAACTGACTAAATTAATCGCCTGTCTTAACACGCTAATTTTGACAGCACTAATTCAAATGCATTATAATGTGACACAGCAGTTCTGATGAAAGCTCTGCGTCTCACCAGTGATGCAGGATGTAATTGGTCAGATAGATGAGATGCAGGCGGAGCTCGAAATGCACCCCGTCCGCAGTGATGTGGTTTCTGAGATGCGACGCCATCAGCTCGCAGTGCGCCGGGGTCTTAGCGTTACTGAACATCCAGTTCGTTCCAGCCTGAGAACCAGAAATAACCAGAAAATGACTAATCTGAGACATATCAGACGGAGCGGTCGTGAGCGAGGCAGGTTTCCGGCTCATACCGATATGGCGTCTTTGGTGCAGGTGTCTATGATGGGCTGCAGCAGGTTGTCGAACTCGTTCATGTCCAGCTGCGTCTCCACCAGCAGCTTTTGCATCTGCTGCTCCATCGCCAGAGAGATGGCGGCCGTCACTTGCTCCTGAAACAACACATTTATTTAACAGAATATATCAATGTTCGTCATCAAGTTTGCAGATGACACATCAGTGGTAGGTCTCATCAGCAACAACGATGAAACGCACTACAGAGAGGAAGTGGCACAGCTGGCTGAATGGTGTGGTGCTAACAACCTGTCCCTCAATGTGGAGAAGACAAAGGAGGTTGTGATGGACTTCAGGAAGACGAACTCCACTGGTGACCACCCCCCACTGACCATCGACAGCTCGACTGTGGAGAGAGTCAGCAGCACTAAATTCCTGGGGGTGCACATCACAGAGGACCTCACCTGGACCACCAACACTACATCGATCTCCAAGAAGACACAACAGTGTCTACACTTTCTCCGCCGGCTGAAAAGAGCAAGTCTCCCTCCACCCATCCTCACCACCTTCTACAGGGGAACCATTGAGAGCGTGCTGACCAGCTGCATCACTGTCTGGTACGGGAACTGTAGTGCAGCAGACCGCAAGACCCTCCAGCGGACAGTGAACACCAGCTGCAAAAGATCATCGGTGGCCCCTCTCCCCTCCATCCTGGACATTTTCCTTACACGATGCTCCAGCAAAGCCAATAGTATCATGAAGGACCACACCCATCCCCCTCCCACAGTCTCTTCCAGCTCCTACCATCAGGAAGACGGTACCGGAGCATCAGAGCCCGCTCCGCCAGACTGCTCAACAGCTTTTTCCCCCAGGCTGTGAGAGCCCTGAACTCACATCACACCGCCCCTCTCTGAAACCCCATACAAGCTCCCTACCTCCTGAAACATGGACCATCACACACACCAAAACTTTACCACATCACAGGAAAAAAATGAAACTTTTTTTGTGCAACTTGGAAGTGTGCTACACACAGGTGAGTGGGTCTGTACCAACCACCTGTAGTAACACACTCTCCTCTATGCGCACTAGACACTTTTTACACACTACTGTGTGTACATAATCCCACAAAAGACTCAATATATGTGTTTACATGCTCATGCACTACGAATCACCTTACACTGTTCCCCAGCCAGCTGCTTGACTCACAATGTTTCTCTCTGCACATGTACATTATTCATTTCAAGCATTCGTACAGTTTGTATTTTTTAGATTGACATTTATAAATAGTATATTTATAGTCTAAATCTGTCAGTAGGTTAGTTGTGTATAGGTTTATAGTGTTTTCTTTTACTAATTGTTGTATGTCTGTAATTATGTAGCCCGTGGTCCTGTGAGGCACGACGTTTTGCTCCACTGTATGTACCCACATGTAGCAGAATGACAATAAAGCTCAACTTGATGTTCAAAAGTATATTGGATCAGCAGGACTATTTTGGGGTAAGAAATTAATACTTTTTAATTCGCAAGTATGCATTAAATTGACTATAAAAGACATATATAAATGATTTATCTTTTAAATAAATGTCGTTCTTTTGAACTTTCTGTTTCAAAGAATCCTGAAAAACTAAATGTGTCACAGTTTCCACAAAAATACTGAGCAGCACAACTGCTTTCAACGTTGATAATAATCAGAAATGTTTCTTGAGCAGTTAATCAGCATGTTATAATGATTTCTGAAGGATCATGTGACACTGAAACCTTGAGTAATGATGCTGAAAATTCAGCTTTGCATCACAGGAATGAAACAAATGTTGATGTGGGCTTGACAAAGTGACAAAATGTTGAAAAGCTTGAAAAGCGTTGAAGATTTTACTCAGTCAATAAAATGTTACTAACATGTTGCACATTGCCAACATGTTTTAAAATGTTATTATGATTTAGCATGTTGTCCTGGGACAGTTATTAAGCTTTGCTAGTGCATGTATTATTTATTGGACAAAAGTTTTGACCCCCTCAATGAAAGTCTATGTGACTTTGCATAGTTTAGATGGTCTGTTTAACGGAAACCATAAGTCCGATCAGTTAAAGATATAGCAACACGAGTCAGAGCTGTCTGAAGGTCTGACCCGAGTTTGGTGGTTTTAGCTCCCTACTAAATTTAGTCTCAGAAGATGAAGCAGCAGTTTAAATAGCAGTTTGTCAAGCCAACATAATATATTTAAACAGAAAACAGGAGTTGTATTTCACAATATCACTATTTTTGATTGACCCTGTTGCGCAGAACATCAATGCACAATCAAAACCACACAAAGTCCCATAGACTTTTCATTGATGATGATGTTAATGCACCTGTCTGAGGCTGAGCAGGTGTTGCTCCTGCTGCTGCAGGTTCCACTGGCTCTGCTGGATCAGCTCCTCCACAGACGGCGTGGTCGTCATCGGCGCAGGAACATCAGCGACCTCTTTACCCGGAGAGAAACATGCAGGGAATCACTCATGCTGAACCCAAAGAATCCAAAGATAAACTGCTTGCTTGTGGCTTCCTTCGGTTGAAATGAGACTGAAAGTTTGAATCAAGGTTTATATAGAACATTTGCAAACAAACGTAAACCAGAAGTCAAATCAAGCAGCACAAGTTAAGATATCATGTATGCAGCAAAAAAAACAGTGCAGGGAAGACGCGCACTTAACTATAAAGTAATAATTCAACCAAAAATACAAATTACTCTGCAGTGAATGGGTGCCGTTAGAATGAAAGTCCAAACAGCTGATAAAAACATCACAATAATCCACAAGTAATCAGTTAACATCTTGTGAAGCAAAAAGCTGCGTGTTAGAAACAAACCCAGGTGTTTTAACTTTATACTGTTGCTTCTAACCAAAATATGAGTCCATATGAATCCATAATATGAAAAAGTCCATCTCCTGTTGTCCCTCACATCAAAATCCACCCATATAATTGTTTTGGGCAGTTTTTGCTTGTAAACGGTGCTTGATCTGTGCAGATTTCTCTCCTGATTCAGACCAGACAAGACCACTTTTTCACTGGAGAAAGGAATAGAAGACTCTCTATCCAAGTTCAAAATAAATTGATGATGGATTTGTTTCTTACAAACATGCAGCTTTTGGCTTCACAAGATGTAAAGTTGATGGACTGGACTGGAGTGGTGTGGATTATTGTGGTGTTTTTATCAGATGTTTGGACTCTCATTCTGACGGCACCCATTCACTGCAGAGCATTTATTGATGAACAAGAGACGTATTGATACATTTCTCCAAATCTGATGAAGAAACAAACTCATTAACATCTAGGACAGTCTAAAGGGTGAGGACAATTTCAGCTAATTATCATTTTTGGTTGAGCTATTCTATTAATTCTTGGCTAAAATCCCTCAATACGAGAGATAGTAACAGTAATGATTGGCAAACACCACCAAAACGTGTTTCCCAGCTGTTTTTGAACATTTCAACTAATTATACAGGTCTGAAAAAAGTAAGTCATAACATAATCTGACAAATGAAATATAAAAACAACAGTTTTAAGCAGTAATGATGCAGAAGAACTGCATGAACACCAGGAGAAATGAAACAATGCCTTGACCACTAACTGAAATAAGTTTAAGTTTACATGCAGTTTACAGAAAAAAAAAATATATACACTTAAAAAAACAAAAATTTTAACTGAACTAAAACTTAAATAAATATAAAATAAACCTAACAGTAATATAAAAAAAATTGAAATAAATTATAGAAATTATAATAAATAATTTAAGATTAGTAGAAATAAATGCGGCTTGTGCTCTGCAGCGGTTCGTTCACGTACGCTGCTGCTGTTCGATGGCCAGTTTGTATTTGTAGTAGCCGAAATATTCCCCTCCGAACAGAAAGGCGTTGTCCTTCTGCTCCTCCATGGTCATGTCCTCAAACTCGGGTCCATTCGGGGCGATAAACTGGGGCACTTTGTCAATAACATTATGCAGCTCTTGATCTGATGGAAAAATCAAAGAGAAAAACATAAAAATTGAATATATAAAAAAGTGAAAATCTATAGCATATTTTTAAATAACATTTTAAATAGTATTGTTTTAAACGAATGCAACAAATTATTTTTATAAGCTTTTAAATAGGGATGTAACGATATCAAAATCTCACGATACGATATTATTGCGATATGAAGTCCACGATACGATATTTATTACGATATTTAAATTGAAAAAAAAGACAAATTAAGGATTGGGGGTAACAATTTTGTACATTTTCAAGTTAAATTATTCTATCGAATGCACTTTGAGAGTTCAAAATTAAGAGCTCGAACCCATGTTCTTAACGAAGAAAAGTCACTGAATTGGCCTTTTTATTTGTGATAAACTGTCTCAGTATAAATTACATTCACACCGCTGATTTAGGAAGCCAAACTAATTAGTATTGAATAATAATAATAAACAACAACGACAGTGATCGCAATGCATTGTAAAACAATTGCACTGTAAAATAAATGAAAATGTATATTTCATAGGCATGTTATTTTTGCTTTACACTACAGTAGGGAAAATTACAATACGTCTTTCCTAATTTCTACAATTGAAAGAGATATTTTGAATTTGGATTAAAACCGATTAAACCGCTAGCTTCATACCGCACTTTTAAGCTTTTATTTTGACGGAAAACTCCAGCTTCAGTGAAAACAGGCTTACAAAAACACATCTCACTACGCATCTATTGACATTAGGGGTGTCGAAATGAATCGTTTCTACGGTGCATCGCGATGCAGACGAGGACGATTCGGTATCGGTTCAGTAATAGACCGTAACCGATTATAATGTACTGAAGCTTTTATGACGTCATTTGTCGCATACATGCTTTGTCGCGGGAGCATAAAATGGCGGAGGGAGGCAAGACGCGAGTGCGTGTATTATAAAAATGCTCCAACTACTTCAAAAGACGACATCTGGCTTTTATGAACAACCTGGTGAGCATAACCTGGAGAAGACGTGCTGTGTGTAAATCAGCAGTTCTCAATTCCAGTCCTCGGGATATATTTCGTTTTTTTAAAATCCCTTTTTACGAACTACAACGTACGTCTTGTTTGGACTACAGCGTTGTTTTCCAGGGTTTGTGATGTCACAAAGCGGCCCATTAGAATGTCATTAAAATAAATCCCAGAACTCTTGGTTGAGCTCTGCACGTTTCAAAATCGAAACCCGGTGAGGGTGTTTTTATATCACCGTATTTCTAATGGAAACCAAGTGTTTTCAGAACATGTTGGACGTCATTTTCATTTAATCTTGCATATAATGTCTGATAAAGCAGTGTTTGTGAGCGGAGCTCTGTTTTGTGTATAGCGCTCCCGCTCCAACAGCACCTGCCGCTGGCAGATAATTAATTTGCATATATATGCGGCCACAAATAGTGCAAGTCTGTGGGACTATGGTATAAATAAATTCAACTATATAACAGTTTCACTGCTATTCATGTTATAATGTTAGAATTAAAGAACATAATACATATTACTGTTGCACTTATCTGTACATAGGAAATGCAGTTATTTTTAAGCTGTTGTTGATATCCTATTCTAAAATGAGATTTAGCCAAAAAAAAAAAAAATATATGTTACCACTTTTATATGTCTTGCAATTTCCGTGCATGCAAAGGTTCAGAGCGATCCTCTTGTTCAATATTCTCAGGGTCTGTATTGACAGAGATATAATATGTCTACGTGAATTGATATGGCTTGCTGTTGTTAGGCAAGGGGCGGGGCAGTACTGAAACACCTTCTAAGCTGTTCGCCAATCACAACGCATTGGGACAGCTCACAGCTAACCAATCACAACACGTTAAAAACTAAATGTGCTGTGATAGGAAGGCGGGCCTTCATCAAACCCGGAACTAATCGAGTTTCTCCTGTTACATTGCTGGTTCCAGTGTTTTCTAATGAGGACTGTAATCATTTTTATCTCATTTTGTGGGTAAGGTTATGGCTGTCAGGATTAGCAATGTACCATCAGCAAACACTCTTACAGTTAACTCAGAAGGCCTTCAAATTTTGGATTCCTTTTGCCCAATTTCCCTGAATGATATCATTAAGATAGTGAGTACGATGAAACCTTCCCAAAGCCCTGTGGATATTTTGCCTGCATCTGTGGTTATGAAATCCATATAATCTATTGGCCCGTGTTTGGTTTCAATTATTTTCTCTAAAGTTGGGCCAGGTCCCTGGGTGTTTAAAGCATGCTGTTGTTCAGACTCTCTTGAAAAAAAAAAAAAAAAAAAAAACAGAGTAATCTTGATGCAATATCTTTACACAACTATAGGCCTATTTCTAAATTGCCTTTCATTTCTAAAATCTTGGAAAAGGTTGTGGCAGAGCAGTTAAATGCTATTCTGAAGCTCCACATTATTATTTATGATAAATATCAATCTAGCTTTCGTAAGAAACATTCCACTGAAACTGCCCTACTTAGGGTCTCAAGTTATATTTTGATGGCTTCTGATGCAGGTGATTGTTCCGTGTTGGATCTTAGTGCAGCATCTGACACTGTTGACCACTGCACTTTGATTAACAGATTGTACTCCCTAGCGGGCATTTCCGGGTTGGCTTTGGATTGGTCATCCTCTTATCTGTATGATAGGAGTTTTTCAGTGTCTATAGGATATTTTATGTCAGATTATATCCCTTTGTCCTGCGGTGTGCCTCAAGGCTCTGTGCTAGGGTTGAGTATAGTTTGGGGGGGGGGGGGTTGGGGGGTTTCGATACCGGTGCCAAATCAATACTTTTAAAATTGCACCGGTGCCTAAACATGCTTAGAAAAAAAATTACTGGGATGAGTCTTGAGACAAAACAAAGGCATTGATATATTTTCAGTGCTAGTTTATTTCAGTTAAAACAGCTAAGAGTTATATTTTAGTCTAGGACTAGGCTCAAGCCTTGTCTGTGAACCCGGGAGTGATGTCATTTTCATTCATACTGGACGCCAGAGGGAACCCTCGCACAGAAAATCCACAGATCCAGGCATAGAAGTAGAGGAACTAAAAGGCATTGTTAAAGGCATTGTTATTGCTGTACATTCTACATAACTGTCTAGTCTCCATCAACAAATGCATGGCAGATAACTTTCTTCAACTTATTAATGATAAAACTGAGATGTGATCTTTGCCCCTGATAATATTACACCTAAGATTAAGCAGGTTATGGGGGGTAGCATTCTCTGACCACAGTGACATACGAAACCTGGGTGTCATCTTTGACAGAGCTATATGTTTTAACGGTCATGTAAAGTCATCTCAGGAACAATGCTCAGATTAGATCTGAAGATGCTTGTTCATGCCTTTATCTCATCACGATTGGATTATTGCAATGTTCTGTATACTTGTCTGAACAAATCGTCTTTGGAGCGACTACAAGTTCTACAGAATGCAGCCGCAAGACTTTTGACTAGTTTCATCAAGAGGTCCCACATTACCCCTGTCCTTAAGGGCCTTCATTGGCTGCCAATTGTTTTAGAGTGCGGTTTAAAAATGTTCTCGTTACTTATAGAGCCTTGCATGGTCAGGCAACGTCCTATATTAAGGATCTACTATATGCACATTCTCCTGGTCGAGCTTTAATGTGTTCTGTCCTGGACCTTCTGACAATTCCTAGAACATGTCTTAAGACAAAAGGTGATCGTGCTTTCTGTGCTGTGGCTCCAAGGCTCTGGAACGGCCCTCTAACACTGAGAACAATGGGCTCTGTAGAGACTTTTAAAAGACACCTAGAGACGCACCTCTTTGGACAAGCTTTTAATGACAAGTACAGTTTGGCTGTTATTAAATTTTTTAGATATTTGGTCTCTAATTGGTCTCGTTTTTATATTTGATTGTATGTTTGATTTGTTATACTGATAGTATTGTAAAGCACTTTGTGAAGCCTTGTCTGTGAAAGGTGCTATACAAATAAATTTGACTTCTAGTACACCCCCAAAACAAAATCAAGACTTTGTGAAAGAGCATAATAGGACTCCTTTAAGAAGACGTAGAGGAACCACATCGCAACCACCAGATGTAGGCTTTAAATGAATAATGATGTCCTTATCTTGCCCCAGTGACACTCGTTTAAAGAGGTCAAATCTCCTGACATCTCAGACACAATGTTCCCTCTAATTTATTTACCTTTTCTCTATCTGGCGGACATTTCGGCCACCTGAGCAAAAGCATTCTTTATACTCTGTACAGCACACAAACATGTAACTTTTAACTTTAATGTGCTATTTATATTTAATTCCCCCCTTGATGTAACCAAATGTACATTTTAATTTACATGAAAAAATGTTTGCCGTTCAAAAGTTTGGGATCCTTAACGTTTTTTAAATAAGTTCCTTATGCTCAATCCAAGGTTGTATCTATTTGATTAAAAAATACTGAATATTATTTCACAAAATATTATTGTTAAATATGATTGCAATTTTAAATAAAAGTTTTCTATTTTAATATACGTTACTTTAAATTATAATTTATTCCAGTGAAGCAAAGCTGAATTTTCAGCATCATTACTGCAGTTCTTCAGTGTCACATGATCTTCAGAAATCAGTCTAATGTGCTGATTTTTAGGTGAACTTAGCCTTTAAGCCAGGTTTCAGAAATAAACAGAAAATCCAAATCATGTTCTCCAAAAAAGTCATTCAGACAACAAACGCTTATTAGAAAGTGATCTTGAGCATTAACCAATGCCATTTTTACTGTACCAGACTCCAACGGCAGCGATGACGTTCCACTCGAGACCACAGCCGATTCGATATAATTCAGATTGCCATAATTTACTCCTAGCTTCCTTTGGTTGTGTCGTTGAACCAACTGGTTCTTCTCCAGCACCGCCGCCGCGTGAGCTTTCACGCGACTCCCGCCCGGCTCCCACGCTTTCGATTGCGGTTTTTAGCCCGAGACTTCCGCGGGGGGAAACATGTTCCTCTCTGTGTGAGATCTGCCATCACTGCGCCAAAGAGAGTCGTTCGGGCTAATAAAACATACAAACAACAAGACAACACAAACGACGGCCAGCCAAAACAACACACGGCGCCATCTTGAATTGTTTATTAATTCATGAGTTCAGAACGGGCGTCAGGGTTGCCAGGTCCCAGAAAAACATCCATCCCAAAGCGTACTCAAAACCCTCCCAAAGCGTACTCAAAACCCTCCCAAAGCTTACTCAAAACCCTCCCAAAGCGTACTCAAAACCCTCCCAAAGCGTACTCAAAACCCTCCTAAAAAGAATGAAAACTAGCCCCGTCCAAACACAGTCGACAGCTGCATTATTCCATTAATGTGATAGTGTTTATATATAGTATGTGCCTTTTTAATTATTTAATTCTTATAAAATTTTATTTTTTTATTCTCCTATTTTTTTTTCCATTTTAATTTTCAGTAAAAACAGTCATACTATTTCTGGCCTTATCGACCAGCCCTAATGTTAAAATAGGGTTGGTCGATATGGCCAGAAATAGTATGACTGTTTTATTTTTCATTTGACATTTTGACAATGTCAAAATTTATCACAATATTAATTTACCATTAATATGGAAGGAAATGCTTCCGAAAGAGAAACTGACATACAGCCAAGTATGGTGACCCATACTCGGAATTCGTGCTCTGCATTTAACCCATCCAAAGTGCACACACACAGCAGTTAACACACATACACTCACACAGCAGTTACACACACACAGTGAACACAAACACACACCCAGCAGCGGGCAGGCTCCCGGGGAGCAGGTGTGGGTGCCTTGCTCAAGGGCACCTTGTCGTGGTATTGAGGCGGAGAGAGTGCTGGACATTCACTCCCACCACCTACAATTCCTGCCGGACCGGGACTCGAACTCGCAACCTTTCAATTATGAGTCCGATTCTCTACCATTAGGCCACGACTTCCCACAAAATTATCTGTTTTTCTCTGCATTTAACCCATCCTAAGTGAACACACCTGGAGCAGTGGGTAGCCATTTATTTTGGGCCACCCGGGGAGCAGTTGGGGGTTCAGTGCCTTGCTCAAGGGCACCTCAGTCGGGGTATTGAGGGTGGAGAGAGCGCTGGTTATCCACTGACCCCACCTAAAATATCTGACGGACCTGAGACTCGAACCCACAACCTTTAGGTTATGAGTCCGAATTTCTAACTATTAGGCCACGACTTCCCCTATTATATTATATTATATTATATTATACTACACTATATTATATTATATTATTGTACAGCAGTTCATTCTTTTGTTAGTGATGGGCTCTTTCAAAAGCTTTGTGAATCATTTGTTTTGAGCCAGTGTAAAGGAGACTTTGTTACGTCATGACGCCGCTGGGAAGCGATGATCTCTGTCAACTCATAACTCAGTGCCTGTGTTTTTCACCTGTCTGATCTCCATTCAGTTTCAATCTGTAGACATTTTTAATGACGCACTTGTGTGATAAAAAGCTAAAGTTTTTCTCTTTTAGGCCTGTTTAGCCAAGAGGAAGGGCATGATCTGGTGTAAAACATGTGCCAGATCGGTTGTGCGGATCACGCCGCTGTGGCGACCCCTGATGAAGAGAGCAAGCCCTCCATTAAAAAAATTAAATGTAAAACATATTATGCATAAACTTCTTATTTAATGGTATCTGATGGTTGTTAATTGCATTGATCACACTTTCAATGAAACGTTAGCAATGGGTTAAGGTGCTTGCCTGAATTTTCGTTGCATTTACACAGTTTTGACCAGCAGGCGTCACCTGCACTCAATTCATCAGTTCTGGCCTGTTGGCCACACTGTGGCTGTGCAAGATGGCATATTGCTGGTATCAGGTAGAATCTTGATTCCTGAGTCAATGAGAACAGAGATTACATATCTCACACCAAGGAATGCAGCGCACAAAAGCACATGCCAGAACATTTCTGTATTGGCCTGGAATGACCAAACACATAGAACAGATGGTTGAGATGAGTCCAACATGCCAACCGTTCCAGCCCAGGAACCAGAAAGAGCCACTCATCTCTCACAAAATCCCAGAGCTCCCCTGGTTAAAAGTAGCTGCCCACATCAGAGGTCAGTCATTTCTACTGATTGTCGATTACATGTCAAAGTTTCCAGAGGTGTTGAAAATCAGAGACAAGACAGCACACACAGTGAAAGATGAAAGCAGTGTATTTATAGATTAAGCTCAGATGAGCTTTATTTGTCACATACACAATTATACAGAGTATAACAGCAGTGAAATGTGTTCTCTGCATTTAACCCATCCAAGTGCACACACACCTGGAGCAGTGGTTAGCCGACGCTGCGGCGCCCGGGGAGCAGTTGGGGGTTCGGTGCCTTGCTCAAGGGTCCACTTCCTCAGTCGTGGACAAATCCTGCCGGAGCCGAGATTCGAACCCACAACCTCGGGTTACAAGTCCAACGCTCTATCCACTGGCTATGAAATGAAGACGTTTGCTGCGGAGTGGGGGATTAAACTGACACACTCAAGTCCAGTCTATCCTCAATCAAACGGGTTGGCAGAAAGAACAATCAAAACCGTCAAACATGTCCTGAAAAAAGAGGAACAATCAGGGGTGGATCATCACCTTGCTCTCCTCTCGCTGAGAAATACTCCTATCACTGGTACGTCCAACTCACCAGCTCAGGTTCTGATGGGAAGAGTTCTGAGGAGCACCAGTGTCCAGCTACTCCCAAAGGTGTTCATCAGCGCTCCAAAACCTGCAAAAGAAGCAAGCGTGTCACTACAATGTGGGAGCAAAAGCCCTGCCAGAACTACATGCAGGAAATACTGTGCACATTGAAACAGACAGAGGGTGGCAAAGGGGTCTCATTGTTTAAAAACAAAAGTTCGTATAACGTCGTCAATGAAGCAGGACAACAGTTCCGCCACAACAGGCGCCACCTGAGGAAAACAAATCACAAGCACACATTTGATGCAGTGGATGAGACCCATGACGATGCACACTCTCACATCCCAGAGATCGGTCTGTACAGTGTGTGCCAGAGCAATCTTCACATAACAGCAGTCCCACAACCACCAGGAGGGGTCGGGTTGTGAAAGTTCCTGTGAGCTTTCAGGACTAACTATATATTTGCCTAGTAATCAAGGTTAAGCATGCTTAAGCTTTAAAATGCTTATTGGACAAGGTGTTTGCTATAAATAAGAAAGATGTCCCTGTTATGAGGATCTATATTCAGTGTTCATATATCTTGTTTATAGCTTGTATTGTTTTCTGCGAAAAGGGGGGATGTAGTGTAGTGTTAAATGCATTTATGATGTAATTGCACCTTGGGTTGACTGCATGGGTTATTATCGGGCTCAGAGCAAGACTGTGACATGCATGAGTGTGTTAGCAGCTGGAGCTGCTTGTGTTCTGTATTAATAAACATTCAGTTCTGAGATATAACTCTCCTTGTATGTAGTCTATGGGATACACTGCATGAGAAGAAACACTACAAATTGATTCAAAGTTATTCCGGTAGGTGGCAGTAACTTTGTCTTAATGAATTAGGAATAAGGAATATCATCCTATAATGCAAATTACCCAAATTCTATTAAGCTTATGTGTATACATACTTTGACAGAAACTGCAGGTGGTTCTAAAAAATGAGGTCAGTCTATCAGCGTACTAGACATACTGAAAAAAACTCTTCTCTTTTGGGATGATTTCACATGTAATCTTGTTATAGGTGTACCAGGGTGGCATATATTCTGTTTTCAGCATCATCTGTAACTAGATTAGAGACATGCTGATTGATTCACCCAGATATGTCTGGAGCATGTTGCCACACAAAATGGGAAATATGAAAAGTCAATCTACCGCCATTTTCCTCAACACATTTGTATTTAAAATCGATTATGGGCTAATGGCTTTTAAGCTACATTTAAGGAGCAAAACAAGCATAATTCATGAACAGCAAAATGTAAAAGCATAAAAATGTTTTGCCCAACTGTGATGGTACTAAAAACTAAATTACTTATACATTTTTTTATTATGATCAAAATGAATAGATTATAGCACCGCATATAAATCATGTGTGACAACTTGCCCCAACCTGGCAATTAAAACAGGCTACCAGATACTTTTGTTCATAATTGAAAAAATAATTTCAAAAGAATTTGAATAATTTCAACATAGTTTCATAGCTATTATACATGTATCATTAACAACTACCTTTTAAAGTTATACTAGGTTATAAAAAAGAGCCCTAATTGAAGAATAACCCGTATAGGTTATAATGTCTCTAAATGATTCATTTCCAACTGTCCTACTAATCATCAGCACTTCACATGTTTACAAAGGATGACAAAAAGCCTTTCACTTCCACTGATGAGAAGAATCCTGGCGCCAGGCCTCAAATCCAGCCCAGCACCCCCCACCCATTCTCCATGACCTCTAATTATGTCATGCGAAAAGAGTCGTGTCCCATTGAAAACCTCGCTTAATCAAACCCAATTAATTCCGCTGGCTTCCCGTATTATCCCCTTCGAGGAACGCGTCATCCCCATCCGCCTGTTAACTTCAGCCTGCGCCGTGTCGAGGGAGCAAAATAATAGATTATGCAATTAATTTAGTCGTTAGAGACGTTAATTGTTCTTAATGAATACAGTAACTCTGTAGGGGTGTCCTGTGATTCAGAGCGTCAGGATTGTCCCTCGATAACCATACGATCACTCAGCGAAATATGCTCAATCAAGTTGTGTTTTAATGTTATAGTTCACAGTGATCACAAAACAATTATCACCATATCAGAAAATATTACCGCCACTAGAAATTTAGTTCGTGAGATTGAAACCAGGTCAAATTTATACCGATGTGATTCACATGACATTAAACTTCCATGTATAATAATTATACAATATTTTCATTATTATTTACATATTTCTTTAAAGTAAAATAAATAAATCTCTGATGTATAAATACACTATTATATTCATTAGTGCTGTCAAACGATTAATCGCGATTAATCGCATTCAAAATAAAAGTTGTTTACATAAGACGTGTGTGTACTGTGTATATTTATGTATATATATATAAATACACACATGCATGTATATATTTAAGAAAAATATGTTACGTTTATATATTAAATATATGCATATAAGACAATTTAAATTAATATAAATATATACATGTAAATACATGCAAATCATTTTCAAAATATATGCTGTATGTGAGTGTCTTTATAAATATACACAGTACACACACATATATTATGTAAACAAAACTTTTATTTTGGATGCGATTAATCGTTTGACAGCACTAAATATTAATATTATATACTATTCAATAGTAGATTACATGGTAAACATTATATGCACCAGTGACTTTTAAATTGAGACGCGCAGAGGAAATCTTCTTGAGTAGCTGAGATCACAGATTAACCTTCAGTTTATGTTTCTTGCTTCCAGATGTGTGACTAAAGGAATTTGTGCAATATTAGGTTCATGATGAGACTTTTTTTAACAAATGATCTTGAGAAAAACTTTATGCATTCATTACATTTTTTTAAGTTTCAGTCCTGGACGACGTCACCCAGAGTTATTAAAGCATCTAACCTACTAAAAACCTGTGAACCGAACGTGAGATTATAAAATGGACCTTAAACACAACAGACTGACCCGCATTCAAAGCATGAGAGTGGAAAAACGGCATATTTCCCTCAGCCTGGCGAACAAAGCCTTTCGCAGTGGATGAACTGCTGCTTTCCCATGATTCCTTTGTGCCAATCCAGCTGAACGCATGCCTACCCACAACCCAGCCGCTCGTCTGCCAAGATGTGCAGCGGTCAGTGGCTGCTCGGTCTCGGCCTGGCCACTAATCCTTGCACTGAACTCATCCTGGCCTGCGGGAAAAAGCTCTAATTGGGGGATTTTCTCCATCATTAACCTTGATGAGCAGCCTTCCCACCCTCCATTCCCATCCGTGCAATCGCTAATACTTCCTACCTTGATCACTGCAAAGTTCAGCCACAGTACTAACATTTTGTACTATGTATAGCATGTTTACAACAGCTAAACAGATGGTATAGTGTATATTCCCACAATTCCAAAGTCTAATACAACCTGTTTTCACTGAAACCTGATTTTAACATTAGCATTAGCATTGCTACGCAAATGCTAGTTTTAACACATTACTACGTGGTTCGCAGGACATTGTGGAAAGCAGAAATTTTATGTAGCATGTTGCTACAATATGTGATTTTAGTTTGTTATTGGTGGTTGCCAAGGTGTTGCTATGCAGTTGTGTTTTCAAGGTTGTTTTAAGTTAGTTTTGCTATATTAATGTTTTTTTGTATAACTACATTATGTGGTTCTATACTGTTCTTGAGAGTTGTTGCTATGCATTATCTAAAGTGTTTGGAGTATGTTGATGCGATTGCTAGGTTGTTCTAAGTTAGTTTTAACACATGATTCTTAGGATGTGGCTATGTGTTAGCGGATAGCTTTTGTAGCATGTTGCTACACTTTGTGATTTTTATGTTGCTCTTGTGGTTGCTATGCAGTAGTTAAAGTGTTCAGTATGGTTTTAGCATGTTGCTGCGATTGCGTTTTAGCATTTCTAATTGTTCTAAACTATTTTCTATGTTGTTCTTTTTTACAACGTGGGTAAGAATGTTTTTTTTAACTACAGTATATGGGTATTTTAGGTTGTTCTTGGTGGTTCCTAAGGTGTTGACATCAGTGTTGGGGAAAGTTACTTTTAAAAGTATTGCATTACAATGACCAATTGCATTACTTCATTACTTTTTATGGAAAGTAATCCATTATGTTACGTTTGCCTTACATTTTGTTATCTGGACTGGGCTTGCTTTTTTTTTTAATAACAATAAATGTATATAAACATTTATATTTTTGGCAACTGTAAAGGTATTTTTGCAACAGAAGTGAAATTAATAAGCCTCAGGTTGAAGAAAGTGCCTCTGCACTTCACTCACAATTTCTCTTAACATGGGACAGGAGAGATGTCTATGAATAAATGGGAAAATAAAGTAACTTGCGTTACATATTGGAAAAGTAACTTAAATATTTTGTTTTAAATTTAAAAGTAATGCTTTAGTTACTTGGGAAAGAAATCAGATTGCATAACTTGTGTTACTTGTAATGCTTTACCCCCAACACTTGTTGCTATGGACTAAGTGATTGAAGTTGCTAAACGGTTGCTAGGGTGTGGTGGGTGGTTGCTTGCCATCTTCTCCTTGGCTTCTCTCCCTGCTTAAAGGAATAGCTCACCCAAAAATGTAAATTTAGTCATTTACTCACCCTCATGTCATTCCTAAAACCTATATACGTTTTTTTTCTTATGTTGAAAACAAAGGAAGATATCTTGAAGACTTTTGAAGAATCAAACTGTTGTTGGTCTCCATGACTTTCATAGTAGGGAAAGAAATACTATGCAAGTCAATTGGGACCATCAACTGTTTGATTACCAGCATTTTCAGCGCTATCTCACGGCAATTAGTACATATTTTACAAGGTGGCTAATTCGTACAACCTCACTCGTACGATTTTGTACGATTTGTCTAAACCCCAGTGACGGGTAAGTTTAGGGGCGGGGTTTGGTGTAGGTCATTCGTACAAATTCATACGAATTTGCACCTCGTAAAATACATGTACGATTTAGCAAAAATCGTATGAATTTGTACGAGTGAGGTCATACGAATTCGTACGGATAAGCCACCTCGTAAAATATGTACGAATTGCCGTGAGATCGGGCTGGTATTCTTCACAATATCTTATCTTATGTTCAACATAAGAAAGAAACTCATACAGCTTTGGAATGACATGAGGGTGAGTAAATGATGACAACATTTTCATTTTTGGGTGAACTGTCCCTTTAAGGTCTATGGAATTTTGTTTTTCACCCCTAAATGTAAAATCTGGACCAAAGCTAGTCCACACCTTCTGCAGTGTGGTAGTCATCATATGAAACTGTACAACACGAAAAAAAAAAAAAACATGTTCACACCCTTTGCTCTTTTCCCAGCACATGTTTTTTTGGGGCCCCAGATGGCCCCCGTAGTGTCCCATCTGTCCAAGAGCATTGCTCACACTTCATGAATACAGCCGAGCACCAGGCACTCTGAACATGTGCCTGAACAGCAGCGTCAGGAGGCAATTAGGGAACAGCGGACCCTGGGGCCAATGCCCCCTCCCGGGCCAGGCTGATTGACTGGAACCTCATCTTCCTAACGGGCTGGCTCGGCGCCACCGGTCAGGAGAAACAGAGACAGGGGGGGCTGTGAAATAGACAGTCTTTTGCTGTAGTTCAACCAGAGACATAGACGTCCAAACAACAAGTCGACAGTAAATCTCTGAGAAACTAGATTTGTTTATTCTTAAGAACATTTGTGAACATTCACTTCTCTGCTTGATTCAAAGGTAATCGTGAAAATATCTAGGACACATTACAAACATAGGAACCACATTCATATTCTTGGACAAAAATAACATCATACACTCATAATTAATTACCCATGATTGTCATATTGCTGTCTAACTTTGGCTTTTCAATTTTTCAAACTGTGCAATTCATCTAAACGTCATAGATTCAGTTTGTAAACTAATGTTTGGCCCAAAGGACCCCAGAACTGTGGAAAGCAACAGTAAACAAAAAACAACTGACTTGTACAGTTTAATCAACTGTATATATTCATAACACCTACAAACTCGTCATTCTTGACATCCTTAAACAGCTAAAACATTATTAGTAAGCATAGTTTGTTCAAATGAATAATATAATCATCCATGAAAGTTTAATACCTTTCCTGACAGGAGTCAATATCTAGCCATCCAGAACTTTATTAGTCAAACACAACTACACATGATTTATTGCTACAAAAACTCTGGCAACATGAACTGAGTCGGTTTCCTTTCGAAAATAAGCAGCGAATCCCACTTGCGTGTTTGTGGGACAGGACATTGATCCTTTGAAGCCAGGTCTGTTTTGAAGGTTAATTATTCTCTGAGTCGTCATAAAATAACACTTAAAGCACAATGATGGTGTTTTATCTAAAAAAAAAAAACTTTCTGATTTTGACTTGTATCTTAAAGTGACAGTCTCTGACAGTCTTTCCCTCTAAAGAAGCTGACACAAAAAGATCAGACTTGGATCAACTGGCCCAAACAAAGAGGGAGTCACGATGGGGTGATAGTTTCCCCTTCTGCTCTTCTGCACGTACAGGAGACTGGTCTGCCAATAAGCATTTGCCTCTAATGAACACTGAGGCGTACAAACTACTCCCCCAAAACCAATCATTTCTTTCCCTTGTCCTTGCCTTTGTGATCAAAACGAGGGGTTTTGATGAAATCAGCTACCTGTGTATGAGGTCCTCCTTTCTAACAACTAACCATATTTATCTTGTTTCAACCCAAAACATCTGGACCAGTCCTTCAAGAGGAAGTGTGAATTTGTGGACAGAGGTCATGAGATGCAAAACACGCCCTCATATTCACATTTCAGTAACTCTGGTTTTAGAATCCACTCCAAAACCAATTAAACCTGTTAGGACAGTGAAAGACATAAAACACGCCAATGTGTGCCTTACAAATACATATATGAACATGCTAAAAAAAATCTTCATCCAGACTCAACTTTACTGGTTGTTATATCCAGTTGCAAAAAAAATAAATAAATGGCACATCTCATTTAGCGCCTGCAGTCAAAGAGAGATGTCTTAGCACATGGGTTGCCAGGTTTTGTCCATGGAATGGATGTGCTCCTTAGCTTTCATCCTCAGAGCAGCAATGCTTGAACTGCGCTGATCTACATCCTCCAGAGGGTATTTGTCAGTGAAGGGAGGAGGGCATTGGTATGGAGGTGGCGCCATGGGCTGCATGCTTTGGGCCATGGTTTGGGATGGACTAAGGAAACCGTGACTGGAATAGCCCGCTTGCAGTCCTTGTGTAGGACCCATGAAACCTGGGATGCTGTGCACTGGAGTGGCACTAGATAGAGGGGAGGACAGCCAAGGGTCAAGGGGCAGTGTGTTGTTCATTTGCCCCATGGAGGGGTGCATTGGCAGCCGGTTGAAGGAGAGCATGGGGGAGTCATGGAGCTTCATAGTGCTGGCATCTATTTTCTCCTGTCGCCTCCATTTGGCTCTGCGATTCTGGAACCAAACCTGGGCAAACACATACACCTCAAATAATCAATCTGTTATGGCAACCCTATGCTTGTAAGATGGTGTTTCACAAAAAGCATCTGTGCAACTTACTGGGAAACGACCAAAGTTGGATTTGGATCATGTTTAGAAACCTTATTGATAAGACCAGCTGAGGTTGGCACGAATGCTGATTAATGCTATCTGGTCTTTTTGCTGAAGCTGCTTGAACAAGGTGGTCTTGCAAAATAAGATGGTTATTTTTTGAAGTGGTCAACTAATGTGGACTTGCTGGTTAAGAAGTTTAAGCGAGCTTGTTTCAGCAACCAGGTGAGGAAAAACCAAAACTCCAGCATCTCATGGTAGGAACCAGCATACCAGATCCAAAGGATAACGTACACTGGTTTTATCAACACGATATGATCTCCTCTGAAAACCGATACTTTTAATTTCACAGAGAGATTGAAACACACCTGCACTCGAACTTCAGGGAGGTTGACTTTCATGGCCAGCTCCTCTCGGCTGTAAACGTCAGGGTAGTGGGACTTCTCGAAGGCTCGCTCAAGCTCATGGAGCTGGTAGGTAGTAAAGGTGGTGCGGTTGCGGCGGTGCTTTTTCTTTGGTTGCTCCCCATCAGCCAAGTCCGGAGACTTGCTGTCACTCTCGATGGACTTCCGCAGGTCGCTCAAGTCCCCGTCGCATTTGTTGGAGAATATGTCAGCGTCTAAAGCCACAGGTGACAGAAGAACAAAAAACATGACCTGAGAGTCCACTTTAGACACTTTTACATGATGTTTCAAGAGAATTACGTTATGAATATATTGTTAGATTGCAATCCCACTGGAACAACCTGGGATTAAGAGCCATGTCCAAGGGCACAAAGTTCTTTTGGGATTGAACAAGCAACGTTACTATTACCAGTCCTGATTTATGACCACTAGCACCACACAACCTACTATTTTACACTACAGTAAAATTAAGTAGTGACAAGATGACTAATATGATCTCTGTTATTTATGGATGGTGACTACATGTAAATTCATTATTGATATGGTATTTCCAAAATACCATTCTAATCCCATAATGCTCCTGACCAAAAGCTCTTGTAATACACAGGCTTGGACTAGAGAAGATTTATTGTCACTGATGGTAGGCATGGCTTTCACTGAGGGTTTCCCATCCTGTAATCCAAGCAGAAACAGATGTAGTCTGTTAATTCCCCTGATGGTTTCCCTGTAGACCAGACCATAGTCTACCTAAGAGCTTCATTTGATCCTACACCATGTCCTCAACATAAGGTTATGTTTGCAGGAAAAGCTTTACCTTGGTGAGCTGGAAAGAACCACTGGCAGTTGGCAAGATAATTCAGTTAATTCCAGTAAAATACTGGTCATCAGGGCAAGTGGATTTGTGTACTGCACTCATAAGATGTAGCTGACTCTTCAAGTTGGTGCTGTCCAACTGTAAACGAGCTCAGAACACGTGCTGACTAAACAAGTGAACATTAACAACAAAGTACATGCAAGCCAAATAGCTGTTAACATTAAATTGGTGATAGTATCACGAAGCTAGCAAGTCATGGATATGGCCCCAAAATGGTATCTACAGACATTTTCAGTGCTGAAAATCTGAAAACAAATATTTAAAAATGTAAAATGTGTTACACATTGATAATACTACACTATTATCTGTTAGCTTTTTTTGATTAGTTATAAAATGCTGCAGGTTCAATCCCAGATAAGATCAACCAATGAACTGGACTTCAAGTGAACCCTTATCATTACCGTGTCCTTGAGGACACTTAACTGCAGATTTAAGCTTCCAAGGGTGACTGTCCTTGCAATCAGCACATGGCAAGTTCACGCTTTGGGAAAAGTGTATGCTAATGAACACAGACTTTCTGACTACCTGAATACACTTATGCATAGTGGAAATAAAATGCATAATCTCAACGTAGGTTAGCTAGAATTGATAACACTCCTTAAAACAGTGATTACATGAAAACAACTCAGAAGTACAAGGTTTAATTGTCAGGCAGGAACAAGCGTTCTGGATTAGCGGAGCTAGCATCATTAACAGGCAATAGACTGAACTCACACAATGGTAGGGGGTCAATCCTGGTTCAAGGATCAGCACACCGCCTGTCAGATTCAAGACAGCCCAATAAAAACACTCAGACTTGCTGGCAACTCGCGTCAAATGATGACAATCGATCTCAAAGGCTCAAACAGTTCAAAAGAATCTTGTCCCTTTTGAGTCACGATAACAGACAAGTCAACTCTGGGTCATGCAAGAGATTCTCTCATCACAGGACTAAGAAGCATGATGGATTATGAGCTCAATGGGGAAAAAAATTGGCGCAGGATGGGAAAATGATTATGTCGGCATGCACAGTTGTGCAATCTTGTTTAAGATAGGAGAAGATTATAGGAATTCCACAAGGGGATGAGAACCAGGGATGAGCCCCATTGCCAAATTATTTTCAGGTTTGAAAGGCCTTGTAAAGACTTGAAAATATGATCTCTCTGTCATATTTAGACTCTGCTGAGCCTGGCATGTTACCACTGCCAAAAAAACAAGATCTCTTCATGATCGCAAGAGTTTCTCATGTTTGAATGCTTGACAAATGGATTTCCCAATTCTCGTCAACCAAAGTCTGATGTGTCAACTATTTCTCAAGATTCTTCCAAGACCAAATTATCTTAGCTATATTATCTTAATGCATGTCAAACTATTTTCTAATTAGGAATTTCAGATGAAACACCCGAGGCAACTTTGAAGTGTACAACACTATGAAAGAACAAATAAGCACAATAATCATCCTCCAGGAGCATCCATCTTTCTACAATCCATAGAGTTAATGGAAACTATGGTTGGCATAGAAAGAGAATACATCTAGGTAACTGTGCCGTTGGTTTTACAAGTTACGTAAAAGAAGCATCAGACTTTCGTTTAGGTCTCTTAAGGTGATGCTTGATGCTAAAGCCCTGGCGAGCTGCCACTGTCACCTTAAAACCAACAGGAGGGCTCAGCATAAGAACATGGTCTGTGTCAGTTTCTGGGTTTTAGCTTTTAACAGTGTGTCTCAATGTACTAACCTTCACAGGAGGTTAGTTAGGGAGTAATTGCAAGAAACACTTGATATTTGACTTATGAAGAACTCACCGTGAAATCCTGGTTGCTCCGAGCCGTCTCTGAGGGATGGCAGTTGCCCGTAGAGTTGTACCCGCTGGTCCAGCTTCCCTGGATCTCCAAGACTTTCACCTCCAACTTTGTGTGATACCACATTGTTGCAAGGGTTGAGCAAAGGATCCTGGTCCTTGTTGAAGCCCAGGATGACATCTATGCTGTGGACACGGGCGCCCACCACCACGCCCCCTGCTTTGACCAGCTCATGGAAGTTACTGGGCGAAAGACATCTATCATCCACCATGTTCATGGTGTCCAGTGACAAATGCATTCGAATGCTGGGATGAGGCCGTCCAACTAATGAAACCACTTGATCTTGATCTGATTGAGGAATCCAAAAACAGACTGGTTTTACCTAGTTATCATAAGATATCATAAAAGAGACTACAATCAACAAGTGTACTAAATAATGCATTAGAAGCCAATTTCTTTATTAATATTTCTTTATAAAAGATCTAACTTCTATGACTATTTATAGAATAAATAAGCTATTCTCCAGGTTTTAATGATTTGGCTAAGCAAGTTCAAATAAGCTCTTCAATTTTCTTTCTTTATTTTCCTAGATAATGTAATATTGTAAAAATAAAATAATAAATAATAATAATATATAAAAAGTGTATAAATATATACGTAATTAATACATATCACAGTAATTACACAATACACAATACAGTCTTTTTTATACAATAAATGGTTGACACACAAAAAGAGTCTAAAATCAACAGGTGTGCAAAATAATGCATTTCAGATCAATTTCTTCATTAACATTACTTTATGAGTGTCTTAATGAGGTCTCATGTCTATAAATATTCATAGTTTAGTAGGCTAAACAAGTTTAAATAAACTCTTTTGCTCTCATTTTGTTCTACTTTGCTTTTTAGAGATAATGTAAAAGAGTTTACAGACTAATCCATTCGTAATGAATAAATATCACACCACACAACAACACACAATATAATATCTGCATTCACAGCAAATCAGATGGTCTAGGCAAGTGACAAAGACATTTATATGAACATTAACATAACATTCATATTTATAATTACTGCTAATCTGACAAAATATTTTATTTTATTAATCCAAATACATAAGCAGATTCAAATAATATCTAATCCTCCAAAATTTAGTTTTAATAAAACGGTGTTAAATTGTTAAATGTTAAGATAAATATAAATATTTATTATCAAAATTATATAATCATGTCAATTTATATAAATGTATTATATAAATATTAAACATTACAATTATTTATTACATATATTTATTACAGCAACATGAACATGCATATAATAGTATATTTTAATATTATAGAAATTATATATATTTTAATATGTAATATATGTGTATCATGCATATTATCAAAACCCAAGAATGTCAAATAATTCAAATAAAAAAAAATCAGTGAAAGTTTTTTTGAAGAAAGTTTCCCCAGGACAGAGTGACCGCGGTATGGGACGTACCTCTGACACGAGATGCTCCGTGCTCTTTCTGTCTCCAGACTGACCCGCATCCACCTGTTTCTCACATGCGGGTGATGAGCACGCCTCCGTCTGCTACTGTACGCCCCGACCGACCTCGACCGCTCTCACTTTAAACATGCAAACACACACGAATGCACAGAAGTTCTCCAGTGGATTCCGCTGGACAGAGAGCTGGTGTGTGTGTGTGTGTGTCTTCAGGAGGGAAATAATAACAAGAGATTACAGGAGCTCATTAATTGGGACTCTTCCCCCTTAAGAATGATTGACAGACGGTTTCTGCTCAAGTAATTGCTCTAAATGGAGCTTGAATTCACCCCACAGGAGGAGGGCGACACTAATGAAGCCGTTTCTCCTTGCTCTTACAAAATTCAATTGTTTTAGAGACAAAAGGATGAACTGAAAGTTTTCACTGGTGCCTATACTATTAAAACTAAAAGATATTTCACCGGAAAGCTGACATAATATATAATAAAATATATATTATTTTTTTTAATATTCCTATACTTTTTAATGTGCTAGAAATGTATAAATAATGTGATCAAATACGAATACAATTTACTATTTTTATAAAATGTGAAAAAAATACATTTAAATATTAATGTGTTAACAGATTAAATGTATATTGACATAGATAAAGAATATTACAGTAAATACTCAATACTATCACCTGCGGCATAATTAGCCGAGTAATTAAAGCAAACTACATGAGCGCAGACTCGTTAAAGAGTTAACCTAGTCAAACTCATTAATGATCATTGCTTATTAAATGATATGACCTCGGAACAAGATTAACTCGCTCACGTTCAAATGAATCCATGTAAACAATCTTACTGCTTCTACCAACACGACTGTGTTTGCTAAGTTCTTCTAAATTTGTGTCAATCGTGCAGTTGGACTCAATCATTGGGAGAAGTGTAAAACTTTAATGGCTAATTAAGGTTGATCAGCGACACCTCCAATGAGGCTAAAGAAATTGAAGATTTCCTCTGACCTCAATGAAGTCTTAAGATGCTTTGAAGAAGCTCACTTACAGTATTTGTTTTGGATCAGTGTTAGTGTACAGAAGTGAGACGAGACATGAAGAGTAAAGAAATAGTCTGAAATTATTGGGTAATGGACTGCAAATCTTGTTGAAATCAACAATTCCTTGGCTCAGCCAAATGATACAGCCAGTGCAAGCGGCTAAAACCAGCCAGCACGAAAGACCTCCAAGAAAGATTGACTTCAACCGTATGTTTGCATACATGTTGCCAGATTGATGTCTAAGTCTCGTGAGCCAGAGTCAATAATCAAAGGACAAGGTTGAAGATAGAAAATACATGGAAATCTTGGAGCTTCATCCTACAGCCGCATCTCACGTGCATGGGATCCCTGTTGGCTCATGAAGTATTCCAGGATAATGGGAGTTCCTAGAAAGGAATGGGAATCTATCCATCTATATATCCTCCAATCCTCCTACTTAGCAGAATCTATTTTCCCATATATTTGGAGGCAACACGTCCAATCAAACTCTTAAGTATTTTATCACAATTTGGTTTTACTTGGTGGAAGCTAGTCAAACATGGGCATGCTGAGAACATGCCACTTGTCCAACCTTGACTAACTTCTCCAATGCAACACCAAATTGCATTAAAATTCTCTAAAGTTTGATTGGGCTAATATGCAAATACGTCAGAATTCAATTTTGTACAGTAAACAACTGTGGTTGGGAATGTCAAATCTTGGTCCAACCAGCTGGGAGCCACTGACTAGACTGTTGATCAAACCAGTTGGGAATCAACAACTAAACTATTGGTCCAACCAGCTGGGAACCACCATTGGTCCAACCAGTTTGCAATCAACGATTAGACTAATGGTCCAACCAGCTGGGAGCCACTGACTAGACTCTTAGCCCAACTAGATGAGAACCACAGAAAAGACCATTGGTCGAACCAGTTTGTAATCAACGATTAGACTAATGGTCCAACCAGCAGTTGACTGACTACTCTAGACAATGGTCCAACCAGCACGGTTGACAACCCAACGCCCAACCAACAAAAGCCACTAGACAGCCAACTAGTTGAGAACCACCGAAAAGACCATTGGTCGAACCAGTTGGGAACCACTGACTAGACTACTGGTCCAACCAGTTAGGAACCACCAACTAGACCATTGGTTTCAAACTCAATTCCTGGAGGTGCACAGCTCTGCACAGTTTAGCTCCAACCCCAATCAAACACACCTGATCCAGATAATCAAGGTCTTCAGGATAGACTAGAAACTTCCAAGCAGGTGTGATTTGGAGCTGGTTGTAGCCAAACTGTGCAGAGCTGTGGCCCTCTAGGAATTGAGTTTGAGACCAATGAACTAGACTCCAACCAGTTGAGAACCACTGACTACACTAGTAGTCCAACCAGTTGAGAACCACTGACTACACTATTGGTCCTACAAGTTGGGAACCATAACTAGACTATTGGTCTTGTTCATAGAGTCATCTTGGGAGAAAGGTCACTTCTTGTTAACAATTCGAGTTCTCGGTTTGATTTTTGATGGGATTGGTTGAGAGACAGTGCCATTATTCGATCACGCTCATGTATTTCCTGAAGCTCCGCAGTTGTTTTCTCATTACACTAATTGAGTACAAATTGGCTCAGAAGGTGCAGCGCAGCTATCAAGAGGATTAGGTTTATCAGATGACAACGTAAAGCCCTCTGATCCTATTAGACGCAAAGCAGCTAACGCAGAGGAGCTGTGTCAGCTCACCGGGGGGAAGCAAGGAGAAAGACAAGAGGCAGGAAGTTGTCTATTGTACACAATGATTTGTACACGGAAAGCATTTTGTACAATTCAGCTTATCACCATGACAACTAGCACTGCTCTTTATATGCATGATCATGAGTAAAATGGGCTTGGTGAATCCTAAATTTCAACAAAACTAATGTCTGTTCACACCAAAGACAATAACTATAACAATAACGATATAGTTTTGAAAATCATTCTAAATTAAGTAGTCTACAACAATGTCATTGGAATCAGTTTCATTTTTTTTATCCAGCTGATGAATGATAAAAACATTGACAGTCAATCAGAATGCATTATGCTTTAACGAGCTCAAGCATTGTGTCCAAATGTAATCAACAGGGTGTTATGATGCATTGGTGTGGATGCTAATATAGTTATCATTACAGTTATCTTTATTGTTATCATTCTTAGCGTGAACGGCCTTAAGGCCCAATATATCTGCTTGACGAGTGTAGTTTTTTGGGGTTGTTTATATATTGCTAATAGCTTTTGCTTTAAATCCAAGCCATTAACATGACTTGCTTCTTGCCATTGCTAATTTATAAGATGGGACTTCATCTATATTTTATGCAACAAATAATTTGTGTGCCCAAGCAAACAAGAGAACTCTTTGAAATTTGAAATACACCATGTACAATTTTCCCAACTTTTATGAGCACATTAGCATATAAATACTGGCCTAAAAGCTAACGGAAATGGACTAAATCCACAAAAATCCAATTCTGATTTAAAGGGGTCCTTAAATGGTGACGTTAGAAGTCTTCACAGATATGCAAACCTGACCTGTAAACAAGATTAATTGGAATGAATGCGAATACGAACGGACAGTTAGCGACATAACTTACGACACCTAGTGGCAGTTTTGGTTATTGATGTTTTTGCGTAAATTGCAAATCTTTGCATTATCAGTGATTTTTACTAGTAAAATGGAAGCTATTGAGATCAAGTGAGAAATGTCCCGCTCATGCTTGCTACCATGCTCAGTTTAAAATAAAACGGCTTTTAAAGGGCTAGTTTGCCCAAAATCTAAAACTCGTCATCATTTATTCACCCTCATGTTTTCCCAAACCTGTGTGAGTTTCTTTCTTCTGTTTAACACAAAAGAAGGTATTTTGAAGAATGTGAGTGAACAAATGGTTGTTGGTCCCCACTCATAGTATGGAGAAAAAACATATACTATGGAAGTCAAAGGGGTGCAGATACTGTTTGGTAACTTTGTTGAGGGTGAGGATTTAATAATAAAATATGAGGAAAAACCTGCACCTTTAAAACATTATTTGTCCTCAACTGAACTTTTGCATGGCATGTCAGATCATGGGTAGGTATCCAAAAATGGAGCAATCCTGTTCAGAGTGACTTACATGCGTTTATCCCGCAGTGTTGTCCTCCCCGTTCTCCTGACATCTTTTAGTAATCTGTAGATTAGCACATAAGACCCCTCTGTCACCCCAGTGAATGCAGTGCAGTTTACCTGTACAGCGATTAACCAAACAACCATATGGAGCCTGACACTGGACTTCAGCATCGATTCTCTCAGATACTCACATCCAGACAGAAATTTAACAAACGTGCAGGTTGATCACGAGGCCTCTGTTGGGAAGAGACTTAAAAATGATAGCCAGTTTAATTTAATCACATTAAATTAATTATCTAACCTTTTGCTAATTAAAACCAACGCAATTACTAGCAGTCAACTGCACAATGTGTAGTAAGATGCGTCACACATGTAAACTGCTAAACTAATCCTCGTCTCAGAGGTGGTTTTGTAAAATGTGGCTCTTGATAAGTCAAGCATCAGTATTATTAGTGCTCATAGTTAGAATTGGCGATCTGATCAAACACCTAACACGAAGTAGTAACTTATTGTGCTCCAGACATGAACGCTTTCTCCAATCTGCACAATGTGACCCCTCTGGCAACTTTTGCATGGGTAAAGATCACGTGTCGTCAAAAAATATATAAAAATCTTGTTTTTGTTAGTAACACACTACTGATTAATAAAGCCTTTTTAACAGCTTTCTGCTGCATCAGTGACCGTGTTATGCCCTTAATTTGTGTTTTTGGCCCCGTTTGCCCCGCAGGATCAAAAGACCGTTTACGCGCTTCACAGCCCAGAAAGAACAAGGTTAAACTTTCCTCCTTAACACTTAATCTGATACTCTGAACGCTGTTAAAGCTGATATTCCTCTGGAAATAATGACGTACTTCGCCTTTAATCAGCTGATTAGATGCTTCACCTGTCAGTCAAACGGTCTTCTCCGCCCCTTATTCTAAAAGAGTCCACAGGCTCCTCCCACTCTGACATCACGGAGTAAATCTTTCCATGACTGGGAGAGACAGATTCAAGCATGAGGCACGTATACCCCTAACACAAACACTTAAAACATGCCACAATAGTTCATAGTGATGACTATCAAGCACTATAAATAACAAAAGCATAACAGTATTGTTCACATGGCTCACTATATTCCAAGTCTTTTGAAGCCATATGTTCCTGTGGCTCAGTGGTAGAGCATTGTGTTAGTGTAACGGATGTATGCCAGTAAGGGCTGTGTGTAAACCTCACCCCCCTAAACCTCACTCCCATCCGGGTCACGGCACCAATATAACCCTCCCGGGTATGCACCATGCACACCGAGCGTCTCTTTTGTAAGTCGCTTTGGATAAAAGCTCTGCTAAATGTATGTGAGCAGCGCAAAAGGTTGTTTCAATTTACACACAAACTGACAAATAATGTATAGCCTTAATACAGTAAGTTGCTTTGGATAAAAGCATCTGCTAAATGCATAAATGTAAATGTATGTGAGAAGCATTTTCAAATACATTACACAAATACCAGAGAAGACCCAGTAGAGGGAGACACTGACAAAGAGGAACTGATGTTGGGTGTTTTAATAGGACTGAATTAGATCAATTAATGTTTGGTTTCTAAAAGCATCCCTCTGCACTGGATGTTATCTCACTTTTATTCTCAAATCCTCAAACATTAACCCATAAGTATGAGGAACAGTAACAGTCACGATTGACTTGAAATCAATCAGAATTTGACATCCATAAAAAATACTAATTTTCAGAACTATTCAAATCAAAATTGACAAGTTGAAACAGACTAAACTAAATGGACAAATAAGTAAATTATGATGTAAAAATGACAAGTTATGAGATAAACAGTTATAATAATGAAATACTAAGTTGATTTATGAAATTATGAAAAGCTGAAATCGACAGTCAAAATTATGACAAAAGCAATTATGAGATAAGCCAAGATTATGAGTTATAATTATGATAAGTCTACACTGACAAAAACAAATCATAGGTGACATAAAAAAATCTAAAAGTTATAGCATAAAAATTATAATTATGAAATACTAAGTCAATTATAAATAAAAAATATATAAATCATGACAAATTTAAATGTAAAAAAATCCAACACTAGTGAACATTGTCATAATTTAAAAAATACTAAGTTATTTATGAGATAAAAGTCACAATTATGAGAGTCATAAACTTAAATTATGACAAAAAAAAAATATTAAGTATAAAGTGGAAATTATGAGATAGTTATAATGACAAAACACTAAGTCAATTATGAGATAGTAAACATTACGATAAGTCAAAATCGACAAAAAGACATACGTATGTAAAAAGATGAAATTATATAAAGTGTCATAATTATGAAATACAAAGTTAATTATGAGAGAAAATTGTGACAACAATTTTGAGATAAAAAAGTCAAAATAATGACAATCATGATTATAACAAATTTAAATTGACAAAAAAGTCATAATTATGACATAAATTGAAATTATGAGATTAAAAGTCAGTTATGAAACTAACTCAATTATGAGATGTTGGAATTTTGAAACATCTAAATTGACAAGTCGGAATTATGATTATATAAAACAAAAAAATTATGAGAAGTTTATATTATGACAAAGTCAATTATGAAGTCGAAATTATGATAAAAAATGGGAAATTATGATAAAAACATCAAAATGGATAAAAAGGCAATATTATGAAATAAATCGACTTGTGTCAATAATTTGGACTTGATCTCATTATCATGTGCTTCCGTACACAAGACATCACTGCTGGGAAGTATTTTTGGCTTGATATAGAGTCAAAACTGTGACTCGTGCTTTCCACACATCTCATCATCATTTCCCATCATGCATTTCCCTTGAGAGACTCAAGAAATCCCCGAAGTTTCTCAGAGATTAAACAGCACCAGACAGAACATGCTAGCATCCACACGTGACACGGATTGAGCCGAATCTGATCTGACCACATCTTCTCCTTTCAGATCATCCTATTCGAGGATAAACAGAATAAAGAGGGGAACTCAATCTCATGGGTGACAGATAAACACGGCCATCATCTGGATTGAGCAAGTCACCGTAATGACAGAAATCCATGAACCTTTGGGAAATGATATTTCAGCCTCTTGCTAAGGCGTTCTGGGTGGTTGCTTTCTGTTTGTCAGTGTGTCACTAGTCTTGGTGATATTGTGGTCTCTATTAAAGCACAACACATCCCAGAGCTAACCCTGGATAAACATGATGGTTCATCAGTGTAACACTCGTTTCTTAAGAAAGAGTGATTAGAAGACGTCCAGTAGAAAACACATTTCCTGATGGGTTTATTACTGTTGTTACAATTCATATCTTTCTGAATTGCATGTTCAACGCATGCAGAGAGTCTCTTTTTTACAGAACCTCATTGAAGACTGAAGCAGATAGTAATAATAACGCATGTGCAATAATGCATTTCATCCTTTGGGAGAAACCTGGCAGGAATATGGGTCATATTTCACCCCAAAATCAAAAGGGAGGGAAAAAAGAATCTGAAACCTAATTATTTAAAAGAAAAAACATAATAATAAACCATGTGTCTGGAAATGTTTCTTGTTTTCAATTTCAAATACTGTACTTTTATGTAATATTTGCATTTCAGTAATATATATATATATATATATAGATTGATAGCATATTTTCTCCATGCAAATTGTAATTATATGACATTATTTCAACAACTAAAGCACAACAAAAAGCATATATGTATTAAATATATTAAGCAATAGGTATTTCATCATGGTATTATATGCTACATTGTTTTAATTTGAACTGATTAAAATATTTTTGTATTATTATTATTATAACCAACAATAAAATGCGAAATGTTTTATTTCTTTCAAAACTAAACATTTCTGAAACAGATTTCTGAGACCAACATGAGATTATTTTTACGACAATTAAGCACATTTTCTACCAAATTCACATTATAATTAATGCAAAAAATATATATTTTTTTATAAAATATTTTTAAAGGTATTTCATACCTTTTATTATTATAAGCTGTATTGTTTATACTGATTAAAAATCATTTGTATTATAATATTTTAATACAAATAATATGAAAATAATTAATAAAAATGACAGTAGATGAGAAGCACTTTTGATCATTTTTTGAAAATAAATAAAATTAAGGGGTAAAATTCTTAAATGCATGAAAATAAAACGGTCCTAAAACAGGCTTTATTTTCATGCAAAAGTTTAATTTGATGCATGTGATTCACCTAAAATCATCTCAAACACACACACACACATAAATACACAGTGCGATGAATAATAAGTTAAATCTACATTATACACATGTGGTGGACCCCTGCAGAGGTCAGTGCTTGCCGAGCTCTTTCTCCAGTCGCTCTCGGAGCTTGTAGAAGGACGGTCTTCTCTTGGGGTCCGTCTCCCAGCAGGACGTCATGATGCTGTAGACGTCTGGAGGACATTCGTCCGGCGGCTCCATGCGGTGACCCTGATCCACACGCTCCCTCACCTCGCTCACCGACTGCAACAAACACCAGCAGACAACATCACACCCGCTGAACATGACAGCACACCAGATGTGTACAGTGAGAAACACACCATTTTGGGATACGGCTGTCTGCCGTACGAGAAGACCTCCCACAGAAGCACTCCGTAACTCCATACGTCTGACTGAGTGGAGAATTTCTACAGGAACAGAGACGTCAGGTTGAGCTTGCACTAATTCAGCTGACGATCAGCAGTCATCTCACCTTGTTCTTCAAGGCTTCGGGCGCCGTCCACTTGATGGGTAACTTGGAGTTGTCGGTTGCTGTTGAACTGACCTTGGCCAGACCGAAATCGCTGATTTTGGCGACGGTGTCTTCAGACACGAGGATGTTGCGTCCGGCGAGATCTCGGTGCAGGAGCTTCTTTGACTCCAGGTGCTCCATACCTTCACAAACATCTCTGAGGACGACAGAAATGACTGATACGCGTGGATTTTTATGATTTCAAATGTTCTAACAATATTTGATTCTTGAGAGGCCCACATGACACAACAAAATATAGTCATAAATAAAATTAAATGAAGCATTTTTTCTCAAATAAATAAAATAATTCTTAAATACAAAAAAAATTTAAAACCTTAAATACAAAAAACAAAAAATAAAGCATGCTTATTTAAAAACAATGTCATTACCATAATATAAAAAAATATTACATAACATGAAGCCGGTTTTTTTAATAAAATATTTTTTACTGATAACACAAAAAAAACATATACATATACACATACACATATATACACATATACATATATATACACATATACATATATACATATACATACATATACACACATACATATATATATATATACATATACATATATACACATATACACATATACATATATACACATATATACACATATACATATACATACATATATATAGATATACATATACATATACATATACACATATACATATATATATACTTATATATAATTATTGTAACATGAATGAATTAATAAAAGTAGGATAAATCTCATTACCATAATAAAAATACTTAAAAAAAAATTAAGTATTAGTAAATAAACAAAATAAATAAAAAGTATTTTTATGAAATAAAAATCTTACTACTATAATAGCAAAACAACACAATATGAGGCAATAAGAAAAAAAATGTATCATGGCAGAAACTATAAACTAATAATGGAAATAATAATTTCTTAATGTTGCATTGATGTAATATATTAAAACGAAGGGCAACTTGACTAACACCTAATATAAAACGAGTTGGTGTATTTTTGCGAGCTCTTACAGTGAAAAGCGCAGCAGCTGCGTCGCACTGATCGTAAACCGTCCTCGTGTACGGAGAAAATTGACCAGATTCCCCTGCGACACACAGATTAGTCTATGAATAAACGATCAAATTCAGCGTTCGACAAACATTGCTCTGAAAGCTGCACCTTGGTCATGAGCTCGGTGACGATGTGAAGCCCGTTGTGAAGAAGCACTCCTAATAACCGCACCAGGTTCTTATGATGGAGATTTCTGGAAGAGAGGAGCTATCTCATGAATGTGTGATAAAGACACCGAGCAGGTGACGGAGGAGGAGGATGCTCTTACGTCATGACAGACGTCTCGTCGAGGAAGGCCTGAGCGGTTACGTCACATTTGATGTTCTTAACGGCGACGCGCTGGCCTGCGTATACACCCTCGAACACCGCTGAAATATGAACCACAGATTCACACACAACAACATCTTACATTAATACAATTCAACCAAAACAAATGAAGTACAGGTTGTTGTTTTTTGTCTCTAAAGCAATAACTTCAGAAGTTATGGCAATAAGATGTTTTATTTGGTGGGCAGCTCGAACAGAGAGTGAAGCCTGTAAGGGTTTTAAAAAATCACTATTTACATTTTTTTTTTTTCGTATATATTTTGTATATTTATTATTTTTATTAATTTACTAGAATTATAAATGTATTTAATTTGTATATTAAATTAAGTATATACATATAATTTAATAGAAATGTTATATTACTTTAAATATAATTTATAAGTTTTGTTGCGCTCACATACATTATTTATATATTTTTTTTTTTCTCACAAAAAATGTAAAAAAAAATTAACAAAATTGACTTCAGCAAAATAATCATGTTTTTCTCCAGTCGCTGAATTAGTGTAAATTTGGCATATTATTCAGTACACCAGCGGTTCTCAATTCCAGTCCTCGCGCCCCCCCCGCTCTGCATATTTCGTGTGTTACTCTTATCGCTTCAGATGTTTGTTCTATTTGAACGTAAGCGCCCTGCGAAGTGGACATCACAGGATATTCCTCCATGATTCCAGTTCGAAGCGAACGTATATATTCCATTCAAAGTGCATTGAAGTGTGCAAGACGTGAATTAAAATTGTATATATTTACAGAGGTATATGATGTCACACTCGTCCGTGCATGAAGACGTTGCGCAGCGCAAATCCATGAATGAATGTTCCGAAATAAAGCAACTCAGCAATCCATGCAATCCCCATCAGCAATCCGCCCAGCAATAAATGGAGCAATCTGTGTAGAGCAATAATCCCTGTGTAGGGAGAACAACCCTGTGTAGGGAGCAAATGGAGCCCTGTGTAGGGAGCATGTCAATCGGAACACAGTTCATGGAGCGCACTTCTAACAAGCTGATTATCTGAATCAGGTGTGTTAACAAAGAGAGACATGCAAAATATGCAGAGCGGGGGGGCGCGAGGACTGGAATTGAGAACCTCTGCAGTACACAGTGTGCAGATTCAAATGCTGCTCTCTGGTGGTTATCTGAGAGAACTACAACAACAGTCCACACACACACACACAGTATATATATATATATATTCAGAAGACAGCGTACCACCGAACTCTCCCTCTCCGATGGCCTCTCCTAACGTCAGCTTGGACAGATCCAGAAGCCAGCCGGCTGTAACAGAGCCAGGTTTACAGTGTTAAACTACTGGAAGTCAATGCTCAGGGGTTTCTGCAGCTCTTTCCGGTCACACTTACACTTCAGCAGCTGCGTCTCGGCAGATTTGGTGCCTTCCTTCTTCTTGGGCTTCAGCAGAAGTGTAGCGAGGGCGCCTTGAGTTCCTCTGTAAAACTGTCAAACAAACACACTGGACTATAAACCACAGCAGAAGTTCCCCTTTAATTCCCAATAAAGTCATAAGATCAGCCGCAGTTAGAAAGAGTGAAGCAGGCTCTATAAGAGGGATGATGACAACGATTAGCCTAAACAACAACAACAACAACAACAATAATGATAATTGTCACGCCACAAAGAGTGATTCAATACAATGAAATGTGACAAAATAATACAATTAAAATAAAACAAATATTAAATATAAAGATTAATATTTAAAACAAAAGTCACACCCACTTAAAAAAGCTCAAATGTGATAAAGTAAATAAATAACACAATTTATGAATGTGGATGAAATGTGAAAAATTGTGAAAATGGGCAAGAAAACCCTTTAAATGTGAATGTTTATATTTATTTATATTTTAAATAAAATCAATGTTTAATATAGGTATATTATATATAAACATATATTATATACAAGTATAATTTATATGGTATATTAATTTAAACATCTGGTGTTGTATTACATGCTTATGTGTTACATTTATACTTTTAACAACAAATTAATTTATGTATTTCATTGAATTTACACTTTTATATTAGTTGAGATAGTGAATTGGTGGGTTTTTGTTAAATGTGAGCCAAAATCATCACAATTAAAATAACCAAAGACTTAAACTACTTCAGTCTGTGTGCATTGAATTTATTTAATACACGAGTTTCACAATTTCAGTTGAATTACTGAAATAAATGAACTTTTCCACAGACATTCTAAGTCTTTGGTTCTTTTAATTGAGATGCACCTGTATTATATATATATATACACACACACACACACACGTGTTTCCAAAAGTAGGTAGGTGGCACCCCTTCTAATGAAAGGTTTGACTACTTTAGTAATTTCCATGAGTACAAATCTTAATGTTTAAGCATATAATGATATTCTAGGGAATTGTGTGCTTCTAATTTTATATCAACAGTTTGGACTCTTTTCTATTCTAACATGACAGTGTCTCTGTGTATAAGACAAGAATCAAAGAGAAATGATGATTCAGTCAGTGTGGAAGAACTTGACTGGTCTGCAGAAAGCAGCTGAACACCTCTGGTGTGACTTTAAATGAGCCACAAACTCATCACCAAACACCAATGACTTGTATACAGTGTATGGACAAAAGTACTGGACACCCCCCTTCTTTAGAAGAGAAAAAGGCACTTCCAAACTGTGGCAACAAAGATGGAAACATAATTCATGTACTTAAAAATTGTATTTCCGCCTCTGTTGCAACAGTTTGTTTAGAATAGAAAAGAGTCCAAACTGTTGCTATAAAATTAGAAGCACACAATTCCCTAGAATATCATTATATGCTTAAACATTAAGATTTGTACTCATGGAGATTACTAAAGTAGTCAAACCTTTCATTAGAAGGAGGTGACCCAATACTTTTGGCAATATAGTGTATGTATATATATATGTGTGTGTGTGTGTGTTCTTTGCTAACACGCAATAGTCACGTATTTTGTTAGCTGGGTGTATATATATATATATATATATGTGTGTTCTTTGTAACACGCAATACACCCAGTAACAGTCACTAACAAAATTATATATATATATTTATATATACACCCAGCTAACACAATTACGTGACTGTTACATTGTGTGTTAGCAAAGAACACACACACACACACACACACACACAACACACACACACACACACACACACACACACACACACACACACACACACACACACACACACACACACACACACACACACACACACACACACACACACACACACACACACACACACACACACACACACACACACACACACACACACACACACACACACACACACACCTTTTTGGGCACAACAGCTTGTCCCTGGAGCAGTACCCTTAAAATAACATATTTGTACCTTTTTACTCCTAATAGGTACATATTAGTACCTTAGAGTAGTAATACGTACCCTTAAGGTATTAATATGGGCCTATTAGGTATAAAAAAGGTACAAATATGTCCTTTTAAGGGTACTGCTCCAGGGACAAGCTGTTGTGCCCAAAAAGGTACAATTGTATACCCTTATTTTTCTGTGTGTATATATAAATATATATATAAAAAAAAAATATATATATATAAAAAAAAATATTTTTTTTTTAACTATAATTTTTTTTTGCATATATATATATATATATGACTAACTGCAAAAAATAAAAACAAATAGTGAAAACTGGCAATAAATAAAAAATGGCCAAAAATAATAATAAATTAAATAATCGGCGCCGATAGCCTCGTAGGCAGCTCGCCAACATAGTGTTGCACTTAGACTTTCCCCCGATCCCTCTCTCTCCAACTTTCCTGTCTACATACTATCCTAGCACAATTAAGACAATAAAACACCAAAAAATTAATCTTTAACATAATAATAATAATAAATACATGTATTAATAATAATGTCACCACATAGTCACTTTAAAAACAGTTAAGATGTCATCAAAATAGCCTCAAAAGTGTTAAATAAAAAACTTGTCACACTGCATGAGCTCTTTCTTGCAAAAATCAAGAAAAAAGCTGAACAATACCACCCCCCAATATAAATTGTGAAAAGGTCCATAAACTATTGTTAACAACGACCGTCACACCACACAACGTTTCCCCTTCAGAGCCCCCCAGAACTCTTTAAAAGCATCTGGTGCTCGCCTCAAACGAGTGGCCCAGTTCTTATTTCCCCTCGAAAACCACAGGACGCCAGCAGAGCGGATGTGTCACTGGAAAATAAGATAAACGAAGACACATGCATGCTCAAATTATCCGCCGGACGCACCTCGATCATGTCGATGAGGTTGTAGAAGAACTGCGTGTTGTCGATGCTCAGTTTGTTGTCTCTGAAGATGACTCTGTAGTGGAAGACCTTCTGACTGAAGCAGAGGCACAGCACGAAGTCGCCGGGATGCCGAACCGACTCCCGCACCAAGAAAAGCCCGTCCTCCACAGGCTTGAGTTTGCCCACGGCTTGCGGTCCCGATATTTTACCGTGAAACCATCTGAGGAGATTGTAGACAACGTCAGGTCTTAAACCACAAAACCTATTGAATGTGTCAAAATTATACATTTTTCTTTTATGCCAAGATATTAAGATCATGTTCCATGAAGATATTGTACATTTCTTACGGTGAATATATCAAAACTTAATTTTTGATTAGTAATATGAATTGTTAAGAACTTCATTTACACGCGAGTTTCTCAATACATCCAAAAATAGGCTAAATAAATGCAGTAGGGGTGTGAAATCCATGAATATGTGCTCTTTGGATGCGTGCACCGATGCGTTTCGGATAACTCGCCTCCATCAGGGTCTCAATTTACAAACACTCAGAGTCCATTTAAACAATCAATTCGTCACATGACAGTCACCTGTGGCCGGTTTCATAAAACAAGTTACCAAATAAGCCAGGTTTATTCAGTTAGTCTGACTTATTGTCAGTTGATCTGGTTCAAAGAAGTCACACTAACTGAATAAGCCTTGTTTTATAAAACAGGCCCCTGATTTTATCAATATTTATATCAGATTCCAGATTTTCAAACAGTTGCATCTCGGCCAAATATTGTCTTATAACAAACAACACATCAATGGAAAACTTTTTTTTTTTGTGGTCCGTCTTAAAATACCTCTGTTGACATAAACTAACCATATCCTGTCCTTCTGTGAAGAAACTACTACAACGTTACGAGCTTGTTCCTCGTCGCTGTTCTTCAGAATTCTGCTCACTTACGGCATCAGGCTTAATTTGGGGTCGATACGCAGGGCTTCCCTTTCCCTGAGTTTCGAACCCGAGACCAATCCTTCCTCTCCCGTTGTGTTGAGTCGGGCTCTATATTCTCCTTTTCTCTGAAAAACAAACTTTAGTCAGCCTCTGGAGGCTTTAAAGGGGAGAATGTGTTTAGGAAAGGTGTTTATTGTACCGTTCCAGGTCCGACGACGGTCAAGAGGTCACCTTTGAGAAACGCTATTTCACCGGCTTGAGGTTTGCAGTGCTGCTTTTTAGCGACGCACTGCGTACCTGCCGTCCAGCTCTTCTGGAGTAACAGTAGAGTACATAGAGTAGTAATAATAGAGTTAGTGATGTGACAACATCCCGAGGTGTTGGCTAATATTTAGTCTCGCTTACCATCGCCATGTGTTTATTGAGCATTGAACATCTGAAGACCTTCAACCTGATGGAGAAACCGTTAAAATATATATATATATATCGATTAATATAATCGTATATTATACTAATATACACGATTAAGATACTGACAAAACAAATGTATAGCCTAAATGCACTGTAAGTCGCTTTGGATAAAAGCCTCTGCTAAATGCATAAATGTAAATGTAATATATTAGTAATAGCAAGCTGCATAGCCACTTTAAAATAACACTAAACGTAAAAAATAACACTAATATGTATTCAAAAATAGCCCAAAAATGCATTAAAAATTCTTAATGGTGAATGTAGAGAACAAAGAAATCAATATGAAATAAAAAAAATTCAAAAGTCTCCCAAAACCTCAATGCACATGATTTAAAGTTAACCTTCACATCCCAAAAAGTTACAAATCTTCAATACACATAAACTAAATAATACAAATAGTAATAGTCACACCGCATTTTTTGTTTTGTAAACGATGCGAGGTGGAAACAAATATTTAAAACTTAGTTACGTCAAAAAAATTAATACAAACCCAAATTCAAAACGTAATGTTAACCATTTTCCATAACCCCCAAAAGTAACTTAAAATTTTCCACAAACAAGATAATTTTACAAGCAAATGAATAAACAAAAAACGTACATATACACATATAAATGTGTGTATTTTCAAAGAAACGTCTCATGTGCATGTACAGATAAATTTGATCAAATCAATAAAAATCCTTAAACACAAGTTAAACATTAAACTAGTAGCCGTGTGCTGTATAAAATGAAAACAAACTAACAGTATATTCTTGATATTTCTAAGATTCTTCACTCACCAGTACGAGTTTGTTTGTGGGAGATGTTTCACACTCATCAGAGGTTTATTCACTTCCTCCTGGTGTGCATGCTGCGCCTCTGACGTGTTTTCCACACCTATTTATGACCAAGCAAAACTATAAAGCAAAAAAAGGCTTCAACTCGAACCAAAGCAGACACAGACGAGGCGTGTAGTTGTCGTGGCCCAAAGAGCACGAGATGGATTCCTTCATTTTAGTCAATGAGGCTCGAGAAGCAGAGTTCAAGATGTCAAAATAAGACTTTATTAACCCCAGTAACAAAGCCGAGATACGGTCACTGGCAGGGCCGTGCAGAGACCTTTGGAGGGGCAGGTGCTCAAAATATAAAAGGGGCACATGAAACAAGGCTTTAAATAGGGCTGTGCACAAAATATCATAACAGCAATGTATAGTGATGCATTCCTTGCTGATACGCGTATTGATGCGGATGCTGTAAATACTGTAACAATAAATGTAAAAGTATGAATAGATTTTAGTCAAATGAAACATTAAAAACCAGACCCTTCCACCCCCATATGAAACTGTTCTCCCTCAAATAGCACGAACGAAGTGAACACAGCACCTTTGTTTATGTGTGCTGCAGCTGTGTATAACGTTAGAAGTGGCGTTTGCTGCAGGCTAAACACAGCTAAACACAGCGATTTAAACAAAAGCTGTGCAATGCATGTTCTCTTCACGTTGTTCTTGTAAAATAATAATAATGATAAGTAAACAAGCATACCACTCCGCTGAGAACCCCACTTACTTAAGCTGCAACCGTGGCGCGGACGATATTGAAGTGGTGCCTGAGCGCGAGGGATCGTTCGGATGAGGTCGTCAGGTGAAAGGTTATCATGTGGGTGATTTTATTTACGGCTAAATTATTAATCATTAATTTTACTGATAGTTAGATTGGGCAGGCCTTCACAGAAGCGTGTTTGATATAAAAAAAAAAAATAAAAAAAATGCCTTGACAAAAGGGCACTTTGGGCAAGGGGCAGGGGCACCCTCAAGGGTCACTGCAGGTGCTCAAGCACCCCCCCCCCCCCCGTGCCTGGTCACTGCAGCCACCGCAACTGACTCTCTGTCTGTCCGCTCATCCATTTTATACCTGTTGCACTGCCCAAACTTGGGAGTTCCGGTTTTTAATTGGCTATGCTTATCTGGTTTGCTACAGTTAATCTATTAGCGCACCTGGTCCATCTTTAAGGGTGGCATTTTTGGCTGAATCAGCCCTTTTGGTAAAAAACCTTGGGCAGCAGTCTCATGAGACTTACATCAAACCTGTTTACATGTTTTTGTCATATTCTGGGCATTCTCCTAAAGTCTCTAGGGTTAAGTTCACTGATACACTCCATTGTAAAGTACTAGTGCTGCCCAATAGACTGGAATAATTCAATATATTGATCAGTTTATGGATTACATTCTTGAACATACATCATATTTTGAGTAAAATAATACTATATTGAGTAAATATCATACTATAAAGTAAAATAACACAATGTAGTCTGATTGTTTTCTGTTTATTTAGTTAAGCAGCACTACACAGATATTCCCACTGAAAGAAAGATCCCACTATAATAATTCACAATCCTACAAAACCAGAACAAACACTTAAAAACGATCGCATTATACATAAAAACAGGTGGCACAAGGCAAATTCAATATACGAATAGCAATCTTTCTAGCACACTGCTCATCACTCTTTTATATAAAAATGTAAGAATAGATATTATATTGCAATACGAAGAACCGTAAATTCACCTCCTCGCTCACATTTCAAGTACTTGAAGTCTTTACCGCAGGCACGTGTGAAGAACCACAGACTTTACGTTGTGTTTACGCGTCGTTCGCTAGAGAACAACGACTCGATACCCTGTCAGCTTCTCACCGTGAAATGAGCGATTATTCAGTATGCAAAGAAAAATTATGAAAGCAGAAGTAATAAGTCTATTTTATCTTCTCAATCGGTTACAGATCTGATGCCTAAACGTGTATAAATCCAGTGTCGGGTTAATAAACAACCACACAAAGCTGAATCGTGTCGCTTTTAACAGCTTAGTAGTGAATACTAGCAACTACTTATTTATAGATACACAGTAGAGAAAATAATTTTGCATTAATCTCATACATAATATTATTATATAATACTATATAGAATAGAATTTATTCATATTTATATCCAAATACTTTGTGTTTTATACAGTGGGATCCAAAAGTCTGAGTCTTTTAATTAAAAATATATCAATAATAATAAAAAAAAATATATGTAAGCAATATTTTTTATATATTTCAGAGTCACTAAATCTAATTCTAATTAATTAGAAATGAAAAGTAGAAATATTTCCTATTAATTTTGTGTTATAATGTTCATTTTTGCATTTGTCAAAATAATAAAACATTTATTTTAATCATTTATCTAATTCTAATTAATTAGAAATGAAAAGTAGAAATATTTCCTATTAATTTTGTGTTATAATGTTCATTTTTCAAAATAATAAAACATTTATTTCATGTTAAAATCCTGAAAAATAAAAATGTCAACGTGGACTCAGAGTTTTGGGCCCCACTGTGTAAAAAAAAAAGTATATATATATATAAATGTAAACATAGAAAAACTGGCCTGTGTCTGGATAAAGCTTTTAATTAAGTGCCATTAATATGTCAAAGTGCCTAAGAGAGCTAATGTGACGTTCAGTAACTCTATATTATATTTTAGGTCGCTGATGGGAAGCGCCGTTCGGTCGTCATCTGATGCATTTAAGAAGCATTTCGGCCTATTTTCAGCTCAGATGTAATAGAAAGACATTGCATCATAAAAGGGGAACGACTACATTTTTTCCATCTCTTGTCCTTTTGAAAAACGGAACCATCAAGTGTTGTATTTTTTCCTCTTCAAGTGATATTTATACATTTCTAAAGACATAATAGCTTGCGAAGATTATGCAGAAGTCTCAAGGGTCTTTTTTATCCTTCTTTCCGTCGGCTTCTCCCTCGGCGGTGTCGCTGCCGTCGTGTCGTCTCTTCCGGTTTCGGGCGCCGGCCTTTCGAGACCGGCAGTGAGCCCATGCCGAGGACTTTATGGATCTGACGGAAAGCCAGCAGTCGCAGCGCGTGCTGAAAAAAAAACAAAGACATGACGCTTTCAGAATAGCATGCATCACGCAAATGGAGTTGTTGGCTAGTCAAACCTAGTTTAGTACCTGAGCACTAGCGGTCACGTCCTCCCGAGCTTGTTTCGACATGCTTCCCAGAGCATCTGTTTGACCTTTCTCACACGGGTCAACAAGACCTGGACCATCTGAGGGGTGGACAGACATTTAATGACCGACTTAAATCTAAATATAAGAGTAAATGAGTAAGAAATGTGTAGCAGAAGATAGATTTGTGATGCATGTTATTAGTAGGAAGGCAACTACTGTCTCACCACGTTATGTTATTGTTCACTAAACTATTACAAATCATTTTTGTTAACTGAAATAAAGCTAAATATAAACATACTATAAACTATTAAAGTTTCAATTAAATATTAGATCAACTTAGATGAACATTTCTCATTTTTGTTTAAGTGTTTAAGCTAAAGTACAAAAATAGCTAAAACTAAAATAACACTTGATTAAACCTAAACAGAAATATTTAAAAACTAAATCTAATAAACATGACAAAAGCACAAAATTATTGCATCTTACCCCACTTCTTACTGTTTACAAAACTGTTTTATTAATTGCAATAAAGCTGAAATAATATATAACCTAAATATTAGATGAAAAACGTTAACAAAAACAAAAATTAAGCAACTTTGTTTTGGAAACTAAGTAAACTTAAATAAGTTCAAGATAAAGTACTAAGATTAGACCAACTTAAATATAAAGTATAGCAAAACAGAAATGTTTAGAAGAACAAAAACTAATAAAAAGCACAAAATAACTGCATCTTATCTCAATTATGTTATTGTAAACTAAAACTATTATTAAAATCATTTTTTGTTAATAGAAATAAAGCTTAAATAAATATAAAAAATATGAAAAATATAAACTTGGCTTAACTAGAAATGTGGCTTTGCCAACTAACAACTAAATTTAACATTTAATGAAATAAAAATAATGAAAACTAAATAGAAGTATTCAGAAAAATTATAAAAATCATAAAATCACATGCCAAATTATTAGAATTAAAACAAATTAAAATCCCAACTGAAAATCTAAAAATAAAAGAACTATTAAACGTGCACTGTGTAATATTTAGGAAATCTATAGACAGAAATGCAATATAATATACATAACTACGTTTTCAGAGGAGTATAAAGACCTTACTTAAAACCGTTATATTTTTTATTACCTTAGAATGAGCGATTTATAACTACATATACCGTGGGTCCCCTCACATGGAATCGCCATCATGTTTCTACAGTAGCCCTAAACGGACAAACTGCTCTACAGAGCGCGTATCGTCACTATGTTGTTCTCGCGGAATCGGCCAGCCCTGTATCTAAAGGGAGGGGTAGCTTCTCTACTGAAATAACTCAAGAATGCCGCTAGATACACACTACACAAAGAAGTAAACTATAATAGTATAAAGATAGACGTTACATAACACTGGTCCCACCTGGCAGGAGAATCCCGTTGGAGATGCATTCGAGGACCCTCCGCAGAGCTTCTCCTGGACTGAGTGGACCGGATGCGCTGCTAATGGCTTTTTCCACAAGCAGCTCCATGGCCTTTGTGAACGAAAACGCAACACGTTACTTAATGCAGCCATTATTAGCTAAAGCTAAAATCAACGTTAGCAAGGAAAGCCAACTGACCCAGTCGGGCATCTTGCCCCAAGTAGGTACGCGCTGACACAGATCCCGCAGAACCCGAATAATGATGACGCAAGACTGAAGACCGTTTGCCCGAGCCTGTGGACGAAACTCATTAATATGCAACAATCACAGCTAACAGCAGCCCTTCAGTTAATAATACAAAGGCAAATGCTAATTGAAAATGCTAATGCCACTAAAATTAATCAATGGTTAAGTCCAAGACCAAAAACATGCTCCAAGTAAGCATGCAAACACTCGGCCAATGTATGGCAATGTACACGTTTAACTACAAAATATTTAGGTAGTTAGCTAGCTAACATGCTAACCTGTTGACAATAAACTTAACTGACTTGCTCTGCAATATTCTTTTCAAATTGTAAAATTTATCGTAGAACGTTTATGCTAATGTCGATTATAGCGCCCCTTGTGGCAATACTGAAAATAAGGTGCATTAGCGACGCAATACTAATTGCGTTCTGACAAACGTATTAATGTAGCTACGCTGGAAATCGAACTTGTGTTGATAGAAGCAATGCGTACTTGCATAGAGTATGTTTCGGGGGTAGGCGAAAGTCAGTAGCATGTTGGTTAGCTAACCAAATAGTGCATTTTTTACAGACCAAGTCAATTTAGTGCTTAATTACGCTTCTTTCTTCTATATATTTTTCGGAAAGTTTTTACGCTATGTCTAACTTAACTACTTTATAATAGACCATAGTTAATATGCAAGACTGAAGACCATTAGCCTAAGCCTGTGGACGAAACTCAATAATACATAACAATCATGGCTGCAATTTAGTTAATACAAATTGTAAATGCTAATGCTAAAATGCAACTAAAATTACACAATTCTGAGCAAGACCAGAAACATACTCTTAAGTACGCAAGCACTCAGTTATTGTATTGCAAAATGTACATGCTTAAATAACAACTACTTATTTAGATAGTTCGCTAGCTATAGTTCAATCAACTGACTTGCTCTGCGATATTCTTTTCCAAATGTTGTTTTGCATGAGAAAATAAACCGCAGAAGGAAATGTATGCTATTTACCACTATAATGGCAATGCGTTACTTTTAGTGATCGACCGATATTGATTTTTTTGAACCGATACCGATTATTTGTACGTTTATGTACCCGATAACCGATATGCAGAACCGATATTTATTTACTGTTATAAAGTGAAGTAAGTCCATTCTTCGCTTTGGTTTTTCCTTCTTTCAGTCGTCTTAACAACAACAACAACTGTTGAAAATTAACATTCAAATTACAACAATAAAAACATTTTATTTATAAAAAGCATCATCAGCAACACTGATATTAACAATAAGCAAAATAATGTCTAATGTTTTCAAATGGAGAAAATAAAGGACAGAAGTCATATCAACTTCATTTTAAACTACAGTTTTAGGTTTAAACGCTGTTTAATAGACTAAAGAGTGAAGAATAATTCACTGAATAATATTCTCTGGAATATTGAAATAAGCTATAACAAACAAAACATCGTATTTTATTGCATTTCTTAACTGTTTTATCAGAATTATTAAAATGTTTTTGTCTAAATTATGAAAACTGCTGACAGCGCGGTTTATCTATTTACACAGAACTATACTCAAACTGTGATCGCTTGCGGAGATAATAAATCATTAATTTAGATAGAGATGTATTTATTTAGATGTTTATTGGTGAAATAATGGTTCTATAGTAAATGTTAATATAATTTAGTGTGTTTCAAACGAGTGAATCTTGTATAAAGTTACATGCGGTGTGTGTGTGTGTGTGTGTGTCCACTGCTCCAGGTGTGTGTGTGTGTGTGTGTGTGTGTGTGCTGTGTGTGTGTGTGTGTCCACTGCTCCAGGTGTGTGTGTGTGTGTGTGTGTGTGTGTGTGTGTGTGTGTCCACTGCTCCAAGTGTGTGTGTGTGTGTGTGTGTGTGTGTGTGTGTGTGTGTGTGTGTGTGTGTGTGTGTGTCCACTGCTCCAGTGTGTGTGTGTGTGTGTGTGTGTGTGTGTGTGTGTGTGTGTGTGTGTGTGTGTGTGTGTGTGTGTGTGTGTGTGTGTGTGTGTGTACTTGGATGGGTCAAATGCAGAGAACACATTTCACTGCTGGTTATACTCTGTATAATTGTGTATGTGACAAAAAAAAAAAAATATCGGTTATCGTTTTTTTTCAAAACCGATATCCGATTATGGTAAAATGCTTAAATATCGGGAAAAATATCGGTAAACCGATATATCGGTCGATCTCTAGTTACTTTTTGCATTCTGACATATTTAACAATGCAACTGCGAATGAAGCAAAACTTGCATTGATAGAAGCAATTCATACTTGCATGCTAGTAGCTACAGATAGCTTTCCTATTAGCGATTATTTTAACGTTCAAGTCACTTAGTGCCTAAATGTTTCTTAAAAATTTGCAATATTCAGTTATTTATTATTTTATTTTTATTGTAACTTGCAAATTAGCTATTACTTTTTGAGAAAGTTTTTAACGTTATAACGTAACCGTTATAATTTAATTATGTGACTATGTTAAACTAGGAGTAGCTTGTAGCAAAATACAATTTCTAAAGGACCTTCTCTGACACTTTTCACAAGGTTACAGATGACGTGTCTACTGCTCTAAAATATGCAATACAATTCAAGCCTATCCTAAATCAATTATGGTATCATAAACTATCAAAGCCTTTTTTTGTTTGTTTTTTTACCTGAAACCATTTAGCATGTCGCAGAGCCGCTAAATACTCAAGGCACTTGGTCCTGTTGAGAGCATCCGGAGAGTCTTTCTCTGACGCTGCAAGGACACATGTAGGAAACGGTCAATTGTATTTAATGATTTAGCAATGGTAAGAAAAAGTAAGTAGATCTTGTTGATATAACATTATTGTTAATTAAATGACACACAGTTTGATTAGGGGATTTGTGGCACTAGGCTGTGTTAATGTGATCATTACAACACACGTCAAAACAAAGTGACAACACCGATATTTCACAAGACGAGGGGTTTTCCGCACGTCCAGGTTCCTAAAAAAAACTGTTGCGATGTTATGCAAAAGATGTAGATGGAAAATATTATTGCTTGGGTCTGTTAATGCATGATTAACAAACCCAAACAGGACAAGTGTGGAGAACCGCTTTGGTTTTTGGTTGTTTGAAAGAAACAGAATTGAGAATATCATTAACAAAATAAAACAACAATGACCTCAGGTTACAAGTCGTAATTTCAGAGGCTTTTGAGGTCACTGTTCAAAAACTTCAGGATGAGAGGATAAAATGGTTTTAGGCCACTTGATGGATGATAAAATCCATATTCTCCAACGTCCTAATCAATAAAAATGTAGTTTGGGTTTCGTCTCGTTTAAAAGATACAAAACTCAAAAACTTTATGTACTCATTGTGAAACTATTCATACAGTGTCAGTCCCAAAATACTGCAGTGGGCGCATAGTTTGATTATCTACAGGAGTGACAAACATGTTTTTTAATTAATTTTAGATTTTTTTATGAAGTAATTTTTTAATCAAGGAAACACAATTTACAAAAAAAAAAATCAGGTAGTTACAAGCAAACTGACAAAATTTGCATCGCGCGCACAAAATAAACGAGTGACAATTATAACAAATTAGCCTAATTAATAATTACAAGTGGCAGTTTAATGAGCATAAACAAAACGTACTATAAAATAGTAAGAAATACTGTATTTTACTATTAAAACTATAAAATAATGTAATAAAATATTACATTTAAAAACTAAATAAAATAGAAATTAATAATTACAATTAAACATTCAAATTAAATTAATTAATATAAGCTATTAACAATAACATAAGCCACTGTTTTTGATGAAAAATAGCCAACATGAAGCATATTAATTTCTTATCATGAAAACATCAAGAATCACTAGGGATGCACCGAAGTTTCGGCCGATAATTTCCCATTTTCAGTTTTTAGAGAGAACTGAAAAGAGAAAAACGGGTGAAAAAATGAGCCTAAAACATCCGCCCAGCAGTGTTCAGCGCGCAGGTTTCACGCTCCCTCAAGTCGTCATCACTGTGCTGTGTGACGCTCTGCTCAATATTACGCTCTATGAAAGTGCGTTTTGTTGAGTTGCTCACGGCCAGTGTTGGGGAAAGTTACTTTTAAAAGTAATGCATTACAATATTGCGTTACTACCTAAAAAAGTAACTAATTACGTTACTTTTTATGGAAAGTAATGCGTTACGTTACTTTTGCGTTACATTCGCGTTACTTTTTAAATATGAGCAGGGCTTGATTGTTTGTTTTTAATACAATAAGTTATATTTATAGCAAATATAAAAGCCTTTCACATCAAAAAGTGTAATGAATAAACCTCAGACTGAAGGACGAGTAAATCACGTCTGTACAGAAGAACACAGAAGAAGATTCAACACTCTTCAGCAATAAAAACAAAACAACGAAGCACAATTGTTAGTTTATCTAAAGTAATTTTTGATTATTAGTATGATTGAACTGGATCATCAAAGGTCAGCAGCAAACACATCGGTTAATAAAATGAGATTAGATATATTTGTGTTGTTTAACATATTTAATTATTGCAGGTTTGCGTCATATTCTGAGTTTGCATTTCACTGTTTTAATTCATTTTGATGAATACTGAATCTGTTTTTTGCGAGTGGGATGAATTAATACACATTCATATTTAGTCTAGATTAGATCTACAGTAAGATCATGTTCACACGGCGCACTGTCATCAATAAATGGGGAAAAAAGTAACTCAAGTTACTTTTTTTTTTTTAAGTAACTCCTAGTAAAATAAAAAGTAATGCGTTACTTTACTAGTTACTTGAAAAAAGTAATATTATTACGTAACTCGTGTTACTTGTAATGAGTTACCCCCAACACTGCTCACGGCCCATAAAAACGCTCATGCTCAACGGAAAATTAAAGTTCGCTCTAATAATGCGCAGACAGGAAATGTATATGTAGTATACTTGTTCCTGTCTGCAGCAGCACTTCTGTGCTGTAACATGGTGTAGGGCAACTGTACTGGGCAACGCTGGTAAAATACGCTGCCCTCTCGTGACGTTTACTCTGATCACCTGCTCTGATAATAGGCCTAATAGCTTTGCAGGACTATACGTTATTTGGGCAATTAGTCAAAAAACAAAAGAAACAGTTATATCTGATTCTGTCGCACAGAACAGAATAAAAATAATATTGATATTTAATAGGCCTATTAAGATGTTTTGTCAAATTGTATTGTTCTACTTTTAATAAAAGTGTGGTTATTTTATTGGCTTGTATATTTTCAAATTCAGCATCATTAGAATTATTGAGTTAAATTAAAGTCAAAATTACTAAATTATTTAAAAGGTGCTGTTTGTAAGTTTTTGACTCTTCTAAAATAAAAAAATTACGTAATATGTTTGTAGATATTTAGGAAACATTATATTTAGGAATGCCTTTGTTTTTGCAATACCCATTTCAACCACTAGCTGTCAATCGTACACACTGCACCTTTAATATTATTTAATGAAATAATAAATAATTATTATAAAGTGTTTTCGGCCAAGTGCAGCCAGAATTTTCATTTCGGTGCATCTCAAAGAATCACAATTTTGCGTGATGTAGAATAGACTATTTTCCGTAAACACTCAAAATTAAATGCGATTGTCACTCCCCAAACTTCACATTGTTCACTGCCACGTTTGTGTGTATAAACAACTTGTCCTGAAAAGGTTTGTGGTCCAAGCTAAAAATCTCTCTCATCCTGAAGTGCCCATGTATCTTACAACACAACTTGTACAATATTGCGCCACAGTGGTAAAGAAAGGTCAGAGATCCTGTTTTTGATTCCTTAAAACGCTTTCAGAAAGCAATGTAAAAGGGCAAATAATGGACTGAACCGAAAGGAAAAAAAGAAAATGAGGGAGGGTAAGTGGGGCAGAAATGAACAGGAAAGCCAATTCACTGATGGAAAATTCAATTCTGTATGGAAATATCCGTATTTTTGGTGAACCAAGGGAACACATATAGTGCTGCTGAGGGAAAGCACGGGTTCTCTAACCTTTCTCCATGTTGGGGACGGGGTCTTCGCGCATCACTGGCGAGGTAAGAGAGATGGTGACCTGCATTTTTGGTTCCTTGCTTGAAAAAATGACGATGTTGGCTTCCTCAGGGTGTACCTGCACCTCATACTGATCTTCAGAAAAGGTCTGCCGGTTAAAAGGACACTTTGCATTACTACAGAGGAGACGGCAGGGGTCAATACAGGGGCCTTAATTTGTCCCTTTTAATCCCATTGGAAATTGCCACGCTCAAAGTCTTGGCTGCATAATGCAGGGGTTAATGGGATATAATGCGCATGGGAATGCAGTACACGCCCCAGTCTCTCTCTGTAGGTGTCGTAACCAGGCAGTGGAACTAAAGATCAGTTAAAGCTACACGGACCACAAGAGCAGCAGAAGGAGCAAAGACAAAAGCTCATTTATTTGCAGTTATTTAGAGTTATATATGGGTGGATCACACAATAAACCACCAGAAACATGTCTGGGTCATATTTCATCCCAAAAGCTAAGGGGGGGGGGGGATTATACTTTGCATCAAGCAAGCAAAGTATATTTTAAGATCATGAAGATTTGACATTATTTTCATGACATTTAGCACATTTTCCTGACACAATTAGTCATTACCGCAATGCCCAACCATCTCAATCTCATTACTGTAATGTGAAAACGAAACAAACAAAATAAAGAATCTGTAGGTTACTGATTGCATCAAGTAAATAACCCTAATTTTAAGATTATAAAGATTTGACATTTTTTTCATGACATTCAGCACATTTTCCCCATGCATTGAGTCATTACCGCAATGCATAACATTGTGCTGAATTTAATTTAATGCTGATTTTAATTTTAAAAAAAAAATTGTGTTACGGTAATGAGTTTTTGTTGCTCTATTGTAGTAAAGAATTGAGAAAATATATTAAATTGTAATAAAAAAATTGCATAATTTTCTGCATGTTACAGTAATGAGGTTTTGTGCTGCATTAATGACATTTTAGGAAATATGTTTAATGCACAAAAATAATTTCCTTCATAATTTTCTGCATGTTACAGTAATGAGGTTTTGTGCTGCATTAATGACATTTTAGGAAATATGTTTAATTGACAAAAATAATTTCCTTCATGATTTTCTGTATGTTGTGGTAATGATGTTTTTGCTGCATCAAAGCAAAGACAATTTAGGAAATATGTCCGTGAATAAAAAAATAAAATATTTTCTGTATAATTTTTATAAAATGTGTTTAATTGTCATGAATATTATTGACTATGATTTTTTGTATGTTACGGCAATGATTTTTTTCTGCATTACAATAAAAGACAATTTAGGAAATGTTACATTTTTATAATTATTTTCTCAATAATTTTCCACACGTTATGGTAATGAGGTTTTGTGCTACGTTAATGACATTTCAGGAAACGTTTAATTGTCATGAAAATAACTTAGGAAATATGTCAAACTGAGAAAAATATATTTTTTACATAACTTTCTGCATGTTACAGTCATTTTTTTTAAAAACAATTGAAATTTCATTAAAATAATTTTCTGCATGTTATGCTTTTTGCAGCAGCAGCAACAACATTACAGTAATGACATTTTAGGAAATATTTAGTTGTCAACGATAAAAAAAAAGTAATGGGCATAAACAATACTCTTCATTTGCTTTATAAAATGATACATTTTAATTTTAAATATTTTGAAAAAATATAAATATTTTACATTTAAAATTTTTAAACATAAAAAATAAATTTCTATATATAATTTATTATTTTTTACTTTTGATTCAGGTGTAAAATATGACCTGGACATTTCTTAGTGCGACTCACGCATATGACAGCCAAGCTTTATTTTAAGAAATTGCTAAATGTTAACCAAACACCCAGCTGCATGTTGCTATATATGAGCTTAACCCCAGAGATCATGTGATTTCTCACGTGGCCGATTTCCATCACGCAACAGCCAGAACAAAGTGAAACAATGTGATAAAACCACAAGTGCATAGATGTGAGCATAAACAGGTCATACGTCAATAATGTGTTGTTAGCAGCTTCGACATAAACATCTACTTTACATCCATAGCAACTTCACAAACATAAGACAAGCTTACCGCTAGTTGTTTGGGCAGTTGCTCCGCAATGGTTTTCAATAGAGAGGCGGTGGGTTTCTTGGCCGCTAGCAGGATGAGCTGGACGTTGCGGTCACCGCGCAGGAGGAGACCTTTAGCCAGGATTCCCACACGCATGACGCCTTTGAGAACACGAGCCTGAGACTCCGACCTGTCCAAGAGGAGGCATGTAAATCTAAACTTCGATAGCATAAACAAAGCTAGCTGGCAAGAGTGCTTACTGTTGATCCGTCGCGTCGATGTCGTCGTCCGCAGCACACACCTCCTTCTCCAGCAGCGAATCAGACACCAGTTTGAGAGCGCGCTCAGAATGCGACACGATTCGCTGGACGGCCTGAAGCTCCTCCTCCACGGGGTAGATGGCCGAGTGTTTGGCCATGATGTGGCGGTCGTCGGGCGAATCGGGCCGTCGCGTGGGCTAAAGATAAATAGGGTTACGCTTTACAATTTGATAAAAATAGCATCTGAGCAGTTTTTGTCTGAAATGTCATTGTGTGTTCTTACCAATAGGGGCGACACTGGCATGCTGGGCTCGGCCCATGAGAGGGGGCGGGGCCATTCTGTGTCTCATCTCCCCCCAGTATAGCTGCTCCTCCTCCATCCTTTGCCAGTACATGTCCTCCTCGTACCTCCTGCTGGAAGACACATGGAAATGTGCACACAAGAAGTTACAAATCATGTCATCGTAACCAACACACACTCCACATTCAGATGATGTGAAAATTATTGTTTACAACATTAGTAAAATATGTACTCCATTTTTTTTAAAGAGTGCTAAACTGTAATCATATGAAAAAAAAATGTTTTTGAGTGTAAATGTGAAAAATGTTATGATTTCCCTGAATATAAAAATTATGAATTTTTACTCAGTGACTTAAACCATGTTGGAAGTATATCGTTTGACTATGTTTTGCACAAAATTACTCATTAAAAATGCTCTACATTTAGTGCAAAAAATGGTGTGAAATTTACCATTTGTAATTATAATATTATATAGTATTTGACAAAATACTGAATTTTAATCATTATATAAAAAGGTTATATATAATTTATGATTTGAAAATAATTGCATTTTATAAAATTTCAAATGATTATATATTATATTTGCAAAAAATGTACACTAAAATTATTGCACTGCTAAATTTTAATTATGACAAATGTTATATACTTTTACATTTTGTAATGATGTGAAAATTATTACACTAATAATTATTATATATAATATTTGTAAAAAGTACAATAAATTATAGAATGTGTGATTTTATGTACTCACACACACGTATATAAATGATGTACATATTCAAAGTGACTTAAATCATGTTTGATGCACACATTCGTTAAAAGTTGTGAAAATATTACATTTCAGTACGTTTTTATCATGCTATGTATTTGAACTTGCAGTGAAAAGGCTTTGTGAAATGTGCAATAAACGTTTCTATGTTAAACACAGTGAATTGAAACTGTCAGAAATGGTGTGAAAGCAGATGAAGACCTCATTTCCATGTGCCAGCGCTGCTCGTCCTCTTGCTGTCTCTTCAGCACAGATTTCTGCTTCTGCTTTCGCAGTTTGACTTCCAGAAGCTTCCGTGCTCGATTACTGGGCTTGATCTCCACTGGAAGGTCTGGGTTCACTTTCTTCTACAAAACAAGAAAACATTGGTCAATAACTGCAGCCCTGCAGGACTTAAGAGTCTTCACGATCGGTTTTATAATGTTAGTTTGACTGTCTTATGTTTTGAACTGAAGTGCGTCGAAGTTAAGCTTTTTTGCATTCATTTTAGATTTATAAATCATTTATGAACAATGTATTATTAGTAAAAAATTATTATATGAATTTTCATAGGGCAAGTATTTTTAAACTTTTTCAATAACAGACAAACTCTTGTTTATTATATAAATAATTGTTGCATTTAATAATTATTAATATACAAAAAATATTTAAACATTTAATAAAATCATTTATTTATAAAATAATTAGTACAAAAAAAAAAAAAATGCATGAAAGGTAGACAACAAGAACATAGAAAGATGTTTTTTTTTCAGGGTGACATCTTACCTTGTACTGCAGACGGTGTCTCCGTCCCTTCAGGTGCATGTCTTTAGCATTGGGATCGTTGAAACTGCATTCACACAGTTTACAGTGAAAGCGAATCACCTTACCATCGTCATTTCGAACCTGAACACGATTCAGAAGCTTAAAACCACATAGCAACGTAAGTCGCTTTGGATAAAAGCGTCTGCTAAATGCATAAATGTAAATGAAAAAACCCTCAGGAGAATGACAAATACCCAATTATACTTAAATGTCACATTTACTAGAAGAAATCCTTTCGATTCAGACTGACTCACTAATAAATGATTCGTGAATCAATTTGACTGATTCATTGACAAAAAGACAGATTCACTCATTTTGTTCAGGTTTTACTCAACACAATATGCAAAGAATTCAATATTTTGACTGAACGGCCTCACCTCTTCGACATAATCGTGTCCCACAGGCTGAATGTCTCCTTGAGCTCCAGTACCGTCGCCATCCTCATCATCGCTCAAAGTGTCCGTCTGCACTACGGACGGCTTCGCCGCCTCCGTCTTTACCGGAGCTGGTGTGGATGTTCTGCTGCCTGGAGAGAAATTAATATTGGGAAATGTATTCTACACTGAACAAAATTATAAACGCAACACTTTTGTTTTTGCCCCCATTTTTCATGAGCTGAACTCAAAGATCTAAGACTTTTTCTATGTACACAAAAGGCCCATTTCTCTCAAATATTGTTCACAAATCTGTCTAAATCTGTGTTAGTGAACGAGATAATCCATCCACCTCACAGGTGTGGCATATCAAGATGCCACTGATTAGACAGTGTACTGCCAAATTCTCTGAAACGCCTTTGGAGATGGCTTATGGTAGAGAAATGAACATTCAATTCACAGGCAACAGCTCTGGTGGACATTCCTGCAGTCAGCATGCCAATTGCACGCTCCCTCAAAACTTGCGACATCTGTGGCATTGTGCTGTGTGATAAAACTGCACATTTTAGAGTGGCCTTTTATTGTGGCCAGCCTAAGGCACACCTGTGCAATAATCATGCTGTCTAATCAGCATCTTGATATACCACACCTGTGAGGTGGATGGATTATCTCGTTCACTAACACAGATTTAGACAGATTTGTGAACAATATTTGAGAGAAATAGGCCTTTTGTGTACATAGAAAAAGTCTTAGATCTTTGAGTTCAGCTCATGAAAAATGGGGGCAAAAAACAAAAGTGTTGCGTTTATAATTTTGTTCAGTGTATTTCATGTTTCTGCAATATGGCTGTTTGTAATGTAAACATGCTACCAAAATGTTTATTATGTGCAGGGTTTGTTGCACGATTACATCTAAATGTATCAGTTCATAACCTGCTGAGCAACATTATCTGGAATGAATATCACAAAAAAGACAGAGCAAGACTTCTGTGTTGATGTTTGAAAGACACATTGTGTCAACATGACGACTGAAGTGTGTATGAGGAGACTTTTCTTCTGCAAGGCAGGATGTAAATCATCTATTCCCGTCATGTGGGTTTTGTGAGTAATGCACTAAAGAGGAAATATCATCTATTTCTGTGATCAGTGAGAACACTGATTGTGTAAGCGCTGGTCAAATTATAAGAAGGTGACATTAAGGTGAATAACACCTATATAAGACAACTATAATCTCTATACTAGAAACATCGGGCATTTATGTGACTAAAACTGAGCTTAAATTAAAAATTAAACACATTGGGCCTCATTTATGAGACGTAATTGTGTGCAAACAGGTCTTATAAACATTTTGACAAACTGTCACAAATGTAAAAATTTAGGTGTAAATTGTAAATCGTTCATAAAACTTAGTTAACATTCGTTAAAATTAGTTAATGCAACGAAGAGTGAAACATTTCTTGATTTTTGTTAAATGTTAGTTAATAAAAATACAATTTAATAAAACTATATTTTTCATGTTAGCTCACTAATGCAAAATAACTAATGCTAAAATAAACAACTTTTGATTTAATAACATTTATTACTAAATGTTAGTTCATGTTAACTAATCTATTTAACAAATGTGACCTTATTGTGAAGTTTTACCAACATTTCTTAAACAAATTTGCACAAAAACGGAAGAATTTTTTTTTTTGCTTAAATTGTTGCAATCGCATGATTGCGCAAATTTATACTCGCAAACAACTCATGCAAATAAAAAAGTTAACCAAATGAGGCCAAATAAGTTTAGTACGATTTCTGCATCAATCATTTGTAAAACTTGTGTATATTATCGAAAACGTGACTGAATTTCTGTGTAAATCATGCTTACATAAAATTAATCTGTAAATAATTACTAAAATCATAATGTAAACTGTCATAACTGCAAATGAATTTAAAAAACATTCACATAAGTTACTATATTAATGTCACAAATGCGAACAAATTCCTTTTAATCATTCAGTAGTTTTATACTACATGCTTGTGCAATTGTGAAAATACTATGTAAATAATTAGCAAAACAATTGTGTAAATTCTCGTAATTCAAAGTCATTCGTAAAATTAATCAGATTAGTACTTCAAATGATTTACACAAATATTTCTTCTGCTCACATTTTACGAAAAAGCCCCTAAATTATTATGCAAAGTGTCGCAACTACAAATACATTTATAATAAATTCTCAATCTCCAGTGTAAACATCGCAAGTGCGAACAAAACGGTATTCTGAATGATTTACAGAGACATTCATTATGCTCATTTAATGAAAAGGCCCTGTTAGGTCACTTACTGATAATGACAACTTTAGCAGTGGCTGGTTTTTTCGCAGGAGACGCCACGGGTTTGGAAAGTGCCGCCGCTGGCGTCTTCTGCACAACCGATGTAGGGGTGGGAGCGGTTGTCGTAGCCGTCTTGCTAGTAGTCATCGTAACGGCAGCAGGGGCAGAGCTCACGAAAACGGGCTCCGTAGAAGGGATGGGTTTGCCAAGTTTGGTGTGCAGCTTCACCACCTGAGGAAAAGTGCGATAGCAGGTGCATGTCAATGAAAAGATTCAAAGACGCCAACAAATCTGCAAAACCAAAACATGACAAAAAGCTCAAGAGCACTAAAATGGACATTTAACAAACCTTCTGGTGCTTGGATCCCCCTGATGTGTGCGCGTTGGCATACCGGTGCACGAGACGTCACACAATTCACAGCGCAGCTGCGTTCTTGGACCCATGGCTCTTTGGCCTCTTTCTCTTGTGCTTTGTCCTTCCAGATGTCTATACGTCTGCAGGAGAACACAGAACATGAATCATTTGAAGAATCACTGTTTGTTTTTTTACTGATATTGAGTTATAACTTTGAACACACTGAAAAGATGAACATGCTAAATTATAGAGCATATCTAATTTGAAATGATTACAATCCATGGATGCTTATCAACAAATGCATGTTTTATACTAAATACTGCACGGAATTGGATATCTGGACCCTTTACAGTGAAACAACACCATTTTTGTCGAACTTTTATGGATCAACAAAAAAAAGGTAACCTGGCTTTCAGTTTTGTTGTTGTTTATTTGGTTTTTTCTGACAATTGTAACTGCTGTGTTTATTGTATCTTAAAATGGTTTACATAGTGAAATCACAAGAATCTAGCTTTCCATGACATGATCAAGAGAACCCTCACCACTAACGCTGGAATCTTAAAGGGTTTAACAAACCTTCTGGTGCTTGGATCCCCTGATGTGTGCGGCGTATGCATCGGCACCGGTGCACGAGACGTCACACAATTCACAGCGCAGCTGCGTCTGGACACCGCGAGGTCCGTTGGTCACCTGACTGCCGCTCTTCTGAGCCGCCTCTTTCTTCTTGTGCTTCTGTCCTTCCAGATGTTCTCGATACGTCTGCAGGAGAACACAGGAACATGAATACATTTGCTACCTAGAGCAAGAAACTACTAGCAAAATCATTGTTATGGATGTGACATCATGACAGCTTTAAATGTGTCAGTAAAAATAAACTTCTTACAATAATATTTTAAATTGGCTATGCATTTATATTCTCAGTAATCTGGAGAACTGACAGAATATATTTTTCTAAAATATATTTAAGACCCCCCCAAAAACCTGGTAAATAGTCATGCGTTATGATGTGACAGAAAATAACAATTTTCAGTATACTGTATGATTTTCTTTAAACTGTGAACTTTTAAGTCAAATGTATAAATATTGATATCCACATGATGAAGGGGTCTTAAGCTGAACATAAAAATACCAATGTTTTAAAATATTTAAGTTTTTTATGAAGTGCATTTTGAGACAAAAGTGGGCAAAGATTTAATGGATGTGACTAAAAACTTGTGTTATGGGTGACAGTCTGAAAAGTGTACACACAAAATTTAAGAAATCAAACAATCAAATCAATGTAACTTTTGTTACATAAAATTACTCTGAATACTAGTAATTTGACATTTGCATTACTTCAAATGCGTTACCCCAACTCTGCCTTTCAGTAAAAATCTTCATAATACAGATGGGAATAAAACTGTTAAGCTTAGGAAAAAATCATTTTGAGAAATCTGCCATTAAAATATGATTTGAAATTGAAGTCTATAGATGAAAATAGATTAAAAAAAAACAGATCGTAACAATAAACTGACACAAAAACATCCATTCAACTTTCATTGGCTGATGTGGTGTGGATTAGTTTGAAGCTACCTAAATATATATTATGGACCACTGGAAATGGTGTACGGTGAGCACCATTCACTTGCATTAAATGTGAGAAAAAATATTTGGATTGTTTGCCTCCAAAACCTTAAAGGAATAGTTCACCCAAAAAATAAAATTTACCCCATAATTTACTCACCCTCGAGGCATCCTAAGAGTGCAATCGGAGTTATATTTCAAAACATCCTGGCTCTTCCAATCTTTATAATGGCAGTGAATGGGTGTTATTTTTCAATAGTCCAAAATAAGTCAGAAAATAATCAATAAAGCGCAGGTTTAATGATCTATCCAGAAATTGTTTGATTATTATAGGCTCAAAACTGCGTTTTTAAAATGCCATTTATATGGAATAAATTTTTTCACACGGCTCAGGGTGTTATTTTAATTATTTAGAGTTTTACATTCCAAAACATTTAAAAATAACATATTTCAGACATGTAATGGCAATACCATGGTATTTTAGGTTATAATACCGTGAAAATCTCATACCGGCCCTTGTCTAGTTTGCACTACAACGACTAAAACCACGACTGTTCTATTGTGAACGCGCGTACAACAGTTAACGGAAGTTTAACCATTTATATCATTTTAAATATGGATACTTTTCTTACAAAAATGCATCAGGAGGCTTATTTTTGGGTGAGCTAACCCTTTAAGTTCTCTTCGCTGAAGAATAAAAGATCTCTACATTTTGGATGGCCTGAGGCTGATTAAATAATCATAAAAATTGCATTTTGGGTGAAACTGAATGTGGCTTTCATTCAAACGCTCACCTGTGGACCGGCACAGCTTATCTTGCAGATATCACAATAGTGCAGCTGTGGCTGTTTGGGCGGCCCTTTGGGCTTTTGGAGCTTGCTCTGGTGGAAAACGGGCTTCTTGTATGTGTTGACGGAATGGCTGGTGAGCGTGCCGCTTCCGGTGTTGTTCCAGGAGGAGTTGGTGAGCTGTTTTGGAGGTTGTTGCATCTGCTGCGGAGGCGGCGGAGGCTGTTGCTGGAGAGGCGGTTGAGGCTGCGCCTGCGGGGGCATCATCTGCGCCGGCTGGAAGTACGACGGCGTGGATGTGTAACCGCTAGACTCATAGCCGGAATAGCTGAGACCGGCTGAAGCAACAAAGAAAGAGATACCGTTAGACGATACGCAGGTGGCTATTTGTGGCGTGTAAATCCGAATCGGACGCGGCCGTACCAGAGTAGGACGTAGCAGCTGTGGAGTTGAAGGAAGAACTGGGGGTGTAAGTGGATATGGGGGCTAGAGTTTGCTGTACGCTGGTTGATGTCGGGTAGATGGTGTAGCTAGAGCACACAGAGCTCACAGCGGGAGGGGGTTTCAGAGCTGCGACCTGTCTTTGAACAGGCGGCTGACTGTACACTGTGCTCGTGGGGCTGTAGCCAGTTTTCAGCCCTGAAAAGGAAAAGATGTTCTCATTTAAATATTATGATGATATTTGATAGCTTAGATGGGCTTGTTATTTCTTAGAGCATTCTAAACATTTAATGCAAGACCTAAAATCCACATTTTCTCACAAAAATAAATATTTAATTAGAGCTGCACGATAAATCGTCATGAGCATCTTGTCAGTAGAGCCGGCTCTATGATTAGTAGTAAATCTCCATCACGTGCTTTCACATGGAGCGGCATCTACTACACAGAGCCGTAGATCATTCACAAGCTACGCAATATCATTTACATTTATGCATTTAGCAGACGCTTTTATCCAAAGCGACTTACAGGCTATACATTTTTTGTCAGTATGTGTGTTTCCTGGGAATTGAACCCACAACCTTTTGCGCTGATAATGCAATGCTCTACCACTGAGCCACAGGAACACTCATGTTAATAATTGCAGATGAATAGCTTTCGATTATGAACGATATTGGATAGCTTGTCAGTGAACAATTCTGTCATCATTTACTCACAAAAGAACATACTTTGTAAAATATTGATAACCTTACAGTTTCTGGTCCCTAATGAATTCCATAGCATCTTTTTCCACTCTATTAATCAATGGGGATCATCAACTGTTTGGTTAAGCACATTATTCAAAATATATTTTATTTTCATCAGAATAAAGTAACTTATACAAGTTTGGAACAACTTGAGGATGAGTAAATGATGACGATTTTTGGGTAAACCAAACACAAACTGTCATCTTAAATCCTTGGCCATTATTGCTGTTAAAGAGGAATCAGACTCACCTGTCTGGAAGTAGACCTCGGTTGCGGTTCGCTGCGCAGGTACGATGCTCGTTTGAAAGTACTGCTTGTTCTCGTAGCTGCTGACCGGCGGCGGTCGACTGTAGCTATAATTCTCCTGTAGAACCAATTAAATTGGGAATAAGTAAATGAGCCCACTTGAGATGCATCATTAAAAACTATGAAGCAAAGAGAAGACTTACCGGTTCAGTCAACACCTGGTAAGTTTGAGGGGTGGTCGTCAGTTGCGGGGATGCTTCGGGCTGCCGGTAGACATAGTTTGGGGCGGGAAGGGGCTGGTATGTGGGGTAGGCGGTGGTCACCGCAGGACTCGCCGGTTGGGCGGTGACGGAGGGGTACGAGGCCGTCACTGCATGGGTCACTCCAGGGGGGGGCTGGACGTTATAGCTGGCCGTGGTTGGGTGGGAATATGCAGGAGGCGGCTGGGCGCTGGATGGGAATTTCAGGATTCAGAATTAATGCGGTTTATACACCCTTCCCTTATGAAAATTAACCATGGTTTTACTACAAATTAAACAAAACAAAAACATGGTTACTATAGTTAAACCATGGTAACCACAAATTAACCATGGTTTTGCAACACTAACCATAGTTTATAGTGGTTATATTTTAGTGGTTATACAAATGTGACCCAGGACCACAAAACCAAAAACTATTATTTTTTTGCACACTCAGATTCCAGATTTCCATACAGTTGGTCAAATGTTGACTTGATCCTATCCAAGCTATCCTAAGATTATAGATAATTACAGATGATATATAAATCTCAATTTCGAAAAAGGGTCAATACGCCAAACAATGCCAAAAACATGGTTACTACACTTTTACTACAATAAAACCATGGTTAATTATTGGTAAGGGTTACAAGTGAGTAAAATACAATGGTAATAGTATTTACTTTAAATAATAAGCTACCAAAATATATAACTTTTTATAAGCATATGCTCATTTTTAATACAGTACAATGGTAACGTCACAGAATTATATGGTAAAAGCATACCAAATGTTTACCATGGTATAAACATGGTACTCCATTGTACTACGAGTCCATACGTATGGCAGCACCGCGGTATTTATATTGGCACACGCATATTTCCCGCAAACACACGTTCACGATATAATAATAACATGCAAGCATCAATAAACACATAAACAACAGCAGCTCGTGAGATCTTTGCGCACTGGCCGTCAGCATCTCGTTTAAATACATGTCGTGGCATCATGACTACTGTAACTAAGCGATGTATTCATGCGCATGTGTTTGTTTAGTACCTGTACTGCGGGCCAGCGGCGGCGGCAGCGGCGGCAGCTGCATGTGTGTATCCATAATAATTACTGGCCGCCATCATAGAAACTTCAGCAGCAGCAGCAACGGCGGCAACGGCGTCTCCGGTGATCACACGTGACCGACACGTGTCCGTGACGTCAACAGTCGCCCTCGCGCCACTGCCCCCGCGAGGCCTCAAAATAAAACCAAAGATGAATTTATATCATACAGTTGTTTATATTATACACCTATATATTGTTAGGTTCATCAGTAGCGGAGGTTACGGTGGCGCTCTGAAATGATGAGGTGAAATAAGTTATTGAGTTTTTGAGCATTTTAGATCCATATAAAAACAGAATCTGTACACTTCAGGTTTCGTCTATATTATATTTGTAAACGATGTTCAGCTAGTTATTTTAATAGTCACTTTTTTCGTAACTTTTCACGTTAAATGCTCGGTAAACTGTCTGCAGTGACAGAGTCACAGATATCTTATAAGTTTACTAAAACCCGCCTCATTTAGTTCAGGTAACGTTAATTTCAGGTTTCATTTGGACGTGACAGAGAAACGCGACATTTGACTCGGTGAGTTTTGATTTGAACTAACGTTAGGTGCTTTTTAAATGTCCACAAGTTTGATTCATTCAGACCGATATTCATAACGCTCAGGAACATAAAGGAGGGATGTTATTGCGTGGCGCGATTATTTGCTTTATTATTATTCTAATTATATTAATATTATAATTAACAGTAATTAACCCAACTGCATAAAATTACAGCATGCAAGAGTACTCTATGTGAAAGCCTATATAATTATAAATATATTTTATAAAATATTTTATAAAAGAAAATAAACACAAATGTTTTTTTTCTAATATTATTCTATAATTAACTAATATGTCCACATACTTGCATGTCAATTATCATATACATGTACTTTATATATAATATGTACATTTCATAAAAAACATTATGATTTATAGATATATAACATTTAAAAATCAAAATGTAAATCAAAAGCACCACAATACAATATATATATATACACAGTACAGGTACATCTCAAAAAATTTGAATATCATGAAATAGGTCAATATTTTTTGTCACTCATTTTAGAAAGTACAACCCATATATTATATAGATCCATTACATATAGAGTGAAATATTTCAAGCCTTTATTTCTTGAAATTGTTGATGCTTATGGCTTACAGATAATGATAACCCTAAATTCAGTGTCTCTGAAAATTTGAATTTTACATAAGATCGATAAAAATTGATATTTTAAACAGAAATGTCAGGCTTCTGAAAAGTATGTTTATTTCTATGCACTCAATACTTGGTTGGGGCTCCTTTTGCATGAATTACTGCATCAATTCGGCGTGGCATGGAGGTGATCAGTTTGTGGCACTGCTCAGGTGTAATGAAGCCCAGGTTGCTTTGATAGCGGCCTTCAGGTCATCTGCATTGTTGGGTCTGGTGTCTCTCATCTTCCTCTTGACAATACTCCATAGATTCTCTATGGGGTTCAGGTCAGGTGAGTTTGCTGGCCAATCAAGCACAGTAACACCATGGTCATTGAACCAGCTTTTGGTACCTTTGGCAGTGTGGGCAGGTGCCAAGTCCTGCTGGAAAATGAAATCAGCATCTCCATAAAGCTTGTCAGCAGAAGGAAGCATGAAGTGCTCTAAAATTTCCTGGTAGATGGCTGCGTTGACTGTGGACTTCAGAAAACACAGTGGACCAACACCAGCAGATGACATGGCAGCCCAAATCATCACTGACTGTGGAAACTTCACACTGGACTTCAAGCAACATGGATTCTGTGCCTCTCCACTCTTCCTCCAGACTCTGGGACCTTGATTTCCAAATGAAATGCAAATTTACTTTCATCTGAAAAGAGGACTTTGGACCACTGAGCAACAGTCCAGTTCTTTTTCTCCTTATCCCAGGTAAGATGCTTCTGACGATGTTTCTGTTTCAGAAGTGGCTTGGTAGCTCTTTTCCTGAAGATGTCTGAGCGTGGTGACTCTTGATGCACTGACTCCAGCTTCAGTTCACTCCTTGTGAAGCTCTCCCAAGTGTTTGAATCGGCTTTGCTTGACAGTATTCTCAAGCTTGCGGTCATCCCTGTTGCTTGTGCACATTTTCCTACCCAATTTCTTCCTTCCAGTCAACTTTGCATTTAATATGCTTTGATACAGCACTCCTTGAACAGCCCCCCCTTTCAGTAATGACCCTCTGTGACTTACCCTCTTTGTGGAGGGTGTCAATGATCGTCTTCTGGACCATTGCCAAGTCAGCAGTGTTCCCCATTATTGTGCAAAGAACAAGAGATACCCAGAATTTATACTGTATGGATGGTCATTTATTGAAACTCAAATGTAAATATTCTAATATTTTGAGATACTGATTTTTGACTTTCATGAGCTGTAAGCTCTAATCATCAAAATTAGAACAAAAAAAAACTTTTGAAGTGTTTAACTTTACATGCAATGAATCTAAAATATATGAATTTTTCACTTTTTGAAATAAGTTACAAGAAAAAAATTAACTTTTTCACCATGTTCTATTTTTTGATATATATATATATATACACACACATACACAAACTGAAAATTAAATAATAATATAACAGTCAAGTTAATAAACAATCAAATCTGCCCATGTGGGTTACAGAAATGTTATAACCAAACCATACATAAACCAAAATAAATGTCTCATCCACTCAGAATGAGCGTGTACATTAATGTCTTGTACATTAGCGCCACCTGTGGGCTGAGAGGCTTTAAATCTTTAAAGTGGGATTTCAAAGGCTCTGTTGTTCCAGTGCTCAGAGGATGTGGAAGTGCCTAAATAACAGATGCTCTATTCATCCTGAGCCTGGACCACAGCATTCAGGAGGAGAAGCAATATGACAAAGCATCGCTGATATCCCTGAAGCATCCTTACTGGTACTGTTTGGATCTATACATGCTTCTGGAAACATGATGGGCTGAATTCAGTGTTAAAGTACCTGTCTGTGACCTGCAGAGTGAGCGTAGCTTGCTCTTTCCCTCACAGTGAACAGAGGAGTCTTGTGTTTCTCCTGAGCACCTGCTTTAACACCTGCGCTCTGCTCTGGGCGAAGAGGAAAAATAATCAGCTCATCAGGAATAATCCCATCCTTATGTGAGTAAGAGCGGCTTAATAATCTATTGCTATTATATTCATCTATCAAAGACTGAATTTAGCTAGATTTGTTGAGTTTATTAAAGAATCATGAGGAAAAATAGTGGATTAGTGCTACACCACCATGACGTTTCAATACAATATTGAATTTAATATTCAATATATAACATTTAGACTCCAAATACAGCAGTTTTATTGTAGTATCACTGAGGTACTATTATAATTTGTATTCATATTTTTTTATTTTAAATTCAGTTTTAAATATTTAGTCATTTTGTTGTGCATTTTTGATATTTTTATGTTTTTTGTTTTATTCAGTTGTTATTAGTTTAGTCAATTTATTACATCAAGTTAAAATAAAATAAAATGTTGCTTTGGCATCTAGTTGAAATAAACAGAAACATTTGTCATATATTATAATTTATTTTATATAAATATTATTTTATGTAAATAAATAAATAAATATTTATTTTATCAAATTTATTAGATAATATTTGTTTTATTTCAAGTAACACAAAAGTATTTTATTTGTTTTTAGTTTCATTTTACTTTTAATTAACTATAATAATCCAGTTAATGTCTTATTTTTCTTTTTTTGTTTATATATATATAATATGTGACCCTCTCTGTGAAATCCAGGCTAAAGTCTAAAAACCTAATTATGAGAAAACAAGCATCAAAATTTGATTTCTACCATTAATTTCACTATAATTTCAAACTTTGACATGACCTTACTCAGTCAATATTAAAGATATAAAGGTTGAATTTTCACAGAATGTTCTTTACCATATAAAGGATGATTTTTTGTAGAAAAAAGCAAATCATAAAAAATTGACTTTAGCCAGGTTTTCACAGAGAAGGTCACATATATATCAATTTCTTCCCATATTCAGTCAAAAATAGTCCTAATTCAAAAGTGAACTAAAGTGAATTATCCCCACATTAAAGCAGAGGCCACTTCAGTCAGGGATTAAAATGATTTTCCACATTAATCTGTAGCACACTAGAAATTCCTCTGGTATGCACTGATTTGTTGGTGATTAAACTCTTCAGGAGAGGATTTGACTTTGTTTTTCAGGTCCAGGTTTCTTCAGCATGGGCAGCGTTGACTTCGGTCCTCTGATGGAGAGCATAGAGGCGAGAGACGAATGGCTGGACGATGATTTTCCCAGGTAAACATGCACCTTTTCTTTTATTCTTTTGAAAAATCCACCATAGACATTGATGATTTGGTTTCGAACTTTACTACATTTTCTGCCTCAAATTTCAAAATTCGTTCACATTGTGGTGTAAAATACATCATATGCGTTTGTGGGATGCATGAAACATGAAGAATCATTAAAGTGTTTGTATTGGTAAATTATTCCAGTCTGAATTGAATGTAAGGAATTCCCCAAAAAAGAAAGCAAAGAAGGTTCATCAAAACAAACTTGAAGTTTGACGGCTACACTGGCCTTACAGATAGATACAGGCTTTAAAAAATGAAAACAGCATCATTTCTGCTGAACGGAGATGGGAGCAGGTGCAGCTCTCTCCTTGAATGGAAAGCAGCCACGTCATGTGACGCAGCGAGCTGCCAACAACACAAGCAGCATCACCAGGAAAATGGAGGCAGGTCAGGCGTAGAGGAGCACGACAGCATGATGCTTTTGAAATATTAAACAGCATTAGGACAATGAGATTTCACGCTAGCGTAGAGTAAGAACTCGCACAATCAGACATCAGCCAGAAACCTTGTATACGTCTCACGCAGCAGGTAAGCGATAGCAGCTTTCATTGTGCTTGTGTTTTTGGTTTGTTTGTTTTCTAAAGCATGCTAAAATCATCCATTTTATTAAGTTTGTGTTGATTAAAATGGGTTTTAATGCTGAATTATTGTTTACAGGTAATACCAAACACTCACTGGGAGAAAAAGAAATTTGATGAATCAAATTAAATTTAAATTCTATAAATAACATGGTGCCAGATTTAGGCTGTGATTCATTCATTTATTTGCATCTGTTAGTGTTAATATGCAATATTATTATGCACCTCTGTAGGATGTTTTGCTTTGTTGATGCTAATAACCGTCTTTCTCAAGGCTTCTGGTTTGTCGTTGTCATCTAAAATGAGCATTTCATGGGGATACAATGACAACGGCGAGTTCAAATAGTCTTTTAGCACAGAAGCAGCAGCTGTGAACTCCACCGGCTCTGACAACCCCCTTTATTTATCAGCTGCGTGTGCAACGACCCGAGGGCCTACTCGCTAATTAGCATATCACAATATGCTCTGGTCTTAAAGAAGCAGTTCACCCCAAAATTTAAATTTTATCATTTACTCACCCTCATTTTGTTCCAAAATCGTATGACTTTCTTTGAACCCAAACGTTGCACTTTCTTTTCTTACACGAATCAATATTTGCACTTACGAAAATTTGTGTCAATAATATTAAGTGAGTTGAAAAATTGTCCTCGCTAGGTCACTTCCTGCGGAGGGTGACATGGACTCTTCCTGCGCCCTGAACGAGGGGAGAACTTGTAAGTCACTTTGTTTCATACGCACATGTTCTTCTTAAATGAGTAATTTGCATTTGTGTAATGCAAATCGTATCGTTATTGGCTCAGCTCCCCCAAACTCTCTCCTCATTGGTGGAGCCGGAGGGGGCGGAGCACACCGGAAGCGTCGCACGCTGGTAGCCCCGGATATAAACTTGTCGTTGGACCAGAGCGAAGGGTCCTTGCTCTCTGATGACTTCCTGGATACACCTGATGATCTGGATATTAATGTGGATGATATTGAGACGCCCGATGAGACGGATTCGCTTGAGTTCATTACCAACGGCAACGACCTGGAGTGGGAGGGTAAGAATATGCTGTTCTTCATGGCTCTGGAAAGAGATAGATAGATAGATAGATAGATAGATAGATAGATAGATAGATAGATAGATAGATAGATAGATAGATAGATAGATAGATAGATAGATAGATAGATAGGTATGTAGTTAGATAAAAAAAATTGGTAGGTAGTTAGATAAAAAGATTGGTAGTTAGACACATAGATAGATTGGTAGGTAAGTAAAGATCAGTAGGTAGTTGGATAGATTAATAGGTAAATAAAAAGATTGGTAAATAGTAATTAGTTTGGTAGGTAGTTAGATAGATCGGTAGGTAGTTAGTTAGATTGATTGGTAGATATAGATAAAAAGATTGATAAGTAGTTAGATCATTAGGTAGTTAGATTGATTGGTAGATAGATAAAAAGATTGGTGAGTAGTTAGATAGATCGCTAGATAGTAAAAATGGTAGGTAGACAAATAAAAAGATTGGTAGGTAGTTAGATATATCGGTAAGTAGTTATAGATCGGTAGGTAGTTAGGTTGATCGGTAGGAAGTTAGATTAGTAGGTAGATAGATAAAAAGATTGGTAGTTATAGATCGGTAGGTAGTTAGATAGATCGGTAGGTAGGTAGATTAATCGGTAGGTAGTTAGATTGATCGGTGGGTAAGTAGTTAGATAGATTGGTAGGTAGTTAAAATGGTAGGTAGATAAATAAAAAGATTGGTAGATAGTTAGATATATCGGTAAGTAGTTATAGATCGGTAGGTAGTTAGATTGATCGGTAGGAAGTTAGATTAGTAGGTAGGTAGATAGATAGATAAAAAGATTGGTAGTTATAGATCGGTAGGTAGTTAGATAGATCGGTAGGTAGGTAGATTAATTGGTAGGTAGTTAGATTGATTGGTAGGTAAGTAGATAGAAAGATCTGTTGGTAGTGAGATTAGTAGGTAGATAGATAATAAAGATTGGTAAGTAGTTAGATAGACCGGTAGGTAAGTAGTTAAATACATCGATAGGTAGTTAGATTTGTAGGTGGAAAAATAAAAAGATTGGTAGGTAGTTAGATTGTTAAGTACTTATAGATCTATAGATAGATAGATAGATAGATAGATAGATAGATAGATAGATAGATAGATAGATAGATAGATAGATAGATAGATAGATAGATAGATAGATAGATAGATAGATAGATAGATAGATAGAGAAGTTAAGTAGCTATATGTTCCACTCATTGATCCATGGCTTTCAGATGACACACCCGTCGCCTCGGCCAAAGCGCCCCCTGCTGACAGCGACGCTGATGGAGAAGGTATGGATGGGACGGGTGTCAACGGCCGTTTATGGAGGACCGTGATCATCGGCGAACAGGAACATCGGATCGATATGCAGGTCATACGACCCTATCTGCGCGTCATATCGCATGGAGGTACATCATGCTTCAGAATCAACATTTACGCAGTAGATAATCTCTGCTGTGTCCTGAAGTCACTTCTTCTTCTTCTCTGTTCTTTAGGGTACTATGGCGAGGGCATGAACGCCATCATTGTGTTCACGGCGTGTTACCTTCCTGACAACAGCTGTCCAGATTATCATTACCTGATGGAAAACCTCTTCCTGTAAGGAAATACAATTATTTGACTTAGCAAACCCAGACTGTACAACCTTCTTGTTCTGTGATTTTCTTATTTGGCTTCTCTTCACACGTTCACGCTGTCTTCACACCTGTTCCTCAGGTATGTGGTGAGCAGTCTGGAGATGCTGGTGGCGGAGGATTACCTGATCATATACATGAACGGAGGAACACCGCGGAACAAGATGCCCGGCATTAGCTGGCTCAAGAAGTGCTATCAGATGATCGACAGAAGGTATGGAAATAGTGATCACTTTTATGCAAATGGATTTTAAGAAATTGAGAGAAACATCTTCAATCTTCATCCTCAGATTGAGGAAAAACCTGAAATCTCTGATCATCACTCATCCATCCTGGTTCATCCGGACAGTCATCGCAATTTCCAAACCTTTCATCAGGTAAACATATTATTCAACACGAGAACGAAAATGAGATTTGAAGTTGTTTAAATAAAATCAAGTTCTTATTTAAAAGCTAAAATATTGGTAAATTAATCTTATTAATATATTGGAACTTTATTTTTTTATCAATACATAAAATACAAATACAAAATATTGTACTATATAGAAATAAATTCTCATAATTAATGAAAAGTGCGTGGATAATTATTCAAAGTTCATTATGCAGGGTTGAGACATGCTCATAAATCATATTTTTTTTGCTCTACAGTGTGAAGTTCATGAATAAGATCCGTTATGTGCACAGTCTGGAAGAGCTGGAAAAGATTGTTCCTATGGATCATATCCAGATCCCAGAGTGTATCTTACAGTAGGAAGACTTCAAACATATTTTACCCTTTTCAAACCAAAACTAAAATCTGATACCAATTTCTAAGATCAATTTGTCTTGTTTTACAGATTTGAAGAGGAAAGAATAAACGCTAAAAAAGAGAGGTAATCAGCAACCTCCTCAAAACGGGCTAATTTGACACCTATTAGATAATGCTTTCACAAACTGGAGGAAGAGACCAGCAACTCCCTATTTACACCGAATGCTCTTCTCTTTGTAGAACGGAGCCGGAACAGAAAGAGCAGCAGCAACAGAAGCCCGTCAATCCAGAGAGGTGAGCAAACAAACAAAACACATCATTTCTCCATGACTGATTCATACAATAACCAAACAACTCTCTGCCTCCAGGACAACAGAGATCGAAGAGCCTGGACTCTGAGAGGACGAGCTTGAATGTGTTTGTTGCTGATCTTGGATCATTTGTCATATTCTCAGATTATATATTAATACACACATCAGACGTCTCAATAATGGTCTTAGATCAGCAACAAAGCAGAAACTGTCATTTAAAGTTGGTGGGTGAGAAGGCCAGCTGCTCTCGCTTTCGTCCTAAAGGCACAATTTAAAAAAAAGCATTTCGAAATCCACCAACAGACGGCACTACGCACAGAGAAACGTCACTGTTTGCTAGCAGGATGTACCATCGTGCACTGTAGCCTCTTTGCTGTTATTGCTTGTTTAAATAGGCTGTTCCCTGCTTGCTGACCCTGGAGAATGTCATGTGACCTGAATGTCATGTGACCTGAATGTCATGTGACCTGACTTTAATGTCATGTGACCCGAATGTCATGTGACCTGACGACTGCTCAGGATTCGATTGCTGGTGCATGTGGATTTCCCAGCATCTCTGTGCTTCTCCGTGTGTACGCGCCCAAATCGAATGTATCTTTCTTCCATTTCTCTGATTATGTTTGCCTGGAATCCTTTCTTGGATGTTTTTGAATGTTTTAACCCCTTCCGTCTTGTTTAATGACCAGCTTTTGTAAACGATAAGTGCCAGTCATCTCCGAAAACGTTAGCTGTACTTTTATGTTGCCTTATGTTTGCTATGAAAATGTTTCAAAATTAAACATTCTGCTATATGTATAACTACAATTTTGATTTGGTTTCGTCTTTTCTTGATCTTTATATCCAGTTACTGATTACGTGTAATCTGTATTATGTAATCAGATTCCATAAATTAACTACTTGTAATTAGATTATATTACATTTATATTACAAAATACTCGTAATAAGACTATATTTACTTTTTTATTGATTACATGATTAGATTGGTTAGATTTGGTTATTTTTAAATGATTTATTTGAACTGTACATTTTTATGATTTAATTAATTATTATCTTTTCATTAAACTCATTAATCCCCTGCAGTTCCTTCATGAACCCCAGTTTGGGAAACCTTGACGTGATGTAATGAAGTTATGGTACGAGATTATCCTATGTAAATGTGATAAATCAGTTAATCAAAAGTTATTTTTGTTCTTATTATATTATCTGAAATGTGTAATGTAATGTAATTTGGAATAAGTAACAGATTCAATTTAGTAAGTATCTACCCAGTAATGTTTATATCGGGGTTTTACCTCTCAACATATCCTATCAAACAAATCAACCACCAGAGTTCAAGAAAGAGTTGCATAAATGTCTTTCATCTAGTCACAAGAAAGTTATTTTCATATTTCCATGATGTGACAGACTATTCCTGTATGTGTGACTATTATATCAGCAGTCTTTACGACGGAGTGACCAGTCACACTATATTTGACCTAAATAAAGACCACCTGCGGATTTTGTAGCTCTAGTCAACAAAATTCAACTGTATATGAATATTTAATTTTGATTAGCACTGAAAGGCACTTACACGCTTTAAAGACATTGTGAATTAAATGCACATTTGTGATGTATTAACCGTAGCCTACCAAACAATGCATGTGATTTTCCCCATGAGACTTTGAGGAACGTGTTGCCTTGCAAGTATCCCGCAGGATTATTCTGACCCCTCACCTAAATATTTGAGGGTCTATTGAGGACATATAGCCAATAAAAAACTGGATATCTATAAAAAAAACACTCTTAACTCCAACTGTCTAATTGTCTCTGTCCTTGTCAGCTGGTATTACAGGACATGTTCTTTTAGTTTGTTTCTTTTAGTGATGACAATTTAATATGTCCTCATTTGTAAGTCGCTTTGGATAAAAGCGTCTGCTAAATGACTAAATAAATAAATAAATATGTTTCAAAGAATGGCTCTTTAGTTTGAAATAGACAGTACATATTAGTACAATTTGAAGAAATAAACAAAAAGAGACATTAAATAGTTATGAGAACTAACTCTACACCAGTATTTATTGTCTCTTTTTGTTTATTTCTTCAAATTGTACTAATCTGTACTGTCTATTTTATCTTCCATGCAATTCGTGGGAATTTAGACTGATTAAGAGTTACAGTATGTTCTCCCCTGCGTGAGCCGCGATTGGCTGCCTAGCACGTAAGCCACGCCTTTTCTGTGACGTGTACTCTGGTTACATGCCCACGTGCAAGTGTGTACTCACACAACGCACTAGTGTCTACGGAGATAAGACTGCAAGTTTAACTTTAAGCAGACGCTTTTATTTTAGGCGTTTTGCAGCGTCTAAATTGTAAAACCTCAACCAGGTCGGATACAATGAAGTACATCATTGGAATTGGGGGGTAAGTGTTTTTTTTTACAGTAATATTATGAACAACTAGTTGTAAAAGATTCAGTCTAGCCATGTGGCTTTTACATTTTATTAAACGAAGATAATATATTGTACATGCAATAATTTATTACATGATTTATTATTCTCATTTATGACGTGTTGGATTAACGTTAGTATTTTAAAAGAATCGCGAGCTTTTGAAACCACGTTGAGGTTTTGAGCGGGAGATTTAAAACTGTGAGCGCGCCGACATTTCTGAATGTTTTTAACGGACATTCGCGCCTTAATATATACCTAGTCATCTATTAATATTGTGTTTTTTATTGTGTATAAAGGAAAATAACAGCTTTTTAATTCGTTTTTCTTGTTGAGGTGCCATGTTATTTGTGTTCGTGCCTAACGTTAGTCACCATAACAATACAAAGGACGGAATATTAAACTTTTTAAATAACGTTACGCCTAAAGTTACTGTGTTTGTTATATTTATATTGTAGATTATTATAAAGCAGTCAGTTTGATATCAATCATAAGCCAACTGAGGACCATCCCGCCATTTTTGCTTGAATAAACTTTTCAAATACACGATCAAACAAAAGATTACACAGAAAACACGTTTAAATGTTCTGCTTTTTGAGTACGATTCGTTTCAACTCGGTTTTATCCTTTTAACCTTCATTTTTTTTTAATTGTTTTTAGTGTGACTAATGGTGGTAAAACCACCCTGACGAACAGGTTAATAAAAGCCTTACCAAACTGCTGTGTGGTTCACCAGGATGACTTCTTCAAGGTGAGTTCAACTAAATGTATTATTTTTATTTAACGTTAATAGTTTTGTTGTTGGTTTTACAAATAACACAATTCCTTTAGATTAAATAAAACAACTTTAGCTATTATTTCCCCCTACTTATGTTTAAATTAGTAATTCAATGATAAATTAGGATTTTATTTGTATTTGTTTTTTTGTAATTGCCATAATATTTTAAGTGTAGGTTTTTGTTCTTGCCTGTTGTAGTACTGCATGCATGGATTCAATAAGATGTACCTTTAAGATAATGATCTAACGTAGTAATGACTCTTTACATTTGCTCTTTCTCTATTTTATTTGATAACTTTCTCTTGGCTCCTTGTACAAGTCTGTGATATGAGTGTAATATAGTAATGTAAGCACTCAAAAGTGCTGATCCGAGATCAGTTTCCTCCCATCTGTCGAGTTGTATTCATCAGGTTATGATGGCTGAGACCTGATTCTAGATCAGCAGTCTGGCTCAAATATACTTGACGGCAGATGTAGACGATGGCATTTGCTGCAGTGTTTTACTGGTCACTGTTATTTCAGCCTCCGGATCAGATAGCAGTCGGAGAGGATGGCTTTAAACAGTGGGATGGTAAGACTATAAACAGTAGGAGAGTAATAACTCCTCATCTACGCATCGCCCTCCCATAATTTTACAATCCATCCCAACCCATTTACATTCTCTCTGTGTGGCTTTGCTATAGCTGAAATTAAATTTCAATCTTCTGCTAAAATCTGTTGTTCTGCTTTTGTAGTGATCACGTCTATGGATATGGAGGCCATGGTGAACACCGTCAAGGGCTGGATTGAAAACCCGATTAAATTCGCCCGTTCTCACGGCGTGCAAGTGACCCCAGCCATGGAAATGGACGACCCGGAGAGCCAAGTGCACGTACTCATCTTAGAAGGATTTCTGCTTTACAACTACAAGTGAGCGACATTTAACTTCCGGTGGCCTGACCTGCATGAATGGCAAAGATTAGATTCTGGGAACGTTTGGTAACATGTGCTCAATGCATATGTATGAAGGGAACATTGGGGCATACATGCCAGTCATGTGACGCTCTGCATTAGTGTAGATAAGGAGACTGTGCTGAGCTATTGGTGGACACGTGGAGCTGCATGTGCTGATTTCTGAGCCGGCTATGTAGAAGTGCCCCAATCAGTAAATGACTTGCGAAACGGTGTTCTTTTTAAGGTTATGACCTTTTTATCCCCCCCCCCCTCCAAACAGGCCGTTGCTGGAATTCTTTGACAAATCGTATTACATAAGCATCCCATACGAGGAGTGCAAGTTAAGGAGAAGGTGTGTAAAAACTGCAATCAAAAACTCATGAATTGTGCTAGTTTTGAGCAGCTGAAATACATTTTTGTTATTTATTTCAGTACAAGGCAATACACCGTCCCCGACCCTCCCGGGCTCTTTGACGGTCACGTGTGGCCCATGTACCTGAAACACAGACATGACATGGAGAACTGCGGTTTGCCGATTGGTACGGTTTGCTGACAGACTCTTGATTTTGATTCAAAACCACATTTTAGATAAATATTAATTTTGTCACGTCTACTTCAACAGAATACTTGGACGGCTTGAAAACGAAAGATGAAATCTACAACCAGGTTCATGAAGACATCCACAACACACTCCTGAATCGTTTATAGGTAAACAAGCCAATCCAGATGGTTGTTGGAACAAGTAACTGTATTTATGTGCCATAATAAAGTAACTTGTTTTGTCTTTCAGCAGGAGGAGGTTGCCGCCAATTATCTGTACAATATTGTAAATAGGGAATTTTACATGTGGCCTTTTTTAACATGTCATTTTGTAAATAGTTTGATTTGAGTGTAACTTAAATACTTTGGGGGGGCTTTCTTACATTACCATTTTTGGAGGAGGTTTTTGCCATTCTTTTAAAGCACTCCTTTGTGACTTCTTCATTCTGGAAATAGTCTGTTTACCACATAATAATGAATTTCTGAAATTTGTTTGTACTTGTGTACCAATAAACATTGCGCTTTGGCTTTATATTTGTCAGTCTTTGCATTTCACTCCAATAATGACCAAGTTTTGCCATTACTGTATGTTTTTTTTTCTTTCTGAAAATGCCGTTTTATCATAAAATTAAATGCTTATGATTTTAAAAAATACTTTTTTTATACTTTTTTCTTTGTATACTTTGCCATGTCCAGTATGAGAATTTGTTTTGTTACTTGAGTTTAATTTAGAGATAAGGTTAAAGCCATCAAATACTATAAATATGTATAAGATAAGAGCTAAATGTTAACTAACGTTCATGGTTTTCCCCTTCTAAAATTGTCCTAATGGTCTTAAAATGACAAATAACATTGGTGGCTATGTTTTTATTTCCTCCCAAATTAGCTTGCATTTGACCCATAGATTATTTTTACAAAAACACAACCTTTAAATGCATACAGTAATCTCTATGATCAAATACTCCTCCTTTCCACTCAAACACAAGTTCCAGCTCAGCTCTACTATTTATTACTGTGCTATAAGGCCTATGGCTGATGTTCAACCTGCATGAAAACAAACATCGTCTAGACATTTTCCTGAATAAACCTTGAGCTCATGTTTTAAACTCCGTGTTGAATGTGCCTATGTGCTTTTAAACAGTGTCCCTTTCTCATATGACATGCCTACACATTCACTTCAGATATTTGTGCAATGAAATAAGTGGAAAGTGAAGACATTCATCACTATTAGAAGTAATTGTCGTCTTTGGGAGATTGGAATGGTTTAAACATTTCGTAGGTCCGAGTTTCTTGTGACAATGGCATGACTGAGATGCTCACATCATTTAATGTGTTTTATAGATAAAGAGGTAACTATATAGCTAACAATATGCCAGTAATAAATACTTAAGCAATTAAATAAACCAAACATGACATCTAACTCCCTCTAGTGGTAATACCAATCATACATGGCGTATATAGATCTGCAATAAAGAAAGATCAGAAAACAAATAGACTATAAGTTTTTTTTTTGTCAACGAACTATGCCTTTATTATTAAGGTGGCACCACATGTAATTTTTAGCAAATGTGTGGTGTGCCTGTTATGTGAAACGTCCAGGAGGAACAAGTGGGAAAAGAAACGCCTCAATGTACCGCCTTCATCTGTACCTGGGCTTATTTAAAAGCTTCTGGGAGCACAAAGTGCTGCATTTTCTCTTGCATCTTGCTCAAATTACAAATACATGATTCATTTAAAATGACAAAATATTCATTTATTGTCTTCTCCATAAGCCTGTGCATCCTGGTTTGTTTGAGCACCGCACAGCACCATGGACCCTGGAGACACAAGGTTAAGTGGGAAACTAACGGAAAGGTGTATAGTTTACTGAGCACCGGCTCTCAGTATCACACACCTGTTTCTGGAAAACGCAACGCAAGGTTTTTTCTGACGGGGCATATGCCAACATTCTCGAGCAGGATTTTCATGGGACGTTTTGCCAATACTAAGATACACACAGTTGGACATGTGGTGCATTCAAACTCTGTGCCAGAGTATAGTCTTGGTATGGATGCAAGACCCTACATGATATCTGGTTATGCATCTCACATTGGAAATAATAACCAGTTGCCTTTGCATACAAAAAGACCTGCACTTTCTTCAGATGAAGTGCCCCAGTCCATGCAATATGGGACAGCACCAACTGGCACAACTACACTGGACGCCTCCGGGAACTCAAGAGCATCCAGACGCCATGATTTAGTTACCAGCACACCAATGCCAAAACGAACATCAGCTACTGGAAAACCATCCACTATTCATTCTGAGGAGATTCTGCTCCCTCGACCCCAACTTTCCCCTTTGACTGGGAGTACAACTACTAATAAATCAAAACTTCTAACGAGAACCAATTTAGCTGCACCTTCAGTAACTGTTAACTACAGAAATACAGTAATACATCCTCCCTTCCAGGCTGAGGGAAGAGGAGGTGACAGTATAATTGGTGATGAACCAACTAATCCTCAAGCAAACAACAGAAACTCGTTTTACTACAATCTGCTCCCGTATGGAAGTGGCCATAGATCTCCTCAGAGAGAAACGGGTCATGCTGCAAGGTATTTTCATAACGGTAAGACAACCTTTGTATCTTTTTATGCTATGTGCAAATTATACAATGACTTAGAGCAGTGGTTCTCAAACTTTTTTGGCTTAAGTACCCCTTTAAAAAAAAAATCAAGCCAAGTACCCCTTGACCACACAACGCTTTGCTTTAAAATACAGTGAAATGATAGGGATATCTAATGATAATGATATCTCTCACGTACCCCCTGCAGTACCCCCAAGTACCCCTAGGGGTACGCGTACCCCCATTTGAGAACCACTGACTTAGAGGGTTAAAGTAAATTTAATAGGACCTTTTTTTAAGAATAAATGAAACCCCCTTAACGCACATTGTATTTGGCGCCCACTGTTGGCCGAATATCAGCTTACATTTCAACGCATAACTGTATTTATGATGTAGATTTATAATAAAGCGATAAATGACATTACCGACCGTCATGGTTTCTAGTATCAAATCCCGGCGAAAAGTGATCGAGCTGCTGCTGCAACTTTTTTATTTTTTACGTTTTTAAGAGCCTAAATACATTTATAAACATCTGTATTGTTCAGACACCTTAAATACATATCAATTATATTCGTCTCTGAGCACTTAAAGGATAATATCCCTAATTTTCAATCAATTTAAATGTTAATTATTAAGTTCTAACAAATATTTCCAGGTCTGCCTGATCTCATTCCTGATCCATACTATATCCAAGCAGCATCTTATATCCAGAGAGTTCAGATGTACACATTACGATGTGCTGCAGAAGAGCACTGCCTCTCCAGGTACTGACTATTTGCCACCGAACTACTAAAGCACTAAATAGGTAAAACCTTTAAATGAAATCTCTCCTTTTTCTCAAGTTCAGCGTACAGCTCGAGAGTGAGAGACCTGGATTACAGAGTGCTTCTCAGATTTCCTCAGAGGGTCAGAAATCAAGGCACAGCTGATTTTCTCCCAGTGAAACCACATCATCAGTGGGAATGGCACAGCTGCCATCAGTAGGTTTCTGACCAACACTCACACATCAGAAAGATATTGTCTTATTATTTAGTGTTAAGGCCAGTTCACACCGCTTTAAATGCACATGTTCTTTAAAGTCGAGTGTATTCTGATTGGCTGTCAATGTTTCAATCATTCATCAGCTGGAAAAAAAACTGTGATGTGAACTTGAACTAGTGAAAGTGATACGATAGGGACGCTTTTTAAAACTTTATCATTGGTGTGAATGGGTTTTATGTTATTTACACATTTTTTAAATCATTTGCACCTTCAAATTAATTCACAATATACATTTTTGTATGCCTCAGGAATCGAATATTTGCATTGCTGAGAACAGAATTGTTAATATAGTTAAAAAGCACTCTTTTATGAATTGATTAACTAAGTTATTTGATTGTATGACTTTGTTTTTTATCCTAAAGACATTATCACAGCATGGATGCCTTCAGCGATTATGAGCTCCTGGACGTCTCCACGGGCAGAAAGGTGGCTGAGGGACATAAAGCCAGTTTCTGTCTGGAGGACACCAGCTGTGATCCAGGTGTGAGGAGAAGATACGCCTGCACAGCTCACACACAGGTTCAGAGAATAAAGTTACTTGTGTCAAATCTCTTGTTTTAGACGATTAAGCCATGTATTAGCCGGTTTGTTTTTGTGGAGCATGCAGGGATTGGGCCCAGGCTGCTATGACACATACCATGCCAACATCGACTGTCAGTGGATTGATATTACAGATGTTTCTCCTGGAGATTATATTTTAAAAGTGAGTTATACATTGGTCACTGCATTATTTAGCAATACCAAAATGTAGAAACATGTTTTTAAACTACGTGACCCATTGACAGGTAACCGTGAACCCAGGTTTCCAGGTGCAAGAGTCTGATTTCTCCAATAACGTTGTTCGATGTGACATCAGATACACAGGGTCATACGTTCAAGCAAATAACTGCAGAATCACAGGGTAAGCTTTAAGAATGCGTTGAATCAGACGTTTCTTTATCACTGCAAACACTTTAATGAGGTTTATTTATTTCACAGATACTGATCCAGTTTACTTCATTCAAAGCTCCAGTGGTGCGGAGATGAAATCATCCAAGCACGTTATTACAAATAACACATTGATATGGATAGATTAGGAATAACTTTACCTATTTTTACTTAATTTATGTTCTCAGCAGACTCTCTTTTAGTAAAGCGACTGACATATTCAGTAAAGCTAAATGTTTAATAAATGCTAATAATGCTATGTGATTGTTTATTAACCTTTTGTCATTTAAGAAAGTATTCAATTACATCTTCTATGCTGTAATTTGGTGTTAACTTTGGTGCTAAAGTTTTAGTAAAACTCAAGGAAATAATTTATAAATAATTTGTTCAAAGACTGATTAATAGAATATCTATTGTTTCACAAAGGCGTGCAGCATTAAAACATGTAGAAATAAAGTTGAGAGCTCACCCAGATTTTTATGGTCCTTTCATTTAGTCATAAATATGTGACCCTCTCTGTGAAATCCAAGCTAAAGTCTCAAAATCTAATTATGAGAAAACAAGCATCAAAGTTTGATTTCTACCATTAATTTCACTATAATTTCAATCTTTGACGTGACCTTACTCGGTCAATATTAAGTATATAAAGGTTACATTTTAACAAAATGTTCTTTACCTCATGAATGATGATTTTATGTAGAAAACAGTAAATCACAAAAAAATGGCTTTAGCTGGGTTTTCACAGAGAGGGTCACATATGTTTTACTACTAGTTTATTTAGCTTTAACCACTGGGTCATACATTCATAATCTTCTGAAGTAATTGTGGTCAAGGCTGAGTTAAAAACGGGTCTATGGTGTAACATCAACACAGCCAGACATCAGTCATGAAAGTTCAGTTTGCTCATGATCTCCAAACATGCCGAGAGTGCAACAAAGTCTCCGGAAACGTTCCCTTCTGCTTGAACATTTAAAATAACACGAGAAAGAGAAATCCCAGAGCCGTCGTGGACAGAGAAACATTCATACGAGAGCTGAATTTAGAAGGAAACTCGTCACTGTTGACTATGGAGAAGAACTGCAGCTGAGAAATTTGATTAATATGTGTTCATTTAAATAAATACATTAAAAAAATCCACAAGGGGGCTACTGTAAATCATAAACAAGGCACTCATTGAAGAGGAAAAACTGACATGCTGACGGTGAATGATGTTTGGAGAAGGGAAAAACATTTCTGATAAATAGTGGGGTCCTTATGTACAATAACAACATTACTCCTACGAAAAATAACAATGGTTTTATTACAAATAAACAAAAATTATATAGTTAAACCATTATATCCACAGATTAACCATGGTTTTGCTACACTAACCATTGTTTAACCATGATATTGTAAAACTTAGGTTATACAAATCACTAAAAAACATGTTACTACACTTTTACTATAATAAAACCATGATTAATTTTCGTAAGGGCAAGGCTTATGTTCACATTCAAATACTAGCCTATATATAAATTATTTGAATGTACAGTAATAGTGCTATTTTTGTATATTCAAAAAGCCATGTCATTAAAACAATATTCACACATTTCCATAAATTTGAATGTGCATGACCTTTAGTGTCCAAGATAACTTTTGGGCCACTGTAGCGTAGAAAGGAGTTGTTATTCTACTCCAGTCCACTAGATGCTCAACCCCTTGAGCCACAGAACTCCCCCATCCTATGAAGAACATACAGGAACAGTGCTGGCATCTTTTCATTCACAACATTAACACAGATCTCTCATCCATAAAGCAGCATGGCATGTAATGATCACATACGCTCATGTGTAACGCTTCTGCTGCTGCTGGTCGTGTTGTGCGCGGCCCGCGCTTTTGCTGACAGGACTAAAACACTCGACTTCGATGTCAAACCTGGAGGAGTTGTGCAGACTTTCTCTGCTAAACTTGTGAGTAACGTTAAACCCCTTTGATATTTTAACATCGCGATATTTGATAACACGTTTTTAGAACATTTTAAACCGTGTTTTTGTGAGTCGTCGTGTATTTTCCACTGATTGATTTGCATAGACTCGATCGAGTTCGTGTTTACACAGTCATTTCTACATTTTAAAGTATATTAATGCACTACTGTACCTTGTATCTGTTATAATGAAACTGCTATAGTAATGAGTGGATGCTGTGTTTGATAAAGCGCGACGCGTTGACAGGAAATCCACCCGTCGTCTTCTCATTGGACTGTTGGGGATCGACGACGTTCACTGCGCCCCTAGCGACACGAGTTTACGTTTTAAAGGAATAGTTTAGTCAAAAACTAAAACATGATTTATTCACCGACACCGTATGACTTGATTTCTTCTGTGAATATCCGAACTGCTCTTTTCTATCGAATGAAAGTTGATGGCGAAAATGCTAAGAAAGTCCTCGTGAAGTAGTCTATATTACTTGACCGTTGCTAAATACCCCGTATGTGTGAAGCAGTGTTTTCATGCGTACCACGTCAAAATCTTTCAGAAACCGTTTATTTTTATTGTAGTATTAATAACTGTAGGTCTTTTGACTGGAGCTATCGTTACCATGGTTATTTTTGTAAGGGTCAACATCATTTCAATGCAGAGCCATCTTCAAAAGTTCAGTTTAGTCTGGGACATTTGCATATCTCGTAGGTGGAAGCTTGGCATTGTCAACCTGTTTAGCTCTTTACAGTGATCTGTTTCTTGGTTTCGTTTTAGAAAAAGTATAAATGCACCTTCACATATGCGTGCCAAGGAGGAACCAATGAGGTAAGACGTATTTTCTGTTATTTATAAACACTTGGTTATATAAGTGTGTTGGAGATAAATGTAAGTTATATACAGTTCACAAAATATAAAGTCAGTGCAATAACAAAACGTATGATTTAATTTTGTTGCACTTTTGTTATTGCTTCATTATTAGATAACTTTGTTTATCATTACTTTCCATCCCATGTGCTGAGATGTTTATTATATTTTCAAAGATAATATGAGGAAATTAAACATCGGCTGTTGGATCCTCCTAAAATTTGAGCTTTGTGTCTGTAAGCATTTGAAGACAATGCCAACTATTGTTATGACATCAAGACATTTGTCACTCTGGCATTAACGACCCGGAAATTGTAGCAATTATGCACTGTTGTAAAACGTCCCGATTTCACAGAATTGCGCAGTTTCAGACTAAAATGTGTGAACCCTTTGTGCTTTAATTTCCTCTAGCAATGGCAAATGAGCGTTGGACTAAGTGACGATGACCAGATGTTTTCCTGTTCAGTATGGAGGTAACTTTCAAAACACTGTTGCATTGGTTTTTGGCGGCTGTACTCAATATGCAATACCAAAAATGAGGTTTACTCTGAAGTACAAGCAAGTGTAATCTTGGTTTTCAAACATTGTCATGTTATTTAAGATGAAAGAGGGGACAATATTGATTTTTTTTTCACGATAGGCCCCAAGGGAAGTCCTACTTGTTTTTTACCCAGTTCAAAGCCGAGATAAAAGGAGCCAAGATTGAATACGCCACCGCATATGTAAGTATCACATTAACTTCAGCTATCCTTCATGACTTAACACCATATCAACTGAGTGAAACATTCAGCAATCCGTTGAATGTATGATTCAATATGAAGAAATTAGCTTTTAATGCATTGACGCATTTCATCGACCAAGAATATTCAGATGACGACTTTTTATTTCTGTGCTTTGCACATACAAAGAATTGGCACAGGTTTTTGAAGATCTTGTTTAAAATGTATCCTTAGTCGTGACATTGACATTTGCCGCAGATCAAACCTTAATTCAGATTCCTAACGCTCGTCGCTCTCAGATCAAAAGCAGTCAGCCCTTTTTGTACAGGTGTTGCATATCAAGACTTTGTGAAAACATCTTTATCTTCCGATTAAATTGAAATTCTCAGTAGCGGGATGACGGTGACATCCTGGTGTCCCCTGTATAAATAAGAAAAGTTCAAAAGCGTGCTTGAAACAAGCGCTCCATAGACTCCATGTCTCCTTTTGTTTCCTTAGTGAGGATCTCTTTGTTATTCAGCCCATCTCTCTAGGCTTCTCTGTTAATATCTTGTGTCACTCATTCTCTCTCTTTCTCTTCTTCTCAGTCCCAGATGGCCGTGGGTGGACAGAGGGATGTCGCTTTGAAAGAAGAAGAGTACATTGTGTCAGAGTCTTCAGGTGAGTCTGCATATATTCCTACTTCCAACCAGGCTGACACAGCTATGGGAAACCTGGAAATAGCAGAGGCATTTAAAATGGTGTTTTCTAGGTTTGGAAAAGTCAATCTTGGCAATACTGTATATAAATGCTTCTAATCAAGCACATCTTTATTCTGTCGTTCAGTGACCCACAGAGAAGGGAAATTCCATTCAGAGCTTTCCAAGCTCGCTGTCATTGGTCAGACACACCACGATGAACTCTGATTGGCCGATCCGAAAGAAGATTGTCCCATCACTCGAGTACATTTATTTGACAGCTATGGACACTCTGCCACTTAACTGCTCACTGTCATAAGTCAAGCAAAGGAAATCAAACCCTGGGAAGCTATGAAATAAAGAACTTTCCGTGATAGAAAATACTACAGAGATTTCCTCTAGAGGCAGCATTACGCCAGTGGCCAAGAACTGGACTGATTGGAAGATGAAAAGTCTACAACCAGCCCTTTTTTATACCAGAAAATAAAAATGTACATGCACATTTATTCATATTTTTGAGGTGATATGAAGGCTTCTTCAAATTAAGTTCAGAGCAGTAGATTGATTTCTATTCCTGGCAGAATTTATCGGTTTAGGGTTTCAGCCTGACTTTGGCTTCATGCCTGCAAATCTGATTATCACGAGCGCATTCATGCTCATACTTACTTTTCTTAAGCTGGTGTAATGGCACACTCGTAGAGAATTTCCGCTAAATCTTTGGGGTACGTTGATTATTTCTGTGGTGGAGGAAAAGACAGAAAATCGTGCTTTATTCTGATAGCTGATGTACTGGAATTTGTTATTAAATCTGTTATCAGAACCTTTTGGTTTCTCATTTTGCCAATTGAAATGACTTCTTGTATTATTATTTTTCATAAAAGGAATGTGCGTTATCTGTTTCTAAGTACCATAATCTCAAAATCTGCAGACATTTTCACATTTTATTGCACTTTTAAGGGGGCGAAATCTGTATAATTCTGCCGCATGGACTTCAGTTACACTAAAATGTGTTTGAAAAAAATCTGGAGAATCCTTCTATGTGCAGATTCTGGTCATATTGTGAGATTTGTCCACTCAGCTCTGCAGAAGGACTGTCGGTACCACAAAATGTACATATGAGCATCTGCACCGAGCCATAATTCTCATTGTCAGCAGTTCAGAAAATTAATGTCTTGAACCGAAAACGTGACATTTTTCCTACATTAGATTCTGTGGCATTTAGACTTTTAAAAATACATTAAAGCAAGAAAATGCTTTATGCCGTACTACATCTTTAAAAAGCATGAAAAGAGCATTGCAGTACACATAAGGGAGATAAAATTATGTAAAATAACCTTTCACACATTTTTGTTTTCAGTACCTGTTTAAAAATGCCTACATTGGAATAAGAAGTACTGTTGCATTGTCTTTTTATTAAAATATCCTCGGTACGTGTATCTGAGAACATCATATTGCTAAGGCAAGACTTCAAACACTAGACTAGATTTGGGAAAGCAATAAAAAAAATAATCCTTTAACAGATGGGGGTTGTTGGGAGATTGGAATTGTGATTGCGTCCCACTCCAGATGTCATCTAAGGCTAGAAATAATATCCCGCTACCTTCGGCTTGCCTCTGACGTACTGTATTTCTAAGAAGTGGTCCCCAGTCACCCATGTCACTCTCTAGATTTATTAGTTCATGATGTTTCTGTCGTGTCCTCTTTATAGACCTAAAGAGAAAAGGTATTACACGGTTCACCTGCGATCTAAGAGACTTTCTGTACTTTAAATTGAGTTATCGGGTCCAATAAAACCCAAACTTACCGCAGAGGTGCCTGTAACACTGTATTCCATGTAGAGTGTGTAATGCTCCACGTTGTACCCTGAAGCCACGGTCTGCTCAAACAATGGTCGAGAGCAGTCTCCGTCTAAATGGGTAGGGTGGCGTCTTCTGACCTTTGTCTTTTGCTTTAAGATTCACTCTTCCTATTGTGCTGGCGTAGGGATAAGGTGGAGGCTTCTGGTTCCTGCGCCTTGAAGCGGTCCCTGATGTATCTTTTTGAGAAATGACCAACTCCTGAGTTGATTCCCATTGTTGACCTGCATCAGGCAGCCCTTGATCTTTTATGGGATATGCTGCTGGTGCCACAGATTGGGTTGGTGCTTTGAGGGATGACTTGTCAGAGCAGACTCCTTGAGATGATGCCACTTCGGTGTCTATCCTTCCTGAGTGGCATCCTTTGAAAGTGTCCCCTGTATCCTCATTGCCTATATCAATGTCCGCCGTCAGAAGGTCTATCTTCTGGACCACCTGCGTTCCAGGGGAAGAGAAAGCATAGTTTATTTAGCATTTAACGCAAAAAGTTCCTGGAAATGTTGAGTACTACACATGTCTTGAGTTTCTATTGGGGCAAATTCCACGCAAGAGTGCTGATAGGCTAGTTTACAAGATTAGGAAACTGCAGCAGAAAGCTGAGAGCGGATAGCGGCCCTTTCCTCTTGCCTGTCTGAGGGGACTATAAACCACCGGCCAACGTTCCTCTCCAACGTTGAATACATTTGCTAAATGGAGCGGATCAGACCAATCCTCTCTACATTAAAGTTTCATTATACCCTCATAGAAAGTGAAATTGCCCAGTCCTTAATAAATCCAGGGGTCTCTATAAACAGTATTCATTATTTATATGAAGATTAATATTAAAACTTAAAATTCATGGTCTGTGTGTTATCTAAAGTATGACCATTTAGAGCATCCGGCAGGTGATGGATAGTAAAGAGTTTGGGATTTAACTAAACAGAACATTTAAACACCGCCCTTTGTTGAACTCATTATGAGGAACATCTGTTAACATCCCCAAGTGATAAATAAACCTCTACCTCCTTCATTTCCAGATGTATCTCTTGCAGGCCATGTAAAACCTCCTCGAGACTCACAACAACTCTTTGGATCTGGTCCCGAATAGCTCTCTCCGACTGCTTAGAGCTGAAAGCGTAAGACCCTCTTCCAGGTCCACTGAGATCCCCTTGGTCGACCTTTGCTTGACACTTAAGGTGGTTAGAATTGGTTTTCTTGACATCTTTGGTAGACCGCATAACTTCATTTGCCAGACTAGGTCCGTTTAAGTTTTGCATTACAGGTCCCAGGCATCTACGTAAAGTTCCATGTCCGTTAGAAGAGTAAAGTTCTGCATCCTTATTAAAGGTCGAATTGTGAGTGCCACTTGTGTCCATCCAGTCCGATGCATGTTGTTCCATAAGCAGGGCCCCTCGCACAGAGCCTGATTGTTGCTCCGCTGTACAAACAGGCACTCCACAGTTTCCATGACCTCTGAACTGCGTTGGTGCGTCCAAAGCACACTTCCTCAAGAAGGGGTGTGGCTCGATCTGGTGCCGGTGGACCACAAAGCTGCATTCTCTCAAGCTGTAGTTCACAGAGACGCTGTTATGTTGCAGCCCCTTCCCTGGAGGCTGGTTCCACTGCACGCTGGTCTGACAAATCTGGCCAGTCACGTCTAGCTGTGCATGACCCCCCTGAACAGCTAAATTTTTCTTGCCAGTGTGTCCATTGAGTGGGGAATTCTGCTGCTTTGGTCCACAGGTTTTCGTTCCGTGGTTCCCAGTCCCAAAATAGGCAAAGATGTCCGCTTGAGGTCTTTGTATTCCATTTTGTAGTTGGCTTGAAGTGGTGGGTTGAATGCGTGGCTCTCCGACCCCTTTTGTTTCTGAGAACATTCTGCGGCCCAAGAAGGGGACTCTCGAGAGGATGTGTCCCTTCTTTAAGTGTCCTGGCCTTGTCATTACCAGGAGATGTTTTTCTCATCTGTCCTTAAACTTTCTCTACCCTGACCCCCACCTTCTGGTGTGTTGTTTCCTCTCCCAGATGTTATCCCGGTGTGTTTTCTTCCTCTGAACCCTTGCCCTTCTTTCTCTCTTACCTCACTTCACTCCCGTCGTCCTCTCATTGGCGGCGGGCTTCCGTTTTCCACGCTCTCCCTCAAACTCCCTGCATTTCTGTTCCACTGGCTGTTGCTTGCTTCCTGCCTTTGACTCCCTCCCCATCCCCTCTCTCTTGCTTGCTCGCTCTGCACTGCCTCCCTTTCTGGTTAATTCTTCCTCCCACTCCCTCTCATGGCTTTTCCTCTCTCCCTCGCTCTCGTTTACTTACTTGCAGAAGCTCGTCGTACCTCAATCAGCAAGGGGGGTCGTGGAGGAGGATTTAATCCAGTGCTGATGCTGTGTGTCCATGTATGTTCCCAGCCTCGGGACTGATCTGATTACTTCTGTTCTGCCTCAGTACGCTACAATTACACCAAGGATTTTATAGCAGGATGCCAGGGGAGGCACACTCCCCCTCTAGCGCTTTATGGGGCAGCACAGGCAGGGCTAGTCCCTAAAAAAAAAAACGCATGAGGATGTGACTTTTAAAATTAATAACCTGGCTTGCTGCAGTATGAAAATACTTCATCATGTCTTTGGTTTATTTCTGGATTTTTCGGGTGTGGAGGGGTTATCAGAAAGTGCATATACTGAAGTTTCAATTATACACTAGTTGCATGTTTTCATTTTAGTTGTGTTTTAAACGTTTTAGTAACCACGACAGTTTAGCTATATAATGACCTATAGAAAAATTGCAATTAAATTAAAGTGCAATTATTTGGAAAGTCTATCTATATATTTCACACATTTTTAAGATTGAAGTGGTAACATTTGTATTCTCCATATCCAAGATTGAAAGGTGACAAATGCAAATGTTTACCATTGTTATTACCAGCTGCTTTGGGTTTCAGTTCTTTTCTCATTTCCACATAAACTGAACGATCACTCTTGAGAAAGGTCAGGCATTTTACCTCTGAAAAAGTCTGATTCATATCAAACCAAACTAAGGTACAGCCAACAAAAAAGATCTTACATTCAGGCTATTTTCTCAGTTCTCCAAACTATATTTTGCTATAAAGTACTACTCGTGATTTTAATGTTGCTAGATACCAATTATATATAACATACAATAAACAACTGCAAAATTGTATGTTTTATTTTTGTCTCATGACCTCATTACATCTTATATAATATACATTATATATATATATATATATGTCCAATTATCATCTTGGAATAAAATATGGTTATTTTGTACTTTTAAGTACACTTGTTAACATTTGTAATGTTAAAAATATGGATCTAATTGTTTTCAGTTCATTTATCACATTGGAAATGGTAAGGTCAAGTTGAGGACATTGCATTGTGGGATACAGCATTGCAGACAGTGTATATTTTGTTGTATGCTGGATTCCACAGCAAACTTAATATTGCAAACAGAAAATGTTGTATATTGTACGTACATACTATATACTCCAAAGATTGTGATAGTAGCATGCTATCTGAACAGTAAGCTGATTTGAAAACAGCAGTCAGCAGCGCAAAATGGTGCAGAAATGTCAGCGTCTGCTTTAAGAAAAATGGTGCAGAAATTTAACTTTGGATAAAATACAAATCTTGTATATAGCACTAGGTCTTGCAGCCAACGGCAAAATGACTAAAAAGTCACTGTTCAGACTTAATGATAAACAACTTGAAAGCAGCCACAAAGATGTTATTGTAGACGTAGCTTCTGTGGGCTAACGCTCCCAGACCGCCGGTCAGAGGGCCTTCTGTTTGACACCAGACACATCACTGCAGCAGCAAACGCAGTGAGACGCTTTGAGACGTCACTCTCACGCTGAGTGCGAGCCATAAATAGCGCAAAACGCTTGAACGCAGCTGTTCATTTCAGATTCAGTTTGGATGCACAAGTGCTGTTACCTGTCAAGACTGACGACACTATATATTATACAGTATATCACACTAATGGCCTGCAGATGCTGTTCAACAGCCGTGGTGTGTTTAAACTCAGACACTATGAAGCACCAACGCTATGCTCGTTTTCTATTTTCTGTGCTGAATTTTGATAAGACAAAGCACCAGATTTTACAAGCCTCCGCTAGCTGATTATAATAAGAGCTATTAATGTGATTCTAGTCTTTGTCTTGTGGTCAGATGGTCATTTCTACACCTCTGGTGGCGGTTACCAAGACAACTGACAGGCAGCCTTGCGTTTTTGCAGGTTAGGTGTGAAGGGACATTGCGGAGATCGGGTCAATGCATGACGCTGTCGCCAGCTATTAATAACTCAGAAATTCAACTTCTAATAAATAAAAATAAGGACAAACAAGGTGATATGTCGCTGATCGTATAACCCTGAGAGCCATACAGAATATCAATGAATTCTTTATATAGGCTACGTATTTGTTATTATATAAATAATTGCTTTACATTCACGTTTGCTTTTAACTGGAAACAAACACAGCAGGTTTTAGATCCCCAGAGGATACTCTAGAGGAGAGAAAAGCAAAGGAGGAAAAAAACTTAAGTCCCTGGTAACTGTCACGTCTCAGGTATCAGCCGGAGGGGGATCGAGCATCAGCATAGAGAACAGAAGCTGTGTCAAAACGACACAACGAAACAGCCGTGAGAAGAATAGCAAATGAAACCAGCGAGTCATTTTCACACGTTTTTAACATTTTTATATCGTCTCGCTCTCGTCAGACCCGTGAACATCACTGCGATTGGTTTCAAGCTTGGGAATAACTTGCTTGAATATATTTTTATACTGATACCACACTGTAAACAGTGATGCCATACACAGACACATGTCTGGTTTGTTATCCTTGTGGGGACTCTCCATAGGCATAATGGTTTTTCTACTGTAAAACCCATATTTTCTATCATCCTACACCTAAACCTAGGCCTACCCCTTACAGAAAACTTACATTAAAAAATCTGTATGATTTATAGGGTGAATCCCATTTCTCTGTCTTACCCCTAGCCCTTGTCCCTCGAAACCGAGTGGTAAGCGCTAGGGGTGAAAACATACCCCTATGAAACGAGACGCCACTTGGTTACTGTTACGTCATCATACATCGTCGCTAGCTGCTGCTACGTCACCAGAGGAGACAAGTGTTGATCACAAACTCTCCGTCTAAAAGTGTGTGTTTGTCGATTGCGTGGGTTTTAGTGATGTTTTCTCTCGTCAGAGAAATGCAGGACTGTTGTGCAAATCAGCAATGTAACGTTAGCGTGGAAAAATAGCGATTTTTAAAAACGTTTCAATTAAGAGCATGGTTGCAAATATATATGTAAGTTACAGGACTGTGTAGAGCACAAAACAAGACTGTCGTAATTTTAAATAAATTATTTAAGCTGAAAATACTCTCTGGATGATCTGGCCGCAGTGTGTTCTGGGTACCCTTGGTTTCAAGTAAGCTCGCGAAAATGCTTGGTTTTAAGGGGTATCTACCCCTTCCCCTTACCCCTACCCCTCGATCAAAACCAGAATTGGGACAGCCCTTACTCTCACATGAACGCGCAAAACTAAGGGGAAGGGGTAAGACAGAGAATTGGGATTCAACCATAAGCTTGTTTCCTCATGGAGACCTCAATTTAGGTCCCCACGGTGTCTCGAGTCCCCATGAATTGGTGTATATTCAGGTTTAAGTCTCCACCAGGATATAACAACAGGTACATATTTCTTAGCATAAAACTTTCAATCTATTCAGAATTTGTTTTAGTGAAAATTAAATCAACTAAAACTTTCTTAATACATGTCCCTGGTCTTATTGTGAAAGATTAATCGGTGTATGCTATTCCAAAAGGAAAAAAAACATACTAGCCTTTGTAATCTTTAATCACAATGTAATAACTGTGAAATGATTGTCTTTTTTGGCTTACATCACTAAAACATTCATCCAAGTTCCAACCACCTGTCATACAGAACAAGCCCCTTCTGGTAACACCCACTTTTCACAATCCAATCAATAAAACTTTTTCCCTAAAGTGTGTCATATTATAGAACAAATGGGTTGGAGATGTGGTATTATATGTTAATGCTAAACATGCATTATGCAATCTCGTGATTCATGTAAGGGAAACAAAAGTTCAGCTCTGGAAAAAAACAATATCATGCCTAGAGAGATTAGCATACTGTAATCCAGTACAAACATGCTAATACTGCTTGGATTCTTTCACTAGATTATTAAATAAAAACAGAACACTTGCCTCTCAAGAGTGACACATTTATATATATATAGACACACACACAAATACTGTATTTGCATACATCATTTTTAGAAAACCAAGAAAACAATGTACATTAACAGGACTTGTTTGTGATTAACAAAAATAGCATTCTATAGTTTAAAAACATGTTGTAATGTGAAAGCGAGTCTTAATGCTTCAATGATATCTGCACAAATCAAAACAAGCTATCTGGTCCTTTATCGGTTTAAATTGGCCCAAAACACCACATGTAAGAGGCATTCGAGACTGAACCCTGAGAGGTTTTAGGATAATCAGGAGGTATGGCTTTCAACGCTGTCCAAGTTAGTCAAAAGTTTCACTTTTTTTCCCTTGAAATTATAGATACTTTATTTGTAAGCTGGAGCTTTACTTAAAAATCTAGTGACAAGACGACAAATTCAAACGGCCCTTTGCTACTAAATTAAAGAAAATAAAAAAACAACAATAATAAGTGCATAGATACAGAAAAAACAGGCCAGAAAGACACATTAAACTAATCAATAATAGTTGAGCCTTATACAGGCCTTTAGGTATACCAGAAAGGTCCAAATAACATTCTTGCATGAAAACATTTTGTAAAAAAGACACAAGTTTGTAATATTCTAGGTTAAAATCAAGTACATGTACAAACATAAAACATGTGGGCAGATTTGCAGTTACAATGTAAGTCTATGGGACAAGTACACAGTGCCTCATAGACTTCTAGTAAAAGTATTTCTGTATGTACTTTTTTGCTGGCTTGTACAATGTTTTGTGGTAACCGACATCCCAGATGTGATGTCGAAAGATCTGAACTTGTATACGCCACAAAATAATCTGTCAAAACCACTGGAGCTAAAACAAACCGATGGCAGAAATGGGACAATGAGACTTTAAGGTGTTGAATTATTTGTTCACATAAGTTAAAAACAATCAGAAGTGACGTATCAGGGAAATAACGGCTCAGTCGTGTATTTATACATATAAAATCTTCATTAAAACAAGTAAATAAACATGCCGAAAGGTAGTACAGTGACATTGTAGCACATTCTTCATTCCTCGATAAGGAACTGCATCACGGTAAAGACCTCCCATCAGCCGGGGGGGGGGGGGGGGGCAATATGGAGTGGAAAACAAACATAAGATGAACGTAAACCGCTCTCTGAACAAGTTTAGAAATCACAGGGGTGATCATTTATAAATAGTTTAGCATCAACCTGAAGATGAATCACAAGAGACATGTCCAAAAACAGTCCTTTTGGGTTGCGGATTTAACGTGTCTATTTTCGGGAAGCGAGAGGGTGATGCTGCAGGCTCATTTCCTAAAATTAGAGATTAAACGTTTCATACATATCCCCCAGTGCATTTCGTATTTGCAGTGCTTGAAATATCCTCTCAGCATCAACATTTTGTTGCAAATGGTCCTTCATTTCTTCCGATGGTGGATCTTAAATTGAACTCTCTAATTACCTTTGGACGAACAGGAGCAAGATTTGCATTGGGTCACGTTAGGTTTGCGTTGTAAACCACCTGTCTAAAAATACAGGAGTTAAGAAGAAAGTCGTTCCACTGGAAGGACAAACGTACATTCAAGACAGATGATTTGGTGTCCAATGCACAAATAAGGCACGAGATCTTCTGAGTTTAAGCTCCATTTAAAACACACAAAGAAAATGTTCAAATACATTTTGCGTTACCATAAAAAAGACAACAGGCAGTGGTCAAAGATTGCCGTCATCCAGCATCTTGTTGACTCCTTCACAGATCTTCTGCAAGTGGCCGCGGTACACTTCCGAAGGTCCGTACAGCGTCGCGAGGAACTCGCAATCGGAGAAATGATTGAAGACGTGGTTGATACGGCCGTGAGATTTCGCCGTCAGGTGCCGGTTGACGGCCTGGTGCAGCAGATCGCGGCAATCGTTGAGCAGGTTGCTCATGATGCGGCGGTCGAAGGTGAAGTCGATCTGGTAGAAGCTGACGGCCGTCATCGCAAGCGTGTATACCTTCTTCCGGAAGCGCTCGACCAGCGCAAGCTCTTCATTGTTGAACTGGCCATTGCGGTAGAGGACGCCCAACTTGACCACCATCTTAATGAGGTTCTTGATGATCTTCTGGGCCTCCTTGCGGTTGCGTGTGTACTCTTTGGTCACCCGGTACAGCTCGTCCAGTACCTCGCTGCTGGTGTCGTCTATGAAGAGGTTGGCCACAGTCTTGGTCGCCATCTTGCTCATGAGCTTCTTCTGGGCCTGCAGGGCCAGGTTCTTCGTGCTGAACGAGTCCATGATGTCTACGGATGAGACACAAACAAAGGCAGCCATTCAAAATGAGTTTTATAAACATGAAAAACTTAAAACATAACTGCGGTTCAACATTCTTTCAAACAACAGTCATGCATCCAAATTGGGACAACAGATGTTTATCTTGAGTGTCTCGCCTGGAAGCGTGTATGGAAAGCGTAGATGACTCCCACGTTGAAGTCCAAACATGCTAAATATTGACTCTTGACATCAAACACAATCGAATGCGAGGAACACAAACCAGGCTTATACACTCATACAAATAACGGTTCTTTATTGGCATCTATAGTTCAATTAAGAACCTTCAACATCCATGAAAGGTTCTTTAGAGAACCTAAAAGACCTTCTATGGCATCTCTGCCAATAAACATGTGGAACCTTTAATTTTAAAGAGCACATGAAACATGCTAGGCATTCATGCGTGCAGACTTCAAAAGGTTTCACTTCAGGACATTGAGGAAACCAATCTTACTGACTCATTCTCATCAGAGGCAAGACATAAAAAGGTTTCTGAAACTACTCCATGTGCATGTTTCCTTCCAGCACATACAAACATAAATGGTCAATTCACAGATTTTGTATGCGACTAAACAATCCCAACACAACATCCATGCATTTCCGTTCTCAAACGGCGAACGCTACACTTTAGAGGCTTTAACAAAACAATGGACTTCCTAAGTCTTGCAAAGGCCTGACAGGACAATTTCCCCTTCTTAAAAATGACCACTCCCTGGGGAAACGCTGCTCGCAACAGAATCCCTTCAAGTCTGAGTCACTGCGATGAATTGTTGCTAATTAAACCGCAGAAGTGATACCGTGCATGGTCTTAGACCGGCGGATTCTCCAGAACATTGTCTTTTTGCGCACACACCATTTGCATCTCTTTGAAAAGGCACGTTTGATGTGACTCAATTCCCTGGGAAAGTCTTTGCGAGACTATATCCCTGGTTAGCGGGACTTCTAACGCCGCTTGTTTTCAGAGGATTACACACCGATTGCTGAGCCTCATTTTAATATCTGTCGAGATCAAAGGTAAGTTGTTTGAGAAAGGGACAAGGTGAGACTGGACTCCACGCCAACCAAATTTGCATGTTTACAACCAAATCTAGATGCATTTGGGCACTAATAATAACTGCTGTCAAAATACTCCCACAAAACATCTGACACCTAAATCATTCAAAAATCCCAAGGTAATCTGGTTTCAAAAGGAAATGAGATTCCAAGCCACATTTCTCAGTTGATACAAATCTGAATCCTTCTCTCGTTTTTGCACTGCCAACTGAAGGAGCATAAAATAGCTGAACACTGGCCAAGCAACACTGGGCAGTGACCAACTTCACAACATCATCATTAGTGGTGAGTTTTACATGGGTGGAAACAAAACAAGACATAAAAGCTCATGTAACAACAGAAACTAGTATGAAACAAACAACTTCGGACCACAGATATCCCAGCAACGCTCGTGGTGTTTGATTCATCACTGGACAAAGAAGCTGAAACAAGAGACTGGGGTTTTCAGTTGCTCAGCATCAACCAGAAGCCAACACTCACCTTCCTGGAGGTTTAAGGTTGCGTTCTCCATGATTGGGGAGTGGGAAAGCGAGAGATTGTGGAGAACGGTGGAGAACATTGGAGATCACTGAGCCATGCTGAGTCTGTCTGAACTGATTGTTTCAGGTGTGTAAGCGAGTGAGTGATTTCACCTGTAGGTTTGGCTGTTAGCTCCCGCCCTGCTGGTAGATGCTGGAACTACATCTAATGGACCACTTTCTCCAATCATACTAGACCTCCTTGACATTTAAATCAAATCAAATCAAAAATCAAATCACTTTTATTGTCACATCACCACAGCACAAGTGCAAAAAAACCAACAACAATTTACTTGGTGAGTGAAATTCTTACGAGCGTGCTCCAGACAGTGCAAAAAAAACAACAACAATTTACATATGGACAGTACGTATTTACAGACTGTACAGAAGACAATGTGCAAAATACACATACATATACTCAGTACACACAGTGTACTATAAAGACATACTTAGTTATCAATACACATTATACACCGTATGTACACGTCTGCATTATGTACACATCTATACAGTAGATGGTTGTGCAACAGATATTTACAGTAATGGTTGTGCAACAGATAGTTGTGCAAGGTGCAACAGATTATGCATATGCAATGTCGTGGATGTGCTTTGTATGGTGTCCAGTGATAGCAGATGTGTTAGTGCAGTGTGTGCGTGTAGTCCGGTAGAACTGTGTTAACGACCGTCCCCAGCAATTATGCCTTGAGGAACAAGCTTCCTGAAGCTGGAAAAGCCAACAAAAGGGCCACTGTCCAAACTCCAACTAACATCTAGCTCTGTTTTCAGGTATGGACTGAGGCAACAGAGCTACAACATATAACAGCAGCATGTCTTTCATGTGGTTTAGCTCTTGTTTGCTGTGTTTGGTCTTATCGATCATCTGCTGTGCAGGGTTCATGGGGTATAGTCAAAGTGATATAAAAAATGCACTCTCTTTTTTTTCAGGCCGCACAGATCTAGAGACGCCTGCGGTGACATGAATTATTCAGCGGTTTCACAAAATAGTCCTGCATTTTAATAATGCATGAACCAATTTAGCAATAAAAGTTTGGGTCGACTAAATGTGTTTTTGTGCAAAGGTGATCAAAGCTTGAAACGTTAATTACGAGAACAAGTCTCTCCGACAGAATTAGTGATCATGAGATACAAGATGCTGAAAAGATAAACAAACTAACCTGTTGTTTGTTTAATTAAAGAAAACTGAAGTAAGGAGAGGAATTGGTAGCAGATCTATTCAATATGCAACTCTGAAGAGTCAACATGAATCCACAATTTAAGTAATACAACAACAACAACTTCTATATAATATATTTCTGTAATTGAGAATTAAATAACAATAATTATCATTTTAGTAAGAAAAAATACTGTTATTTATTTTAATATATATATATATACGTATGCAATTTAAATAATTAAATAACAATATTTAATAATCATTATTAAATACAATTATTTTATAACAAATATTTTTTGCAATTGAGAATTACATACCAATAAGCCAATAATAAAAATAAAAAATAAATAACTACATAAATAAATTGTGATTTTAATAATTATATATATAATTAAGTTATTTGAGTAAATATTGAGTAAATAATGTGTATGTTTTCACTATCATTAAATTATTTATTAATTAAACATTTTAGCAATTTAATAACACTATTTATTAGTCATTATTAAAATAATTACTATTTCAATAAAATATCATTATATATTATACATATGATTATATTAATTGTACATATAATTTATTTAATAATTAAATAATTAGCAATTTCTGGGATTTTAGTAAATATTAAGCAAATCTTTGTGTACATTTAACTTTTTTTCATTAAAAAATATAATAAAAAAGGTAATTGTGTCTTTATTTCTTGGAATTGCAAATTTTCACAACTGCAGTTGTGTTGCTCGTAATTGCAATATCTCATAATGTGAGACATTACATCACAATTACCCTTATATTTTCTGCTCTGAGGTCAAAAGTGGCGTCCAAGGCATCGAGTTGCAACCTTGACAAAGCACTAGTAAAGTTAAACAGCCTAAGATGGATGAGGTTTGTCCTGCATCCAGTGTCTCCAGACACATAGAACATGCCTAGTCAGCATCAATGAGCCTCCATGAACCAAAACTGCATCTTCTCTATGTCTCTCAACTCCACTGTCAACAAAGTCTCTGTCTTGATAATAAAGACTTCAGGTGTTTGTCCGAAATGTATTAGCATATAATTAATGCCAGATAACATGAGCCTTAAAGCCCATAATAAGCACTGACTATTGAGAACAGAACATAATGAAGGTTCAGACAATCTGAAGACACATCCCAGACAACTGAAAGAACGCCGACGGTTAATGTCTCCTGGGTTACAACCGAAGCCTCCATGTATGTGAACTCTGCAGTCCAGTAAATAAGGTCATATCCCCCTGTCTCTATCAATGAGTTACTCTTACAGACTTTCCATTGTACTGGTCTTCATCACAAATATGTATTACACTAGTATGCTTCCCTGCATTTGAGTTGCTGTCAAATTAGTGTTGATTCATACTTTTCATACCAGTTTGTTATTTCAGTTATAATCTGTCTATGCATGCAGTAAAAGCACAAGCTCTGTTTTATTCTCAAAACAGAAGTGCATTGCAGAGAAAACTGTATACATTGACATCACTGAATAAATATTATGCAAAATAACCCAAATCAATAGCATGTATTCAATGCAGGACTATTGATTTTCATATAACACAGATGAAACAAACACATTAATGCAGAATATGTGTTACTCAAGGCAGTGAGAAACTGACTCACCTCTCCCCTATTTGAACCGGATACTGCGTCTAAAGAATAACTTTCGTTCTTCAAACCTCCATCTAAACACCCCTGACAGCCGATAAACAAGCTACAGCCGCATGAATAAGGCTCAGAACTCTCATATAAAGACGGTGAATGTGTCCAACAGGTATGTGTTGCGTCTTACACCGCTGGTGTAAATAATTCAAGCGCTTTCTTCTCCCTCTTTTCTCGTTTGGTTACCAGAGTTTGTAACCTGACTCCACCTTTTCGAAAAGTTTCAAACTTGAGGGTCCAAGGCGCTCGGTGAGCGACGTTCTGATTGACCAATCACGCTCGGGTTTGGAACGCCGACGGGCCAATCAGAAGGCAGAGAGGCCCGTGCGTCCAGCCTTCCAGATGGTTTCCCGTCATTATCCTGAAAATCCAAGGCTGGAGATTTCCCAGAGGAAATTCTCTTGAACAATGAAGGGGACTCTCGAAACTAGTCATTTGTTTTCTGTAAACAACATGGCTGTCGGACGTTCAATTTTCTTGTTTGCGTGCGAAAAGCCTGTCATTTGAACTGTAATGTACCTGAGAGTTGTATTATGTATATATTTGTGCACTTTGTTAACTTTGTATGACAGGTACGAGACAGATCCAGTCATTCCTCCCCGGATGTCTTTGACCTGTTTTTTCCGTTCATAAATGGAACACATTCAGAAACATCCGGTGGCTGTAAATAAACACCAGAACGTCTTAAACCATATAACATCCTCTTCAGTGGCTGATAACACAAACAGGCCTAACACCTGCGAGCACAGATGGAGATCATCTAGTATACACAGCAATGATAGCATTCATTACGAATGCTATTAAAATCAATAAAAGTCTATGAAGTATCGCTTTTTATTTAACTGCTTGAGTGCTAGCATTAGTGTTCGATTTAACTACTGCCTTATCATTTTACTATGATTTTCATATGTCTTTATAGGTATTTACACTTTCTGCATGGACCTCATATAATATTTTGAAATGTTTTTAGCTTTATTTTTTGTTTTCCCATTTCTCTTTTCTTATAGGAGCTTATTTGTAAGAAAAGCAGCGCGTTATTATGGGATGTTACACAGCCCGATGGCGCCGCCCAGTGTTACAACTTTGTATTGCTGCATTTGGGGCAAATTCCAGCAACATGGACAAATTCTCTAAAGCTATTATTTTCTTAATATACTTTTTTATATAATACTTTTATTTAAAGAACTAACTACATACATTTATTTATTTAATAATAAAAAAATGACGGGTCAATTACAAATAAGTAAGGATAATCCGTAAACACATAGCACGCGATTTTCATGTTGTAGGCCTGCCATTTTGGTTTGTCATCACATAATAAATGACTAAAATAGCCTAATTCAATAATAATAATACGTCAGAATGTCTTCATATAATTATTGTTGATTAATCTAGAAGGCATGCAGTGATATAATCAATCTATACTAATGTGATTATTCATTACAGAGAGTGCATAACATTAAGCAAATGGTCTTTGAAATGAAATGTGCTTGAATAAAACTTAAATTCTGAAAACCTTAATCCCCTTAATAATAAACAAACCCTTTGAATTTTCTTCCCATTTCTGCGACGCACAAGTTACTCAACATAATTATGCTACTGTCACTTTAAACCAGTTCCTGTTCTCTCTCTCTCTCTCTCTCTCTCTCTCTCTCGCTCGCTCTCTCTCTCTCTCTCTCTCTCTCTCTCTCTCTCTCTCTCTCTCTCTCTCTCTCTCTCTCTCTCTCTCTCTCTCTCTCTCTCTCTCTGTCTGTGTGTGTGTGTGTGTGTGTGTGTGTGTGTGTGTGTGTGTGTGTGTGTGTGTGTGTGTGTGTAATCTGAAGATAACGGGCCGTTTGGCTGCTTGAGTAGAAAGTCCGAGTCATTTAGTGATTCGGTTTGTTCGAACGATTTGTTTCAAGTTGCAACAACAATTTAAACGGTTTCTTTAGATAAACATACACATTTCGTTAAATAAAAATGTTATCATAGTATAATTGATTAATTTATATAAATTAGTTTGCTTCTTACTGTATATATTTGCGATGTCAGTTATTGCTCTGAAATGCTGATGGCTTTTGTCCCAAATGCCGCAATTTCTAATTGCCTTGGGCTATGAAACTATGGTCATATATTGCTATACTTACTATTTATAATTGGTTTAAAAATGTTTCTGACTTATATTTTCTACACCCACACGTCTCGCTCGCAATGGCAATTCAAGTGATTCAGAACCGCTTTGCGAATCGACTCCTCTGAATCGTTCAAAAGAACCGACTAACACGAGAACAAGGACATCATCTGCTTTGTTTAGTTCACTAACCTCAACTTCTTCACAGCGCGCGTGTCTGCCGCTTCTCACGGGATGCTTTTGCTCGATTTTACACACATTTTCATAGACATTGGTGTTTTTTTTCTCGTTGTGCGTTTGTGAATATTTAGCGATGTTATGCGGAGGTTCATTTGAGTGAAGTATTCATTTGGCGATTTTTATTTCTACCTGTTATTTTATATTCGACCCACATTTGGACATACCGAGGGATAATTCTGCTTTAAACCTCTCGACATGAGCTGAAACCCAGAGGAGATGTTGTACTGAATTGGACACACATCGCATGCGCGGAATATAAATGGGCACTGCTTATGGTTTTTATGAACATTTCATTTCAGGGTTGCTCAGAATGCTTAAATTGTAAGCCACCATCTTAAATGTATAATATAGGAACTGTTGTAGGCAATGCAGGCATGCTGATTCATATAGTGTGCGATGGATTTTGTAATCATACCGGTGTTGTAGTGTATATTATATAGCTACAGAGAAGGTTTCTGGTCATAGGCTATTTAAGCAAATGATGGTGGCACTCTAAAGCCATTAACACCCCAATAGCTGACATTGGCATATATGCATAGGATATAAAATAATCTCTTTTCTCTTGGCATTAGGGGTTAATGTTGGATTCTGTTTGTTTGGCATGATTTGTTAATTAGCATTAGTAGTCTTAATTTAGAAGACAAGAAAAGACCGGATACTTCAGAGACCATAATCAGCTTAAGCTTTACAGCAGCTACAGCTGGTGGCACTTTTGCATTGTGCATCTCCAGTCCCTAAGTGGCTTGTTATTATAGTATTTCTAATATAATGGACCCCCATCACGTGGATGATGGTTCCTCCAGCGATGGCATGGAGATGGAGATCATGCCTGGCTATATGGAGCTCATCACTAGAGGATATTCAGTCATGTCCAGTGCCTTTAAAGACTGTAAAGACTGCGGGCTGGAGCTGTCCAGGAGAACCTTGCTGGATCATGCATACATAACCTGGACGGAGATCTTCATGTTCTTCATCTGCGCAGTCATGTGGACAAAGGTGCGCAGGGGACTGACCGTGTACATCTTTCAGGTAAATATACCAAAGAAGTCACTATCAATTCAAAGGCAACAAGTGACACACCAGTATCAATTATTTATACTGTGTACAATGAGTTTTAATTTATTTAAACCATTCAAATTCTGGTATCGACTATTGAAAAATGTCAACGTTCATTAGAATTTTACCAAATAAGCCGGGTTTATTTCAGTTAGTCTGACTTATTGTCAGTTGATTTGGTTCAAAATAAGTTGTACTAACTGAAATAAGCTTGGCTTATTTGGAAAACTTGTTTTATGGAACAAGCCCCAGGTCTTGAAATCGTCACTGGCACCCTCAATGAATATTTGAAGTTGTTTTGAAACATTGGACGTTGCATCACCATTTGTATGTTAAAGGATATTTGTGCATCTACATGTGGGAAAGTGTGCTTCTGAGGTTTTTAGTGGTGTCAAGTATTACTAGTACTACCACCCATACTTGGTGTTAGTTGTGCACAAGCAAACCACTCAAAAGTCTAGTTTTTAGCTCTTGTTGTTTCTGGACAGCAGTGTAACAGAAGTCTTGACACTTGATGCAGAAATTTCACAAGTCATTATTTCAACTGTGACTGCAAAATGTTTTTAAAGATGTGTTTGTGGTGTAGTTTATCCTCTGTTGAACCAGAAAGTTGTTCAAGGTCAGTGAGAAATTAATTTTAAACTCACTGTACAAAGTTACAATGTGCACAAGAGCTATTTACATAGTTTTTGTTTTTTTACTTTGCATTTTACCCTTTACATACTTTTACATACAAAGATGGCTATGCACACAGGCCATATTACTATCAAGTTTCCTAGACATGATTTTTACCAAATTGCCTCGTGCCTGGGATTATGATATCCCCTCATTTTGCATTCGATGCTTATTTTCGGCCTAGCTGACACATGCAAACGTTGGTTTCACTTCCCTGTCTTGAAACGTGTGGGGCGTAAACATGCTTTTCAAGTGCGTTTACAGCTCTCGCTGGCGCAGCACATGTGCTGCAGTTAGCGTGAATAATGTGATTCATGATCCCCTGCTTTCATGTTTACTCTGGGCCGCGGTTTATTTCACCTGCTGTAAATTATTTTCTCTCAGCACGTTGAGAAACCCTGACGGATGGCGTGGGGCAGCTGGCATGATGTTTATATGGAAATATGTGACATGTCAGGACCTTGTCTGGTTTGTAACCCTCGAGTAAGAGACCGCGAGGTCTTGGCGAAGAGTTGCAGCACCGTAGTTTGTGATTTAAAAACAGACATGGCTTTGAAAATAAAGAGATAAGCATTCGTCACTTGTAGACCGTTAGTCACTTATCAGTGTAACGTGTGCTTCTTGGCTAATAATACTTTCTTCATGAAAGAGGGTGTCCTTTCTACATAACACAGCATTAAAGTCAACACGTTGCCATATGATTAAAGCATTGCTTGCAAAAAATATCAATAGGAACCAGATGGGATTCTGGTGTACTGCCAAAAGGCTTCACCCAAATAGAACCGGTGTGTTTTATCCCAAACTCATAGGATAGGTTTAACTCCAAATATTAAATTATTCTGATTCATGAAATATGCCAAGGATTGCTGGGGAAGATGTTAAGGTTTTCAGTGATTTAAAGACATAAATATGAGTCTGTTCTTTGCACTCAGCTATCATAGGACTTCAGAAGACAAAATATAGTGCACAAGTCATTTGGAGCCATTTTTTGGCTGAACTCCTGCAGTTTTAGCATACTGTACTTTGGCCACAAGCTTGTCTTTTATGTCTTGGGAGATAATTTCTGACATAGTCTGCAGATTTGAAAGTGTTTTGTGGACTATGTCCTGCACTCTAAAACACATGCGTGCGGTACGTAACATGATCGTTCCGCCTGCTTTTTAAACGAATCTCCATGCTGCCTAATAAACAATTTATGTCATGAGCACTTAGTGCTAATGAGGCCCATTCATTTCTTTAAGTTCCCTTTGCACTTTCACGTTCTCAGACTCGATGGATGACCAACACAAGGCCATCTGGCCAGTACTGGAAGCTGTGTGTGAAAAAATCAAGGTGCTGGATGGCTGAAAGCGTGCTGTTTTGACCTTTGATAAGACTGTGATGATCACTATTCACTGGACTAGAGGATATTTTCAGGTATCACTCCACTTAAATCAGAATGAACAACAATATCGTGTTCAGGCAAACATGCGCTGTCTGAAGAGCTGCCAAATGAACATCATGTCACGCTGTGGATTCTGCAGGCACTAACTAATCTTTGAGTGCTGTGTCTTAACAGCAGCTCTTCAGAGAGTAAAGTTACAGGTGTGTTTGGATGATTTACATTCTCATTAATTTATCACAGAGACTGAACTGCTAGATGCAAATGTTTGGTGCTCCGAGTGGAAATTGCATGCCATTATCAGTACGCATCTAAATACATCTGCATCCTTCCTTCCTCTTTGTGCCACCCTGTTACTTCTACTCTGATCTCTTGATCAGATGCATCATTTTCACCCGAAACGATGACAGAAAACAAACTTGTGATGCAAGAGCAATCAAAGCTTAAGGAAATATAACTCGGCCCCAACAGGAAGGAAGGAGGAGGGTGTTTGAGGGGAAAAGGAGTATAAGATGAGGCTCTGTGGCTCCATCTGGATACTTTTGTCACTTTTATGACATTTGTCCCCTCAGAGTATTGGGAAACGGGTTTTATGGACCGGATCTCTTTACGATCTGATTTCGTTTATGTTTTGGCACTCTTTTGGCACATAAGTGTGAATTGCCACCCAAAAATGAAAACGGTCATGATTTACATTTACATTAATGCATTTAGCAGACGCTTTTATCCAAAGCGACTTACAGTCTATACTATATTCAGGCTATACATGTTTTCAGTACATGTGTTCACTGGGAATCGAACCCACAACCTTTGTGCTGCTAACGCAATGCTCTACCACTGAGCCACAGGAACACTGGCTTACCCTTATGTCGTTTTCAACCTGTATGGAACACAGTAGAACAATCTTCATTCTTGACTTCCATACAAGTGACCACATTTGAAAAAGTGATCCATACGAAAAATTGCATGAAGATTCAAATAAACTTTAAAGGAAAAATATTGGTTAAGAAAGGCATGAGTTCATAACTTTGATGGAATATTTGGTGGACTGTCCTTTTAAGTTAAGATCCTAAGAAAACACCAAGCTAAAGGAAATGTAAGGAAATGACCGTGTGAAGGAAAGCTGTTTACATACGTGGGAGATGAGCTTGTTCTTTTTCATTGTGTTTGTTGTCGTTTGTCTTTTATCTGTGCTTCAAGTTGCTCTTTTAGTACAATGCAAATCCAAAGACCGCATCAAACCAGTAGGGAAATGACATTGCGTGACGGAAAGCGGTTTACATGTGTGGGAGATGGGCTTATTCATTATGTTTGTTGTCATTTGTCTTTTATTTATTCTACAAAACCACCTGTTATCCTCAAACAGTTGCCATGGAAACTGCATGTTTAGCCGATAGGTCGGCTCTTGTACAAGACCTCAAAACAAAACGTCTATCAGTTGCATTCGGTCACCGGGTTCAGTTCAGCCCTCGCTTCTGCTTGCCGTTCATGTGCTGGGGGAGTGAGGAGAAGTAGTTGGTGACCTAATAGGGGTTGTTACTTGTTTTCCATAAGACCACATTCCCAGAGGAGACTTCGACGGCACAGAGGGTGGTCTTCCAAAGCTCAGGAGACCTTTTGGGGAACTCATTTGTGTTTCATTAAGTTTCTTCACCGACTCCTACAGAGAAATGTCAAGAGACACAAATTAATGGTTGACCAAAGTAAGAGAACAGGGCCCGTATTCACAGAACATCTTAAGGCTAAAAGTAGCTCCTAACTTGCCGATTTAGGAGAAAATCTTAAAAATAATGGGTGTGTCAGTCTTACTCACAGTCTCGTTCACTTTCGCGCCCTCTCGAGCAAATAAGCAAATACACCAAATATTATGTCACAATGGCTGTCTTGACAAGTATCCAAGTAAATGTAGTTGGTTATGTCTTAAACATAAACCTTTAAGATAATATTGGATGCGTGTCAGAATGTATTTCTTATATAAGGCTAATAATGTTAATCAAACAGCAAAAGAAAAACATGAGAATCCCTCAATAAGTCACTTCTGTAACTTTAATAGGTAATTGTAATAGTTTTCATAAGCACAGTAAAATACTGTTTATTTAGGTAATGTGTAGCCTATCGTTGTATCTAAAGGTCTCTCTGAGGACTAAGCCTTCTAAAGATGAAATCCTAGAACCAATCCTTAGCTGGTGACACTTAGCCAGCATGTTAAAATCTTTATTTGAATGTGGCAATTTACCTATTTTTTTAAACCTTTATTTGGATTTGGCAACATAATATCGTGCTCTACAGTATTTCTATGGATAAATCTCTGACAGAGACTATCAGCCAATCACTGTGTGTATAGTTAGTAAGCATGCTGACGTCATCCATAGCAAGAAGGTCAACCCCGCCCCCCCTTAGCTTAACTGTGCGTTCACACCAGACGCGCGAGAGTGAATAAATCGCCCTGATTTGCCAGCAACTGTAGAAAGATTTGTGGACGCTCTGATGTACATCGAATGCTTGTCATGTTTAAAGGAGCCGCAAACACGCGCGTTAATCTTGTGCAGACTGATCACAACAGAGAATTAACCTCATGAAATATTTGCAAATTGATTGATGGAAACTTCTGCCAGGCAGCTGCATGTCTTTGCTAACAAAATTTGTATGGTGTTTTTGTAAAAGTTCGTTAAAGCATGTTTATGTTTACTAGCTTTGGTAACGTTCATTTGTGTACAGCCTACATTACAAACAATGTAATTGGTCAAATACCTATGTTCCATTTTGAGGTGAATAGTTTGAAAAACAAAGCGTTCTGCCTCTGCTCGTAATGACGGTTCACGGTGCTAGAGCAAGCTCCTGATTGGTTGCCGCCCAACGCGTCATAGCTCATTACCATAAAGTTGAGATTTTTCAACTCTCCTCGAAAAAAACGCGTCCAAAATTCGCGCCATTAGCGCCACCTCTCGCGCGAATCGCCCCAGGATTGTCTTTTGGTCTTTGCATTGACTTAACATGAATGATCCGGCCATTTGGACGCGATCTCGTCCGCGTCTGGTGTGAACGCACCTTTACTCTTAGCTTAAGACTTCTCTCTATTCCTTAGTAAACGTTTGTCTCAGCAGCTCTGTGAATACGTTTTAAGAGAAAACTCTTAGCTGAAAACTTTGCTATTTAGGAGAACTCTTTGTGGTAAGATTAAAATGTTTTGTGAATACGGGCCCAGATCTATGAAACTGATGTGGATAGCTAAAATTCATAATAAATTAAATGGTTATATTGAATCATATTGAAGATCATACTTTCTTTTGGAAAACCCGAGCAGTCTCAAAAACAGTCAATCTGAGGCCCTGTTCACACAGAGATGACATCTCAGTGGCAAAATTACAGTGCCACATACTGGTCTGGCATGTCTACTACATCGTTTTGAGTCGGTTTCAGTGGTTGTGTATGCAGATAAGGAGATGATGCTGTGTTTACGGAAGAACAAGGGAAAAAAATATTGGATAGGGAAAATTCTGGCTTTTCGTGTGCCCTGAGAAGCATTGAACTTCTACAGCAAGCTACTGGAATATTAAAGCGATCTCGTTTGTCATTTGGGTCTGGCTTAAAATCATCTTTAATTAATTTGTAGCCATTATTCCACAGAGTAATGTCAGGCTGCTCAGCTGAGAAAGGATGTGTGCTCTCTATCACAACCATAAGCCGCAGTCAGCCTGAACCTCAGGGCCTCAGCTAGAGACAGTGATAGACGAATGGGGGTGGGGCGTTTGGGTGACAGCTGGCCTCTATAAATAACCCCAGCGGGTGGAGGCGGAGAGCAGAATCCTGCAGTGTGAGCCACATTGCCTTATGACCAATCAGAGGCAACCATCAGACCTACATCCACAAGAGTGGGGCCATATAGTGTCAACGTATATGCCTAGTTTCCAAGGCTTACTTTCTTTGATTGTCTTGCGCACAAGGCAGAGTGCAGATCAGGTAACGGCAAGTAAAGGTGGTGGTCATGAATAGATAAATGATTAAGGCAAGCTTTTCATCGCAATCTTCGGTTACAGTGACATTGGGCTTCCCATGCAGGATAGTCTGTTACAGGAGAGATAACGTAAAGGCATTTCAGTACATGAATGCACGTATGAACAAAGTACCCAAGTGCTAGGTACTACTTTAGCTTGAGGCTATTACCATCAGTGGGTCATGATGAGTCATCAAACTAATCCTACTCTAGGAAAGGCTGTACTTGTTTTGTTTAATACAAATTTATAGAAATTTACGTATTATTTCACTTATAAAAGTCTTTTTTTCAACTTCCAAACTGAAGAACATTTGGAAACAGATTTTGCCCTGTTGTGTTTGGTTGCATGACATCACACCAATATTGCGGCACCTGGGGAGATATAAACCGTTAATGTTAACACTCACTTTCAAGCTAATTAAGCAAATTTGAATTTTACCTGGTAGCATTGTGTAGCATCATTTATCCTTCTGCAAATTGGTTGTTAGATCTTCTTTGTTGACAAATGAGCAGCTGCTATTCAAACGCAGGCTCTGTAATTTCATTCTTTCCTCTTGTCTTTCACAGCCTTTTGCACAATGGTGTTGTATCCAACCAAAAGATGTCTCAAAGATGCCGGAGAGTGCTTGGAAGCTGGTCTTCTACACAATGTCGTGGTCATACAGCACCTACCTTTTGTTTTTCACTAGCTATTCCTTCTTTCAAAACCCCTCATCTGTGTTTTACGGTAAGGTTCATGCATCAAGCATGTCCTGTGTTTTATGTAATAATTAGATTAAAACCCTGTCAGGCCTTGATTTCTTATAAGCAGTGTTGGTAGTAACATGTTACAAAAGTAATGCATTACAGTAACGGATTACTTTTTGCTGTAACGCAGTAGTGTAAGGCATTACTAATCAATTTTCAGTAATATTTTACTCGGTACATGTTCAGTAACACTTTTAGCCCAAAATGTTATTGTTCAATAAAAAAAAAACAATGCAAGACATTAACGAATAACAAATGCCGCAAGTAAGACCTGTTCGTGGTCAGTCAATAGTCAAGTTTGTGGTGTCCAAGTTTGTAAATAAAGACTAAACGACAGCTTAGCGATTTATCTCCCTCTCGCTGGTGGAACTTTGTATTGTGTGATGTAGTCCAGTGAAGGCGTGTTTAGGGCGGGTTTTACAGGAGTGCCGCGAGGCTACTGGCCCGGCAGTGGAAACACGGCATGATTTCGGCCTCTGTGCTCGAGGTCCGAGGCTATTAGCCTCGCACTGGCCAGTGGAAAAGCGGCTAATGGGTGAAGATGGCAGAAGACTGTACATTCGCGAGATGGACATATGCGCATTACTTTGCGTTTGTCAGTGAACCTCTTGAATTCAAAGAGAATAAAATAATGGCAACAAGAAAGGAAAAAATTGCATCTTGTTATGGCATTATAGTTTACAAATATAGTCCTGTTGTGTCTAATATGAATAGACCCAAGCTATTACTCACAGATATTGCCAGATAATCACTTTACCTCTACCACACTTTTAACAGACTTGGATCGTTTGTGATTCTGGCTGTCATACTTTCTTGCATTGTCTTGAGCCTTCACTTTGCCTATTAAAAGTTATATTGTTAGTAGCCTGGTAGCCCAGTCATCATGCTACACCACATGGCTCTCTACTGGATGTAAAATGCTCTGCAGTACATTTAGCCATTTTAGAATGTTCTACTTCTGTAGTTATTTTGGTGAAAGTAACTCAAAAGTAATACAGGAGTCATGTAGCGCGTTGCAATTCTGAGACAGTAATATTGTAAGGTAAGGAATTACTTTTAAATAACAGTAACAAGTAATCTATAATGTATTACAGTTTGGAAGTAACTTGCACATCACTGCTTATAAGCAATCGAGCAGTGGACTATATATATAACTGTATAATACAGTACTTGAGTATTTTTGGGAGTATCTGTACTTTACTTACATTTACATGTATGCATTTAGCAGATGCTTTTATCCAAAGTGACTTACAGTGCATTCAGGCTTTAAATTTTTTATCAGTATGTGTGTTTCCTGGGAATTGAACCCACAACCTTTTGCACTACTAACGCAATGCTCTACCACTGAGCCACAGGAACACTACTTGAGTTTTTATATTTCAGCCAACTTTTACTCCGATACATTTCCCTGAAGCATATTCATTACTTACTACAAAATACCTTTGTCAGCAAACAAGTGCGCAACCGAAGAATTTTCCACAGACTGGAGGAAAGTATATATTCTGTGATAATAGGTTTGACAAATCAGTGGTCTGGCGCTTGCAAGTTAAGGTGCGTTCACAAATCCAGAGCGAATGACGCCGTGATTTATTAGTCTATTAAAAACCAAAATCGCGCAAAAAGTTGGACTTTATGCTTTTTAAATATATTTTGAGTTAACTTCTCGTTTTTCATTCGCGTGATAAACATTTGCACCATTCGCGTCATGGGAGGGGCTTCTGCCAGGCAGCTCCAGATTCTCGTTTTGCAAAATGTATTCCTGTTTTTGTAAAAGTACGAAGATGTATATACAGTCGGGTACCACATACAACCACAATTACTTTGTCCTCCATTGTTGTTTCGGATTGAATTCAATGACTCCGCTCATTAACAGTCACTGCTGCCACGCTCCTGTTTTTAATTTCACGTCATGTCTTAAATATTCAAAGTATCAGTATTTTTCAACATTTTATTAAAAAAAAACATTAGGCCTCATTGCATCGTAACTGTAGTTTAGCCGCAATTGTCGCCTGTGCATTGACGTAATATCTTAATATCCCTCTGAGATACACTGAACTGTGTAAATACACTAAATGCTATTTCAGATGCAGATTCCAGAAATGTTTACCTTTGCTCATGTTGAATGAAAGACACCAAGTACGCAAGATGAAGTGCTTCATTTTACCCAAATATACAAAAAAACTATTTTTTTCAAACCGATCAAGTCTGGGGTGTGCGATATATAGTATATATTCTGTGATAATATGGTAAGTGTTGTTGTAATCAGTTGCAATCTGCCATTATCAAGTAGGCTATATTGCCAGTACAATAAATATCACATACTTTAAGACTTTTACTCAAGTAATATTCTAAACAGTGACTTCAACTTCTACCAAAGTCATTTTCTGTTAAGATATCTGTACTTTGACTTAAGTATGGCTTTCAGGTACTTTATACACCTCTACAATTGAGTTGTGTTGTAAACATACTGCATGCTACATTTAAATCTTATAAATATACAAAATAATCATTGAAAGTCCAACAAAGCTTGTGAAGCAGGGTTGGGGTTGTTAGACACCTTGAGGAAAAGGTTTAATGTTTAATGACTAAAGTTTCTATTATCTGTTAACACTCCTTATCAACACAATGAAGGCCCATTTGCGCTGGCCACTGATCACTATTTACGCTCCCATTGGGTGTTGCTGTTTCATGTCATCGCTTATTTGCATAAAGTTTGTCACATCGCCAAAGATTTGCTGTTGTTGTCAGAACCCATTAACTGTCATTGAAAATGAATGGCATATATTTAGGTTGCAAATCACTGGCAGTGTGAATGCCCCTTGACAGCAATATACAAACAACTTTAATCTTTCAACTATATCAGTATAAATCATCTGTTTTATGAGGCCACTGATTGAAAGTCAAGGTCATTACAATCTAGAGTTGTTTTTTATGATTGTAGAGTTCACTTGGAGAACTCGTGTCACTTGTTTGTTCTCTCTTTCTTGGTTTAGACTGGAAGAGTGGGATGTCGGTTCCCACTGATATCGCAATAGCTTACCTAATTCAGGGCAGTTTCTACGGCCATTCCATACATGCCACCATCTACATGGACGCCTGGAGGAAGGACTCCCTTGTCATGGTGGTGCATCACTTCATCACTCTGGCCCTGATCACATTCTCCTATGCCTTCAGGTCAGGCAAATTCACAGGTTTTGTTACAGCAGTGATCCTACAGCCTGTCAAAATGGGGTTTTGAAGTTCTAGTCTCAAGTTACAACAATTGACAAATAATCAACTGAAATTATATGCCGCTAAAAGCACATAATCCACTCATCATTGTTTGTATCGTCCTCAGATACCACAACATTGGCCTACTCGTCCTCTTTCTTCATGACATCAGTGACATTCAGTTGGAATTTACCAAGGTCAACGTTTACTTTAAGACCCGAGGAGGGAAACAGTACCTCATCAATGATGTCCTGTCCAACATGGGGTCCATTAGTTTTAGCATCACATGGTGAGGTTTGCTTATTTTTCAAGAAACCAGAAGTTTTTTATTGATGTATATATAGTGACACAGCATTGAAACCTTATACAATCCTAAAAGTGATTTGCAGAATTAAGGCACACACCCTTTGTTGATCCCGGGACAACGTTCCCATCAACTGATCATGGCCGTAAAATTTCAGGGATTGGTTTACTAAATCCTCCAATTTGATCTGGCAAAACATAGTAATTTCTGGACCTAAACTCTGGAGCAGGGTAGATCTGTTGAAACAGGATTGGGTACCCCTGGTTTAGGGTTAGGAAAGGTTGATGGGAATGCTATGCAACAACAATAGGTGTTCATCTAGCAACAGCCCCTTCTTGGATTAATAATCTATGTGACGGTGTATAGCAGGGGTGGGCCACTCTAATGGTGCTTTTCCACTGCATGGTACGGTTCACTTTTGGGGGGTTTTCCACTGGTACTGTACTGTACCTGGTACTTTTTTAGTACCACCTCGGCCGGGGTTCCAAGCGATCCGTACCGTTACCAAAACGTGACGTGACGTTCATTGTCTGTTGAGGAAGTACTGATGTTCCTCTCGTTGATAGCCGAGGAGCGGATCCAGTGAGAGCTTGATGGCGCGACGCCGAAGGAAAAAGCCTTGTGTATATACATTTTGAACTTGCTATATTTTCAGAGTATGTCTTCTGTTTATATTTGTACCTTTGTATGTGTGTTTTGCTTCAATTAAAAACAATCTGATCGAATAAGTGTACCTCCAGACTATATTAAATATGTATTATCGTATGAGCACGTAATGAACCTCTTGAAAAAGACAAATGATTAATGCCACGATGATACAAACCAACACATAAATAAAAAAACAAGGGATACATTGAACATTTTGAAATATTATTCAAAAGTTTATTGATAATTCACAGAAGATTCTACATGAATTGTTAACTATGCAAGTAACGCAGCACACCTGCACGAACATCCCTGCACTCCTCCTCTACAACCTGTGGCACTGCCACTACAGTCTCTGCTGCTGGGGGTAAATCAAGCATTCTCATAGTACTCTCCATTGTTGTTAAAAACATCCACATGCCGAGAATGAAGAACACTATTCCGTCTCCTTTCTTTGTTGTGAGTTTGTTTGTGGCGCGTTTACGATGATGTCACGGCAGTAGAGGCGGCGCCACTATAACGACGCGTGAATAATCCCGCCCACTCTAAAGCGGTACAAAACTGCAGTGGAAACGCAAACCGACCCGAACTGAGCCGGACCGTACCGTACCATGCAGTGGAAAAGCGCCATAACAGTCCAGGTCCACTTTCCTGCAGAGTTTGAAAAAGTCTTCAGGATTGCTTAGACATTACAGGCAGGTCTGTTTGATTAGGGTTGGAGGTAAACTCTGCAGGACTATGCCCTCAAAGGCCAGAGTTTCCCACCCCTGCTCTGCCATATCCCTTGTATGAGTAACAACTACCTATTGGCCCTTTTGTAATAGATTTGTTAGCCTCTGTCCAGAGGATGCTTGAGAGATCCAGTTGCCTTCACATGTGAGCTAGTTTGTTCTTGCTGTTTCTGCAGGTTCTGGTTCCGCTTGTACTGGTTCCCCCTCAAAGTTCTGTGGGCCTCCTGTGTCACCAGCATCAATTCGGTTCCCCACATCCCTTTCTACTTCTTCTTCAACATACTCCTGTTTGCCCTGCTCCTCATGAATATCTACTGGTTCCTGGTAAGAATGTGTAGTTTAAGAACAACTGTAGTGTAGCTAATGATTATTAACCCGAAGGTTGCTGGCTTGAGCCTTACAAAGAATCCACTGTGAGCTATCATCAAACAATTCAATTAGATAGGCCCCAGTTTGCTCTAGTGCAGTGTTTCCCAACCCTGATACGGAGTACTTCCAACAGTGCACACTTTTCAAACACACCTGATTTAACCAATCAGTTCATTAGAGCGTCAGATAAGGGAGACACCCTAATTAGCTGATGACCTGAATCAGGTGTGTTCGATTAAAGAGACATGCAAAATGTCCAGGAACCATTGCTCTCGAGCAGGGGTGTTCAGTCCTGCTCCTTGTGGGCCACTGTCCTACAAAATTGAGCTCCAACCCCAATTAAACACACCTGAACATGCTAATCGGTGTCTTCAGGATTACTAGATGGCTACAGGCAGGTAAGTTTTATTAGGGTTGGAGCTAAACTCTGCAGGGACACCGGCCCTCCAGGACCGAGTTTGCCTACGCCTGTACTATAAACTTTTAGGCTAAACTCTGCAGAACAGTGGCCCTCCAGGACCGAGTTTGCCTACGCCTGTACTAGAAACTTTTAGGCTAAACTCTGCAGAACAGTGGCCCTCCAGGACCGAGTTTGCCTACGCCTGTACTAGAAACTTTTAGGCTAAACTCTGCAGAAGAGTGGCCCTCCAGGACCGAGTTTGCCTACGCCTGTACTAGAAACTTTTAGGCTAAACTCTGCAGAAGAGTGGCCCTCCAGGACCGAGTTTGCCTACGCCTGTACTATAAACTTTTAGGCTAAACTCTGCAGAACAGTGGCCCTCCAGGACCGAGTTTGCCTACGCCTGTACTATAAACTTTTAGGCTAAACTCTGCAGAACAGTGGCCCTCCAGGAACGAATTTGCCTACGCCTGTACTATAAACTTTTAGGCTAAACTCTGCAGAAGAGTGGCCCTCCAGGACCGAGTTTGCCTACGCCTGTACTAGAAACTTTTAGGCTAAACTCTGCAGAAGAGTGGCTCCCAGGACCGAGTTTGCCTACGCCTGTACTAGAAACTTTTAGGCTAAACTCTGCAGAACAGTGGCCCTCCAGGACCGAGTTTGCCTACGCCTGTACTAGAAACTTTTAGGCTAAACTCTGCAGAAGAGTGGCCCTCCAGGACCGAGTTTGCCTACGCCTGTACTAGAAACTTTTAGGCTAAACTCTGCAGAACAGTGGCCCTCCAGGACCGAGTTTGCCTACGCCTGTACTAGAAACTTTTAGGCTAAAATCTGCAGAAGAGTGGCCCTCCAGGACCGAGTTTGCCTACGCCTGTACTATAAACCTTTAGGCTAAACTCTGCAGAACAGTGGCCCTCCAGGACCGAGTTTGCCTACGCCTGTACTATAAACCTTTAGGCTAAACTCTGCAGAACAGTGGCCCTCCAGGAGCAAGAATGAACACCCCTGCTCTAGAGGGATTGTCTCAGGAATAAGTGTACTTTTAGGTAGCTTAACATAAAATGACTACTAAAATGATTACTTCTAAAATGAAATCTTACTTAGCTGAAATCAGTAGTGTCCGATCGTGTTAGCTAGATATCTAGCAGATACTTTATCCAAAATGTCTTGCAGTACACTTACAACATGAACAGTGCATGCTACCCTGATTTTAACTGTAACTTGAAGTTTAACCTACAAACTTCGGATAACTGGCTTAGAACTTTAGCCAATTACCTACCATCATTCACCCAGTTCAAGTTGCATTTCTTATGTGTTATTGCTATGAATATTCTCTGTAAATGTCAAATGTTTCTTTTTACAGTTCATTGTGATGTTTGTGGTGAAAGTCCTGACGGGCCAGATGATGGAGTTAAATGACGTCCGGGAGTACGAGGATGAGGACCTAAAGAAGAAAAAAGACACTAATGATCAGATGTCTACTGAAGGGTAAGCAAAGAAAGGCAGCAGTCAGCGGTTAGCGCAGGTTTACAGCATGTGCATGTAACCAAGAGGAAGTCATGTGGTCAACGAGCAGAACTGAGACCTGTAGACTCAACTGCCTTGAGTGACTTCTTTTGCCTATTCCTACTAGTATTTATAATTATTTTGATGGTGTAGGCGGCTACTAGGGCACTTATAATGTTAATATATAACGTTAACTAGAACCAGAAGAGTGTATATAAAACAAGGCTATATTAGACACTTGATTTGTGCTTAAAACCCTTTGAAAGTTTCACAGTTGGGCAGTGTTTTATTATAGCTTTTTAGATATACTAACCACTAAGACCACTTTGTTCCACGCACCTTATGACAGCAATAGCTGTAGGTTTAGGGTAACGCAATCGGAGATCACTGAATGTGACGATCTGTTTCTACCTGATCTGTGAGACGTAGATTGGATGATAGTGCCGTCTCAAGTGTCATGGCATTAGTCCTGTCCTTATCTCTCGGACCTTGAAGTGATCTCAGACTATAACACATGCATCCTGCAATCACCTCCTTAAAGCCTGACCGTGTGCTTTTCACATCTCTTCCTTCCGCTTAGGAAAGACGAGCAGAACGGGATCACCAAGAAGAAACGTCTATAAAGTCTAAGTGCTGCCACCTACAGGCACTTAACGATGAGTGCAAGGTACTTACGTGAACTAGTTTGATCCTAGCCTCAGAACGCCAAGGTGCTTGGACAGTCATAAGAAGAAACCATATCGACCATCATTTTATCTTTATAATTGTAATAGCACTGTGAATGTTATTTGTTATGTCTTGTGTATTGCTTAATTTAAGTTAAATGAGTGATCTCTCATTAATTGTTAATCAGGAACGTACGGTGGGAGTGACTGATATCTGAGAAACCAATCCATGCATTTTGGAGAACGGCGGAAAACATGATAAACAGGTTTTTTGTTCATCATCTGGGACCACAGTTCGTTTTAGATTTAGACCACTGTTTTTTTTTTTGTTCTGATGTATTTTTTCATTCCAGGAGTGAAAAAATTAAAAAGGGTTATTACGTAACTTGTGGTAGTGAGTACTAGTGGAGTGCTTCTCAAATGATGGGTCGAAGGTCTGATCTGAAAAGCAATTGAAATGGAAATGTTAGAAGTGTATAATGTTAAATGCAAATGAAAAAAACTATTAACTATGTAATAATACATAGACATAGTTAAGGCAGTATATGAAACACATTCTTACCATATCTTTTGTTGGTGGCATCAATGGGCAGGTTGTGCATTAAATCACACTCAATGGTATTTTGGCTCAAATTAATGTTCATTATTAGTAACTAGTCAAATTAGGACATATGCCGGTCTCTTAAAAACGATGAATAAAATCTTGCATGGTAAAAAACAAACATTCAGAATACAATACAGGTATATATGAACAAACAGGGCAGAAGTCATGTTAGATATACTACATATTAAAAAGTAATACAAAATTAAGTGACTTTATGCTTTAAAAAAAAGAGAAAAATGGCCACTGTGTTGTCCCTTTGAAATAAGTTTATTTTTCTGAGCTAATTAACTGATATTTTATCTTGTTTAAAAAAAGTAAAAGCTACAATTTTCAGAAAACAAAACTTCATATTTTGTCATTTAACTCTTGATTTAAGAATGTTTTTCAGACATATTTACTAACAAACATCACTTTTGCAACGAGGACCTAAGTTGTTGATGGTAATATTAACACATTTCAAGCTTAAATAATTAAAAAAATTAAGCAAAACCAGTTGAGAACCACTGTACCAGTATAATGTACCAATGGACTAGTTTAAAGTTATACTAATGTGCACCCTATATGCAGGGTTACTAGTTACACAAATCAGCCCGACCCGCATCAATCAAGCCTTGTACATTCAAACACGGTAATACTGTACAAACACGAGGGTATCACTTTCATTGTTTGGATTACAAAATACTGCTTGCATTCCTTCCGTGGATTTCCCCCCCCCCCACCCAATAGCAACCGTAATGGCGCAATCTAAGCTAGCTTCTGATTGGCTAAAAACGTTTACACTCAGATGCTATATTTGTTTGTTTTGCATAAATATGGATCGAAAACTCAACAGTAGTTGATCGTGAATGCTTATTCAGTCCGAAATTGTTTGCTACCCACTCAAATTAATCAAAGTATTTATGCAGATGTTGTATTCAGCAACGCATGATATCTGAGAAAATGCTTTTAAAGAAATCTTACGACAAAAGCCAAAATGGACCTGTCGTGACATCGATAACCCCAAAACTAACACGATACTTGAATAGATTGTTTGCCTACTGTATCAAAAGTTCCCATGTGGATGAAGCTCATAGTCTTCACGCACAAGTGCTGATAAAACGTTGCTGTCGCTCGTGTTGCTAGCTTGAGCTAAGAGCTAGCCGTTTATATTTTTGTTTGTTTTTGCGTGAAATATTCCTTAATGCAATTCAAATTGCTACTGCTGTTTTTTTCTGTGTACACGTCTATTATTTATACAGCAGCCGTGTACTATGGTACTGTCGAACGAGTTTCTGGTCTGTATTATTTGTACCCGTCACGGTCAAATCACTGGACAAAAACACTGCTGTTACACACAGCTGTGGCTAGATGGTAACCCTCACTCCGTGAAACTTTTCCAGCGCTTGCGTAGAGTCAAAATTCAGCCTACCAACTAGCAATAACAGTCACCATACACTCCATTGGTTATGGAAAAGCATTGGTTTTCTGTTAAGTTCTGTATTGCTTGTTATTCATAGTGGAAATGATTTTATCACATTGAGAATATAATCAAAATGGTTCATTTTCTAGAAAAGTGCCAAAAATAAATATCAAACCCCTGGTAAATGTAATCAAAAACATTTGAGGTGTTTTTGCCATGTTATAAAATGTTATTTCATAAAAACTGCACTGTAATTTCTTACTACTGTTTTTGTTTCCTGTATAAAATATATAAAAAAATTATTTAAAATGGAAAAATGAGTTATTAGATTTGTTTAAACATTTTTCTTGGACCCTTTATTCACTCTTTTCCTTGATTTTGTTCTGACCGTTAGGAGTGACAGGTATTATCTCATTTGTAATGTTACTATTTTAATAAGTCCAGTTGAATTAGTGTCGTCATGTTTTTTTTTCCATTTAATAAAAACTGTTCAATCAAAACAACTGCAGTATGTTCTTAATTCAACAAAAACCTTTATTTTTTTCTTCTTAAGTTCATGTACCTCCGATTTGCAAAGTTAAATTGAGTTTGGAAAAAATTAAAAAAATAATCAGTGCATGTCGAAGCATATCAGCTTCCATAAATAACAGCAAATTTGTCCCACACTGCTTCCCAATAACAGCGAAAGCAGACGTGAACATCGGATGTCAACCACACCTGGAATCAGGATTGAAAAATAAATGGGAGTTATAAAATATCTAAAGAATCATGGAATAATTAATAGTCTTTTGATGAAAAACTTTAGGATAAAAGAATCTGCAAAACATGAAATGCCAGGTTTCCAAACATCACACTCTATATATTTCTTTATATTACTCGCTCTGAAGAGAATCAGCAGTTTGAGTTGACTCGCGTGAGCACGTGACGGAGATTGAGGAGCGTTGACGGACTTCAACTCAACCGGCACGATTATGGCCCACTTTGTAGTAGCTGCCAGTGAAGATTAACCACACGAGGAAAGGTTTCAGGAAACACTGCTCAGAAGTACAATCCGTAATTGATGCAAGAAGGGCACATTACATGGGAACTGATTTGTTTGTGATTTAAATCGAAATCAACTTTGTTTGAGGAATTACGGATTGTATTTTTAAGGACGCAGGACTTGAGGCAAGGAAGACTTGAAAGGCTAGCGGAGATGTAGTGCATGAAACTCTTGGCATGGAAATCAACGTTCATTCTCAGAAAACAAACTAGTGAAATAAAGAAAGCAAACACACTCTTGGCTCTGCTGTGAGACCCCGGCTGCAGGTTAGTGCTGTTTGACCCGAGGAGCCGTGACTCTACGCAGGAAACCGTACAGGAACCCAAAGTTCTGCAGGAGAACAAGAACGAGCTTTTACAAACCAGATTCGACTAATACCTTTAATACAGTAATTACATGAATAAATAATTATCACAGTGTTATTATAGTTGACTAAAAAAACTTCAAATAAGATAAACATTAACTGAAAAAATATTTAATTTAATATAAATAATATTTAGTATATAACAAATATTAATTATAAATATGTATTTACAACAAAATAAATATTTCCTATAAAATATGAAATTATAAAATGTATTCCTTATAAAAAAATTAAAAAGTAACAAAATAAATATATATAATTGAATAATATATTATAATATGAAACATTAAAAAACCTATTCCTTGAATACATAACCGAAACCAAAAATAATTGAATATATATATCTAAAATATGAAATAAAAAAAAAACTTAAATTTAATATAAATAATATTTAGTATATAACAAATATTAATTATAAATATGTATTTACAACAAAATAAATATTTCCTATAAAATATGAAATTATAAAAAAGTATTCCTTAAAATTAAAAAGTAACAAAATAAAATATAATTGAATAAATATAAAATATGAAACATTAAAAAACCTATTCCTTGAATACATAACCGAAACCAAAAATAATTGAATATTTATAATCTAAAATATGAAATGTAAAAAAAATAATTTAATTTAATATAAATAATATTTAGTATATAACACATATTAATTATAAATATGTATTTACAACAAAATAAATATTTCCTATAAAATATGAAATTATAAAAAAGTATTCCTTAAAATTAAAAAGTAACAAAATAAAATATAATTAAAAATATATAATATAAAATATGAAACATTAAAAAACCTATTAACCGAAACCTTGAATACTAAAATATGAAATGTGAAAAAATAATAATTAATTTAATATAACTAATATTTAGTATATAACAAATATTAATTTATAATATGTTTTTACAACAAAATAAAACCTATAAAATATGAAATTAAAAAAAATAATGTAACAAAATAAAATATAAAATATTTATAATCTAAAATATGAAATGAAACCAAAAATAATTTATAAATCAAAAAATATAAAAAAAAATATATTTAATAATAAATAATATTTAGTATATAACACATATAAATTATAATATGTATTTACAACAAAATAAATATTTCCTATATATAAATTATAAAAAATTATTCCTTAAAATTAAAAAGTAACAAAATAAAATATAATATATATAATATAATATGAAACATTAAAAAACTATTCCTTGAATACATAACCGAAACCAAAAATAATTGAATATTTATAATCTAAAATATGAAATGTAAAAAAAAAATAAAATTTAAATAAAAATATTTAGTATATAACACATATTAATTATAAATATGTATTTACAACAAAATAAATATTTCCTATAAAATATGAAATTATAAAAAAGTATTCCTTAAAATTAAAAAGTAACAAAATAAAATATAAATATAATTGAATAATATAATCTAAAATATGAAACATTAAAAAACCTATTCCTTGAATACATAACCGAAACCAAAAATAATTGAATATTTATAATCTAAAATATGAAATGTTTAAAAAAATATAATATTTTATTTCGGCTATCTGCCAAAGAAATGTTTCTCATTTTCATTTAGTTTAACTTGATGTAATAAAACAATACATTGATATTAGAACAACACAGATATTGCAGATATATTCTATTATAGTGCTGAGTAGGGAATATTAGTCTTTACCTGTACAGCCAAATACAGCGCTCCAAGATAAGCTGCGATACAGAAGGCTAGCAGCAGGTCAAAGATTGCTGGTTTTACCCTGGTTCGTTTCAAACACAACATGATTATTCAAACACGCTTGTGTGAGTTAAACAGGGTCAACTATTAATATCATAAACCACATAAATATGAACATTTAGGATTTACAAGTGTACTGTGTTCAACCTTGAAATCTGGGTTCAAATTCACGGCTAACCTGGGTTTAAGGGTGAATCCCATTTCTCTGTCTTACCCCTTCCCCTTCGTCTTACCCCTTGTCCCTCGAAACCGAGTGGTAAGCGCTAGGGGTGAAAACATACCCCTATGAAACGAGACGCCACTTGGTTACTGTTACGTCATCATACATCGTCGCTAGCTGATCATCAAACTCTGCTACGTCAGTAGTGTTTGACCAGAGTCTGTGTGTGTTGGAGACAAGTGTGTGTTGATCACAAACTCTCCGTCTTAAAAGTGTGTGTGTTAAAAGTGTGTGTTTGTCGATTGCGTGGGTTTTAGTGATGTTTTCTCTAGTCAGAGAAACGCGGGACTGTTGTGCAAATCAGCAATGTAACGTTAGCGTGGAAAAATAGCGATTTTTAAAAACGTTTCAATTAAGAGCATGGTTGCAAATATATATGTAAGTTACAGGACTGTGTAGAGCACAAAACAAGACTGTCGTAATTTTAAATAAATTATTTAAGCTGAAAATACTCTCTGGATGATCTGGATCAGTGTGTTCTGGGTACCCCTTGGTTTCAAGTAAGCTCGCGAAAATGCTTGGTTTTAAGGGGTATCTACCCCTTCCCCTTACCCCTACCCCTCGATCAAAACCAGAATTAGCCCTTACTCTCACGTGAACGCGCAAAACTAAGGGGAAGGGGTAAGACAGAGAATTGGGATTCACCCTAAGTATGAAATACGAAACAATATAACTCTGTTTAAAATAATCCAGGATGAACAAAGTGAATTTAAACTATGTGCTCTAATTTAAACATGAAATAGCAGAATATCTCACCTATACGCATTCATGGTCTGCTTGAGTTGATCATAAAAAACAAATTCAGGGTCCCTGTCAAAAAAAACAACAACGGTTAAGCTCTGAATATTGATTTCCACTCAACACTGAAACGCTGCGGTGTCGGGTCACCTCTTATCGGCTCGGACCAGGTGTCTCTTGACGTCCTTCAGACAGCGGTTCAGGTGATACTCCAGCGTGTTAACGATGCTGCTGTCTTTGTCCAGCAGCTGGGCGGCTCGTGGTTGTGCCGTCAGCCAGTCCACCAGCGACGCCAGCTGATCCTCCTGCACCTGCTGTTGGGAACGCAACAACACACCAGACTCGACACGTCAGCTTTACAGAGACCAGTCTGCAGTGAATGCTGGGAAACACTGCAGCTCGATAGGATTCAGAAACGAGGGCTGTGCAATGCAACTCTGAAGGTGGAAATGTGGTAAACATGGTATTTTTATTTGATACTCACCATCTGTTCAGTGAAGATCTCCAGGTCTCCGCTGACGCCCTGCGTGACATCATTAAAAGGTACATTTTGAGCTCTGTGATGGCCAATGGTAAAACTGAACGATTAATCAAAATAAAACCAAAACCATGATATGGTTTAGAGTGATTATCAAATATAACTAAATGCATATATGTGCTTTAGATTGTCTTTTATAGATTGTATTCATTTTGTCTTAATTTTTACAGTCAAATATTTCAATTTTTGTCTTTTTTTACATCACAAACGCTATTAAAATCGCAAACACTGATTTAATTAAATCATGTACTGCATGTTACGGCTATACTGTAAAATAAATATTATTTTCCTTAATTTATTTAAGAGACAAATATTACTTTATTCTGTTTAATATGGTTAGTTAAGAGTAATCAAGTCAAGTCACCTTTATTTATACAGTGCTTTTAACAATACAGATTGTGTCAAAGCAGCTTTACAGTATTAAATAGGAAAATAGTGTCAATAATGCAAAATTGTGAATATGAATGGGAATATACTTCAGAGATATTTTACTCATGAGAATTTCTAGGGGTGCCGATAATTGTGTCCAACGTGTATTTGAGAAAAACATTTATTTCATAATGATATTTCCCCCCCATTTTAAATTGTTATTATCCAATGAAAGGTTACATTTTTGAGATTTTTTTCAAAAGATCAAAAGGATTAACAATGCAGATTAATTTCCACAGCCTTTTTTGATCATATTTACCAAGGGTGCCAATATTTTTGGCCATGATACATATATATATATTAATAAAAACTATAATCATTTAGATTTTTATACATATATGAAAAAAATCGAAATATTAATAAAAATTATAACTAAATCTCAATGATACTAAAATAACACTCATACATTACAAATATATTCCATCACAGTACTTTAAAATTGCAATCTATATCAGAGAATATTATTAAAATTTTTTTAAAGCAAAATGCAAGCAGATCTGTTTTGTGTTAGTTTTTTTCGTGCAGCATTGGATCAAGTAGGATTTCAAATCATGCAGCCCTACTTAACGGCTGTATTATATATTACACATTTAATTTGCATACATAATATCTGCTGAGAAGTAAAGACTAATGCAGATGATGGAACATTACCTTCTCCGTCAGGTTGTATATGACTCTCGTCAGCGCTTCGGCGATGACTTTAGTGTTGCGACTGAGCTTCGTCAGATCCACGTGAGGCCTGCCAGACACAGAATCAACAGACATCAATCAAACCAACCAATGGGCAGCGAGGGAGGGAACTAGTCGTCAGGGCGACAGAGAGAGAGCACCAATCATCACCCACCCAGCGGTGGCCTCTCCCGCCCCCTCCAGAGAGGACGACACTGACCGCATGTCCATGATGGAGTGGCGTGCGGGGCTGCGGTGGCTCTCCAGGTGGGACAGGGTGAAGGAGGGCAGGCGGCGGATGCCGAATCGCTCGTGCTCCCACGCCAGAGTGTCGTCAGCCAGGTTGATCTTCTTGTGGACCATTGAGAACTTCAGGTCGGGGTGCTGATGGGCCGCAACCTAAAAACAGGAGACAACGATGACCGGCTAATGGGGTTTGATGTCACGAGGAGGAGGTAGAGGTCTGCTACCCGACCCGAACCCGCGGGTCCCGAAATACTTTCGGGTTTCGGGTCAGGTTAATGTTTAATGGATAGCTTCGGGCTCGGGTTTGTAGCTAAACCAAAACTATATGCAGAGGCTTCGCTGCTTTCATAGACGCACGCACACACATATCAGAGATCGCGCACAAACAGCACGGAAACTTTTATTAGTAAAATAGCTTCGACAGGCTACTGACTCGCAAGTCACAACATTATATTTATCTGCAATGAGGCGGCAAAATCGCTGTTTTTGAAGTAACTAAGCCTCATTGCTTGTAGAGAGAGACGCGCAGACGCAGGTTCACATGCACGCGCAACATTCATCTCTCTCTCTCTCTCTCTCTCTCTCTCTCTCTCTCTCTCTCTCTCTCTCTCAAATAAATGATTAATTCATTCAAATAAATACAATCTTATTTAAGATCTTATGTCTGATTTAAAGTAGACAGAATGCTAACGAGCCTTAACTGACAAAAAATGACCATAATTTGCACGGTCATCATCTTCTTGTCCATACAAAATTCATAAACTCGGCAGAATGTATGCGACCGCTGCACCTGATGTTCACAAACTTTCATAACTGGTAAATGTTTGTGAAATGGCAGAGCCTTGATTAATCCGTTTCTTTGCATGCAATCGTGAAATGCAACCTTTTTCCTTTTTTTTTGTTATTCGTTGTGGGCGGAGGGGGGGGGGATTTCGGTCGGGTTCGGGCTCTAAATTTAACTGTGCCGCTCGGGTCGGGTCGGGTCAGACGATCTCGGGTACGGACCGGGTTCGGGCTTCAGTTTTGAGCCCGTGCAGACCTCTAGGAGGAGGGAAGGTTGCATTATTTGTAGATTTCTTACCATCTCTAGTTCTTTGAGCAGGGCGTGCTGCGGGCTTCCCTCTTTCGGTGGTTTAGACACGTGGAGGTGAAGGTTGTCACTGTTACCCAGAGTGTCCAGACACAAAACAAACGCCACGTTGTCCTGGAGCAGACTGGAGTCTGAAAGACAAGGGCGAGGTCAAGCCATAACATTTTACAAGACGTCTTAGCAGGAGTTCATGCTCACTTTTTTACATTCAAGAAGGTTTTTCTTTTTTTCTCTGATAAAATACTTTTTAACAGCTTCGAATTTGCTGCTTATTTATTATTATCATGATCACTATAATTGGTACCAAGTAACAGTATTAATGCTTTGGAAAATATAACTGTGAAACATAAAAAGTATTTAAGAAAATTGATTTCTTAAAATTTAGGAACACAATGAAAATGCACAAGCCCTACATCTAACCGTGCAAATTATTGTTATACTTTATTCTCAAATAATTAATGTTAACAACATCAGTATTGCGTGACTATGAGTATAGTGCGTATTAGCGTGTAGATTTCAATTTCTGTACAGTCTAATCTCTAATTGTCATACCATTCGAAATATGAAATTATTTGAATCCAAAAAGCAAACTATGCTCCCTTCGAAATGTTTTCTTTAAAATACAAATCTTGTGTAATCCCAGGCTATCTGTAATCAGAAGCACATTAAAAATTGGAATAATAATTTAATTTAATTCACAAGTTTAATAAACACATAATCCTTTCTGGATTACAATCCGCTATCAAAATGATAAATTTTATTATTCCAGCTGCTGTGAGAAAAGGCTATAAATGATCCGTCTCCTGCAGGATCCTCACGTGTGATAGTCTACTAGCCGGGACAACTTCTTTATGTGTACAGACGTGATGTAATGATGCAGCAGCATGCTCGAATTTACCACAAAATCCTACCCGTACCACTAAAATTAGAAAACATTATGACAAGCTAACCATTGTGAATCGGGCTCAAGTAAGGCGATAGTTTTAAACACTGGCTGGTTCTGTACTTGCTGAAATATTGATTTCAGATCATTTTTTAACCCAAAAAGGTTACGGACTGCAGCTTTAACCAAAATATAAATAATAACAGAGAGAAAAAAATATTTAGCATAATTCAGGACTTTTAATTATAAACAAGCCAGAAATACATTGGGACTCTTATTTTGAAATGCATATGCTCTGCCTCCTACAATTCAACACTTTGTGTAACCAAAATATCAATAATATAGGGCCTTGCACACCGAGTCCGAAACATGTGTCCAAAATTTTCCCACATTAAAAAATAAATATGACCTCACACAATCAATTGAGATAATTGTGATTGACACAATCACGTTAACACACCGCATCCTAAATTTTTGTCCGCCGTAAAAAATATTGGGATGGGTTTTCTGGTTTTTTTTGCATCATAGCAAGCATTGAGATGTGTTTTGACAATTCAGAGCCACCGTACAAGTAACCGCCAAAATCCAGAATGGCGTCTTATGCACTTCGTCTAAGTCTTTGCACAAAGATTTCACAGAAATTGGTGGTCTTCTTTTTAATATGCGGCTCCAGTATCGCTAGCAAAGCATCAAACTGAGCCACTGATATCCTGAAGAGCGTAAACGTGGTTGACACAACGTTAGCTTGAACTTATTTATTATTGTGTGAACATGTCAGACGAAAGTGTGCAAGGACCTTAACCAGAAAAAACATGCATAATATGGAGCTTTAAATTATAAACAAGCCTGAAATAAACCAGGACTCTTATTTTGAAAGATATATGCTTTACTACTTACAGCTGCTCCTAATCAATATATCATGTAGCAAAATACCAATAATAACCAGAAAAAAACATGCATTATACAGGACTTTTAATCATAAACAAGCCAAAAATACACGGGACTCTTATTTTAAAATGTATATGCTTTACTTTCAGCTGCTCATAATAATCAGATATTCTGAAATCGTACTCCATATAAACTATATTCGCTCTGCACCTTCATAAAAACCTATTTTAGTCGCAAATGTGAGTGAAATACTTGAAAAGTCGAGCCCAGCTTAGATTGTGAAGCAATATTCGTACCTGTGTGATCCAGGTTGTCCTCCAGCCAGCGTTTCGTGCCTTGGTAGTTAAACTTCCCGCCTCCCGACAAGAAAAACAGCAGGTTGTATCTACAAAAAAGATTGTTTTTATGAAGCACGCAGACAGAAATCAGTTTCAAAAGTCTGTTTAATTAATCAATGTTACCCTGCATGAGTGCGCTTGTAGGAGTAGAGTCTGGAAAACAGTCGCGCGAGCTCCAGCAGTATGGCGACGCCGCTGCCGTTCGAGTCCGCGCCGTACGACAGCCACTGAAACAAAACACGCACTGAATATCACAACAAGTAACTCAGACATGCACATAAAGAATGAGAGCAGCACGATGTCCTTACCGGAGCAACTCCGAAAGAGTCGTAGTGAGCCACCAGGACGATAGTGGGCAGATCTTCTCCTCCCGCACCTGTGAGACGACCCTGACGACACCGTTCAGAGATGATAAGTGAGACAAACAGGGCAACTAGTTAGCCTGAAAGCAATCTTGAGGGACATTTCTGAGACATTTCACACTTTAAGAGTCAAATGCTGTGCAGCTGAAGGGCTGATATACACCTGACCTGCGATATTGAAAAAAAATGATATCTCGATATTTTTGTGTATTAATAAAATGATAATTAGACGATATTTTGCCGAGTGTGTTATTGTGCTGATATCTGAATACCGTGCACAGCTGCAGTTTATGATATTCTTCATATTCTGTGTGCTCAGTTCACATCAGTGATTAATCAATCTTTTCATTTAAGTTTAAATAGATTTTTACCTTTAAATAAAGCCATTTTGTTTCTAAAAGTGTACATCTTTTGAGTCAAATTGTTACATTTAATCATCTATAAGATAAAACACATTTAGGCTGCTCCCAAACAAATGAAACCAGTATCATCAACATTAATCTCTGCAGAAGCTGCATCTGAAGGTGTTTAGATGTATTCACACACTGTTTAATGCAGCTCAGAGGGACATTGAGTGATTTAACCAGTTACAAATGCATCTTTTTCTGACATTTTAAACATAAAACATTGAATACTGATATTTAAAATTATTTTAAAAATGAAAATGGACTTTAAATGTGAAATTAAACCTCCAGCAGATGGCAGCATGTCACTGTTAACAAGTGAGTCATTGCGACTGAACCGAATCATTTAAACGATTCATTGATTCATTTGATTCATTTATGAACGAATCAGAGACGCAAAACATCAGCTGTGGCTGTGCTGTTTGGAATTATTTTGTGTCGGCGAAATGCAGCAAAAACAGACAATATGGTGTCTAAAACATAAGTCTCTTAATATTAACTTATTGTTTATTGAACTGTTGTATAAAATCAATATCACATTTGTAATCGTGCTTATTTTTGAAGAAAAAAACGGCGCCCTTCGTGTGATATTAACGATATGAAACGTAAATATATAAATGTTCTGCCCCATATCTTGAATTTTGCGATCACTCTTAATGCATTTTAATCGACTGAACCATGTAGTGAAAGAACACGCTCTAAACACACGCGTGCACTGATTAACCCCTTCATCACCACGCAGGCTAATGTATGCATGCACTCGGTAGGTGTTAGTTTGGGGTTTTGCAAAATACTCGATATTGTCAAATTGCACATCGTTAAAACAACAATTACGATATTACCGCAGACGATATATATCGCACACCCCTAACGTCACGTTCAACTCAACAGTTACTGTGTTGAGCATTAACTGATTGACCTTCTCAGATTAGTGTTATTAATGTCCTCGGAGCCTAAAACCGCTGCTAGCACATCCAACACAAGTTCAACAGCTTCTGATCACGGTTGACTTTCATTGGATGATAGAGAGCAGCATGAACGTTCTTCGAAACATCTTCATGCTTGGTCCAGAGAACAGAGGAAGACACGCGGGTTTGGAACGACACGAGGGTGAGCATGTGATGACAGAAGCTTCGTTTATGGGTAAACGAGTCTGTTCTGTTAATTATACACACCTCTAGACTAGTAATGGCCCAATCGCTGAGAGCTTTACTCTGAGCGCCACTGGTCACCATCTGAAAACCGTTAGCTGTCGCTGTGTGCAGCAGCACTGGAGGAAAACAGACAATGTCACGGTTAATATACTTCAACTTATTATACATTAAAACTATCCTCACACATTAACACGCATACACATAAATATATCATTTATTTAAAAAAAAAAGTACTTATAAAATCTGGAAACTCAAAATATATGAACAAAATATTAAATTAATGCATATCAAATATAAAAATTCAGTATTAATACTATATAATAGTAACATATATTTCCATATGTACATAAAATTGATTATAATTTATAACTTTTATACTTCGTACATATACTGTACAAAATCATAATACTTATATACATTACATAAAGTAAATAAAGCTTCTAAACATATATAAGATACATATAAACAATATGTCACATTATATATATGGAAATATTATAAAAAGCACATACACATAACACCTAAATGTATATCTGCATATATAAATATAAAATGTATTTATCAGCAGCATTTTAAATTATTATGCATACAAATATTATTACAAAATTAAGCTTATATATTTATATGCATACATTATTATGAAATATATATGCTATATAATTATAACTAAATAACTACATACAATAAGCTACGTTAATATAATAAACTATATGTATATTTATTAGTAAAATAGACTTGAAAATGTATATATGCATTATTAATATTTTAAATACTGTATAAAAATAATATACTAAATACATATACTTTAATATGTATTAAATATGTTAAAGCGGATCTATAATTATTCATATACATACATACATTTCAATATAATTTTTTTTAAACGTGCTATAAAAATACACGTACAAATAAGTTACATTTAAATATAGCATTTGTATATACAAAATTATTTTATAAATATTTGAATGCTGATATAAAATACAAATATAAAATACATGAATTTAAAAAAGTATATAAACTATTAAAACATCAAATAAACTAATATGAATATAAATAATGTAAACACACATATATATATATAAATAAGTATATCATCTAAACTGTATTCCCTCGGCACACTCATAAACTAAGCCCCAGAGTCGCAGTGTGACGTACCGTCAGCAGCTGATGAAGACTCCTGTGAGGAAGAGGAGGTCTGTGTTTGTGTGTAGATGGACAGCAGATCCTCGTCCTCCAGAGCGAAGTACACGGGCACGACGGTCTCCGTGGCCAGCAGCTCCGGCTCCAGCTCCATGAACTGCTACAGAAGACACCACAACAACACCACAGTCAGCCAACGTCCCACACGCCTCTCCAGCAGACGCCAGCGTTACCTGCACGATGTCCTGCGGCATAGTGGACATGTTCTGGGGCAGTATGATGACCACGGCCCCCGCCGACTGTCGCAGCGCCTTCTGATATTTCTCATAAGAGAAATCGGCGAGCCGCATCATCACACATCGCCGGCTGAGCACCTCGGCCTCCACCGTACGAGCCTCCGTGTTCAGAACGGCGCTACGGGAACCTGAGAACGAATTTGGATTATTATTGCATGTATTATTCACCATGAAAAACCCAACTGATGTAACACTGCATTATGATCATAGATATAAACGGTTCGTTTCTCTCCAGTCCTTTCAATGATATATATCTGAAAAAGTACCTGTAAAAGGGTAGTTGACAAATAAAAATTGGACTGTGTCCTGTGGTGTGACATAGCAAAAATTTAGAAAAAATACTTAACATACAAATAACATGAGAAAAATGTATCTTCGTTCTTAGTTAAAAATAGCATGAGAGAGGTTTATCTTCAATGTTAGAGGTTATTTAATATATATATCACACCATAGGACACATTGATACGTCAACTACCCAAAGCTCACTTTCAAAGCTCAAGAGAGTTTTTATGAAGGACACATTTGAGCAGTGTTGGGGGTAATGCATTACAAGTAACGCGAGTTACGTAATAATATTACTTTTTTCAAGTAACTAGTAAAGTAACGCATTCATTTTTTTTATTTACTTTTAATTTAAGTTACTTTTTTTCCATTTATTGATGACAGTGCGCCGTGTGAACATGATCTTACTGTAGTAGACTAAATATGAATGTGTATTAATTCATCCCACTCGCAAAAAACAGATTCAGTATTCATCAAAATGAATTAAAACAGTGAAATGCAAACTCAGAATATGACGCAAACCTGCAATAATTAAATATGTTAAACAACACAAATATATCTAATCTCATTTTATTAACCGATGTGTTTGCTGCTGACCTTTGATGATCAGTTCAACCATACTAATAAGCAAAAATTACTTTAGATAAACTAACAATTGTGCTTCGTTGTTTTGTTTTTTATTGCTGAAGAGTGTTGAACTTCTCCTGTGTTCTTCTGTACAGACGTGATTTACTCTTCCTTCAGTCTGAGGTTTATTCATTACACTTTTTGGTGTGAAAGGCTTTTATATTTGCTATAAATATAACTTCTTGTATTAAAAACAAACAATCAAGCCCTGCTCATATTTAAAAAGTAACGCAAAAGTAATGTAACGCATTACTTTCCATAAAAAGTAACGTAATTAGTTACTTTTTTAGGGAGTAACGCAATATTGTAATGCATTACTTTTAAAAGTAACTTTCCCCAACACTGCATTTGATGAACAGAGCTGGCACATCTTGAATTTATACACAAAAAAAAACATTATTATTACTAAAACATCACTAATCACAGACTATCAAAAACGTTTTTGCTAACTGAAATAAAATATAAATATTTTTTATATTTTTTTTTACTAAATGAAAAATGCCTTGGCAACTAACTGAAATAAATAAAATAATAACTTATATTATTTATAAATCAAAGCTGTAAATAAAAACTAAAACCTGGATCCAATAGAAGAGATGGACTTATTATTCTTTAGTGTTATTATTATTATTTTGTGCTGCATTATTGCTTACTGTGTTATTTCTGTTTCAAAAGGCATCAATAAATAACACTTTAATATCTAAAGAGAGGTTATGTGATTTTATGTTGTGAAATTAATAAATGCATAATAATCGTAATAACCGTAAAACCGCGATTATTCCTCAGACTATAATCGTACCAACAAAATCTATAATCGTTGCATCCCTAACTGAAATAAAATATAAATATTAAATGAAAAAATGTTTAACTAAATAAAAAATGCCTTGGCAACTAACTGAAATAAATAAAATAATAACTTATATTATTTATAAATCAAAGCTGTTAATAAAAACAAAACAAAAAACGAAATCAACAGTTCTGAAATGAGTGACTCGTTAGTAAATTAATGTGCCAGTGTTTTGGACACGTACTACAGTAATACCACGGTATTTTCCTGAAGTAACGTTTACGTTACATGTCAAAATCACAGTCCGCTTGTCAACCCTTGATGGGTTCGAACCTACAACCTTCAGTTAATAGCCCTGATGAACCTTTGCGAGGGTTCCTATAAACCCCTTCACCGACAGTAACGCCATGGTACAGTCTGGGGTGTAACTGAAAGGCTGTAGGTTTAAACCCCAGCAAGCGTCGACTCACGAACCACTACGCCACGGCACGTCCTAAACAGAACGACAGGGTTGTTATTAAAGCAGTGTATGCGGGTTTGAAGCGTGTCGCGGCGGTGTAAGGTGTGTTTTACCGTAGGTTTGACCCTGCAGGTCGTACTGCTGCATGCGGTAGACGCTGAACTCGTGCGCCGCTTCCGCGCGCAGCGGACAAACCAGCACCAGAAACAGCACCAGACTCAGCGGGAACGACCACTTCAGCATGTTCTCCAACACCTCGCTAGCCTCCTCGAACATGCTGGATCCGGAGAAACCGAGAAAACACGGAATGAATGACTGACGGCGAGCGCTCGAGCTGTCTGTCAGCAGCCGCGGGGGAGTTTCAGACAGGCGAAGTCAACGGACACCTACACGCCTGCCTGTATTGTCACGAGACTACCGTTTAATCGATGTACGTTTAGCCTTTTCTCTGACAGGTTTAGTTTAATACATCTAATTAAGGTTTTGGGTTTTTAGAAAATAATTTTAAATTGATGAAATCTTGTCCATGCGCCTCTTGTTGGTGATGTTATGGGGTCCTTCAGGATAATTCAGGGACTGCCTTATCTGACCTTTTTCTTAGTCAGATTTATTTTGTCTATTTATTTATTTATTTTAGAAAACTCACAGAAACTGTTAAATGTGGGGGCGCAGAACAATTCTTCATATAAAGAATAATTTAAAGCATTATTAATAAATTAATGTATCTTCCCTCATAAACAAACTTTTCCATATATACATTAAATAATTAAATGTTTCTAAAATATTTTTCATTATTATTCATTTTTATTTACCGGTCAGAATAATTAATGTGTCATAAAACATGTTTACTATATTTATTTTCCAACTACTAAAAAAAAAAAAGACAACCAAATTTAATCTACAAAATCTATCAAACTATTGTTTTACTGGTTATATACAAAACAATATGCTCCCTGATAACAACAACAACAACAACAACAATAATAATAATAATAATAATAACGCCAAAATTTAAATAATAATTAAATATTATGTATTGTTATATGCAAAACAATTTTCTCCCTGGAATTTAATAATAATAATGTTTAAATTGAAGTTAATTTACAGGCCTATGTAAAAGTTACGATGTCCACTAGAGGGGAGTCTTTCCCAATAATTAAAGTCTTACCCCTGTTACACCTTCTACTGTAAATAAGATATACAGATAGACTCAGTAAGAATATTTCATTTTGTCACATCTAAAAAAGGCTGAAAAGGCTTTATTTGTGAGGTGAAGTCTATAGGCAATAGAATTGTACTTTTATTTGTCATCTTTGTTATGAAGTCTTTTCTTCGGTTTACTGTAAGGGTTCCAGAAATACATTTCCCAATCAGATGTGACCAATACTATACCATTAAAATGTGGATTTGTGTTTGTTTATCCTATAATTGATATGAGGAATGCCAATTACAGGAGTGTAGGTATTTTTGAATAAACAAAAAGCCCATGAAGCAGAATATTTAATGCCATTTCGAATAGAAAGGTAAACTAATGGCTATAAGAGGTTGAAGGAGACACTCGATCTGTTTAAGTGCTGTAATACAGAAACGGTCTCCGTGTTCAATAGTAGTTGTTTTTTAGAAAAGGCCAATCCCTTCAGTAACGTTCTCTAGCAAGGTTTTCTTAACAGTATAAACAAACGTTCTTCCGTCAACGTCAATAGAACCTTCATTCAAAGTTATCTGCATAAAACATTTAGACTAGTCTTAAAAGCTAAGTCATGTCAATTTTTCTTTAAGACTGATCATAATTTTTTAATTCACAGTTACATTAAATCGTAGAATAGTCTTAGTTAAATCCAAAAATGAGACTGATTACCCCTTTGGTCAAACGCGACATGGAGGCTAAGTTTATGCAGCCGGTGTACTGACAAAACATGCTACCTATCAGATTGTGCTACCAATAATATATGTGTATTGTTTTAAGGGTAAGGGTAGGTGTGGACGGGTAGGTTTAGGGTAGGTATTGAAATTAAAAAAGCCTCAAACCACACGAAAAAGAGGCTGGTAGCACAATCTGATAGGTAGCATTTTTCGCTATCGATTTGTGCTACCTATCTTTTTAATGGGAGGTAGCACAATCTGAGCGGGTAGCACAAATCGTCAGAACACCGACCCCTGGTCTTTAATAGGCCTAATGTTCTTTGGTAAACATTAGCACAGAAACATTATATTTATCGTTCATGGAATGTTTTTCCGTTTTTTATTTGCCGTTCATCAAACGTTCTTAAAATTTGAGAACATTCAAAGTAACATTCTCATAATGTTTACAAAATTCTAAAATGCTAAAATGCAAGCTTTGTTTTAAAACAATTAAAAATTAACATTTTGAATATTCAGAGAACTTAACGAGAATGTTTTCGAAATGTTCTAAGAGCATATTTTTGTCATATTTTACGTGTTCAGACAGCACTGTGACCAATAAAGTCTCACAGACTAAACTAAAGCCTCTCAAAATGTGAGGAATGTGTGAAATATAAAGAGTTATTATAGGCCTAGGTGTTTAAACAGCTACAATCCTTCACTCTCTGGCTTTCTGTTTGAGTGTGTGCAAGCCACTGCGGTGAACAGGTCAGCTATAGATGTGCACTAGTTCTGGGTAATAAACATCAACAGAGCGTCCAGTGAAACAGACAGCTTGGCTTGTGTCCTGATGGTCTGGAAAAGAAGCACAGTCAGAACTAATGGACGGAGTAGTCCTGGAGGAGCCAGCATTTCCATTAAGCTGCATTAATGCGTTCTGGAGAGACTCGCACGGCTCATCTCTTCATATCCCGTATCAGACTCTCTGAAATCCACGCGGGCCGGGACGGCACCCTTTATCTGATATTTAGAGTTTGGACTCGCATGAAAGTGCCACTTTTGTCTCACAACGACTTCAGTGCCTCCGCTGACCCATATACACAGAGCATGTCCAACCTTTCTGCTTTCTTAGCCCGGAGAGATGTAACGCCGTCCATTAGCAGAGCAGATCAATTTCACTGGGTCCAGGATGTTGGCCTGAACTCTTTATAGTTCTCCTTCCTCTGATGAACACAGGGTCTCGTGTTTGACAGCCTGCGAGCTGTCTGGTTAGACTTTGCAGAGCAGCGTTAATGTTCTGTCTGGGAAAATACTGTGAAGTGGTGCATACGGTATTGTCTCGAAAGTGCTTGATGGGATTCAAAATGTTTGGGAAATGCAAATGTGGCTAAACATCTCTCCGTTGTAAGAGCCTATTTTGTTTACCATTATAGTTTGGTTTAGAGATAAATGGCCACAAATAACAGAATTGAGTCAATTGTGCATGAAAAAATATTGTATTATATATTAAAGGTGCCATAGAATGCATTGATACAATATTTTAAATTGTTCTCTGATATCTACATAGATAGAAGGTATGTGGCTTAGGTAAGGGCAAACATTCTCCAGAAAAAAGTTGACATGTGTCAATGTGCCAATATATGATCTGGTAGAATTTAAATGAATATAATAATATATTGAGCTCTGCTCTGATTGGCTGTTTCACAGTGTGGCTCAATGTTGAGCTCTGCTCTGATTGGCTGTTTCACAGTCTGCGGCTAAACAGCGCACAACACTAACAAAGCTCTGAATGCTGTTTCATAGTGTGGCTCAATGTTGAGCTCTGCTCTGATTGGCTGTTTCACAGTGCGGCTCAATGTTGAGCTCTGCTCTGATTGGCTGTTTCACAGTGTGGCTCAATGTTGAGCTCTGCTCTGATTGGCTGTTTCACAGTGTGGCTCAATGTTGAGCTCTGCTCTGATTGGCTGTTTCACAGTGTGGCTCAATGTTGAGCTCTGCTCTGATTGGCTGTTTCACAGTGCGGCTCAATGTTGAGCTCTGCTCTGATTGGCTGTTTCACAGTGCGGCTCAATGTTGAGCTCTGCTCTGATTGGCTGTTTGTTTCACCGCTGCGGCTCAATGTTGAGCTCTGCTCTGATTGGCTGTTTCACAGTGTGGCTCAATGTTGAGCTCTGCTCTGATTGGCTGCGGCTCAATGTTGAGCTCTGCTCTGATTGGCTGCGGCTCAATGTTGAGCTCTGCTCTGATTGGCTGAGTGCGCTCAATGTTGAGCTCTGCTCTGATAGCTCACACAGCAGGAAGGAAACACAGGGAGGAAATATATATATTTCAATACTTTCTCTCGCAGTTATATCGTCGGGTAATTATATACTGTATATAAAATGCGGGCATCAGGGAGCCGCTATTAATATGCTGGGCACTGAAACTGCTTTCAAATGCAAGATCGCTTTTTACTTTCACTTTCACTTTCAAGATTCGCGATCGCACGTACTCTCTTTATACTATGGAGCGGCAGTATTTACCACACAGACAAGATCAGTGATGCTCAGGATCTGTAAATCATTCGCCATCATCCTCAGTCATCTCTCCTTACTCTGTTTATGTGGCTAAGTGAAATCTTATGTACTGTAATATAACAGGCTACTGCTAGCAAGGAGCTAACCTAACCATGTCTCTTTAGTGGCTCGGGTTATTTTATCAGAATGTGTTATTTGCTTTCCGTGCCTTTCTGAATACAGACACCAACCCATCCCTGCACTTCACATCCCCTGCACAGCCTGGAACATTACATTTATTTCCATGATCCACCATATTAGCTGTTGTTCTCGCTTGTTTCTTCACAATACCTGCAGAACTTCTGATGATTCGGCTGGCGGCTGGGACAGAACATGGGCGGGTATATGCAAATGTTGGAGGCGTAACTATTAGTGATCCCGACTGTTACGTCACAGTCGGTGTTATGTTTTATTTTTCAGTGGTCTTTTTTATTCATGAGATTTACATAAGGAGGAAACAATGGTGTTTGAGGCTCACTGTATGTCATTTCCACGTAAAGAACTCTTATTATTCAACTATGCCAAGGTAAATACAGTTTTCCATTCTATGGCATCTTTAATGTGGTTAAAAAGTCATGACCCTGCTTCATGCTGAACGTGATGTCTTTTTGTTTTATTGTGATGCTGCAATGTTGTGGCTGACCAAAGCTCTTTTGAAACATAACCGTTAAAACTGCAGTGCTTGTGCGTCACAAATGTGCCATCATGTTATCTTTTTTTAAACTAATGTGATTATCCAACTAAGAGGAAATGTTTTCAGTACATTTGGCTAATGTTCTGGCAAGGTTACCTCAAGGTTATGAACAAATGTTCTTCCAGTAACCGTAATAGATCGATTGTTCAGGTCTTTAAAATAATAGATAACCCAACAATGAAAATTTGCTGAAAATGTACTCCAAGATCTAGATGAGTATTTTTCATCATCGGATTTGGAGAAATGTAGCATTGCATCACTTGCTCACTAATGCATCCTCTGAATGGGTGCCGTCAGAATGAGAGTCTAAAACAGCTGATAAAAACATCACAATAATCCACACCACTCCAGTCCATCAATTAATGTCTTGTGAAGAAAAAGCTGAAGAAACAAATCCTTCATTATTCGTTTTACTTTGAAATGTTTGCATCCTAACATACAACTCCATAATCCATAATAATGCTTCATCCAGTGTAAAAACTGATCCCCTGTTGTCGTCTCACATCAAAATTCAGCAATATATTTGTTTAGAGCGAATCTTGATCTGTGCAGATTTCTCTCCTGATTCAGACAAGACGAATTTTCCACTATAGAGAAAGCAATGTCATGAATAAAAACATCTTAAAGAGGGATTTGTTTCACAAGATGTTAACTAATGGACTGGAGTGGTGTGGATTACTTAATTACTTATTGTGATGTTTTTATCAGCTGCTTGGACTGACGGCACCCATTCACTGCAGAGGATCCATTGTGATGAAAGCAAGTGATGGAAGTACATCAGCAAATATACATCTTAGAGTGAACTATTCCTTTAATAATGTTCTCAAAATTTTAGCACATAAACATTATTTATACATCATTCATGGAACGTTGGACATACGTGTTTCAGCATTCATTTAAAATTACCATAATAATAAAAATACAAGTTTTTCACTAACATTTGCATAACCAAGTGAAAAAAAAAATAAAATATAATATTCAGATTTTTTTTCTTCTTCTTTTTGTTATTTAGCAAATGTTCTTGGAACATAATTTTGTGAGCTGAGAAAGCACTGCTTAAGCATCAAAACCGATTACAGCAAGTCAGAAGTATGTGTGTGGGCTGGGCAGTTACTGTAATATTAACATCTTCAATATGCTGCAATTAAACTCCCACTATGGCTCTGAAAGAAGCCATTTACTCCAAAAGAGCAAAGAGCAGGACATGCTGGTCTGCCTTTTAATATAAAAACACTTCAGGCCTGACATTAAATCAGTGTATGACCTTTAGAGCAACAAACAGAAGACGCACTATGACAGAAATTTGCCCCGCGAACTTTATGTGTATGACACAGATGTATTATGATACATCAAACGTGTTCTGATTTAAATTGGCTGCCTGTGCATTGCACATTGTGTCTTGCGTAGTACTAAATGCAGCGCAATATCATAAACAATGAGTAAGACTTTTGTTTCACATCACTTTTCAGAAGAAAACAATGATTAAACAGTCTACTTCTGCAAAATGTCACAATATTCTACTAAAATAACATTGTTGGTACATCATTTCGACACTCTCAATTTTATCAGTGCCACACTTATGTTTTGCTGACAGCTCTTGTGGTGTTTTAATCGTCTAAATTAATCTTTAACGCTCACGTTCGTGCATTTAGCATCCATTGCCCAACCATTACTGAATGAATGGGCACATTTTGTTTGTTGCAAGTCAATTTACAAGTAGAAAAAAATATTCCAAATTCAATAACACTTGTTTTGGACAACTTTTTGAATTAATCTCTAGACATGTGCATCTTGGTGTGAACTGACTGATTTAAAACACTCTCTATTGATATCACAACAAGTAAATCCATTATAGTTTGAATAGCACATATCTTAGAGTCCAAGGATTTTCTTTTCATGTTTAATCACAGAAACATAGGACTGGAATATATTTTACTGGCCCCTTGAGTCTCAACACTTTTTGCATTTCTTTGTTATTTAATGATGAATCATGGCAAGATACACACAATATAGGATCCTCAAGGCCTTTTTTGTCTTCAAGGTAATTTTGAAAGTTGAACTATGTTCACTCATATTAACTGTGATTTGAGATAAAAGATTCTTTGGTATCGTTTTTCTAACCAAATTCATACAAATATCCGAGATGGGGAGGATCTTGATCCTTTTAGCTCAAGGGCAACAAAGAATTAAATACCTTATTTAAATCACACCATCAGATCCTAATTAGTGGCCATGAGTTCTGGACTACCTGAGGATTTGGAGATACCAGGAAGTGTTTGTATATTCTTGATATGCTGTCAGTGATCCAGACACAAATCTGGAAAGCTCTGTACAGGAAATGAAAAAACCTCGTAGCCACAAGTGATGAAAAAGAGCCCAACTGCCACCTATGTATACACACAGAAAAAATGGTGCTCTTATTAATATATAAAGAAAGTCTAAATGAATGTCTAGTTCAAAGGTCAGACTGTTAATAGAGCAACACAGTGCTTTCCTAAACATACAACACTTTTTCTGTGAATCCAATATGGTGTTTAGGGGACAGGGCTGTAATTAAGATATAATCCGCAATAAAACTGCACCACTACACTTGAAGTGGTAACGTCAAGCGTCACACTTGAGTAATGGCTGCAGACAGCATTAGTGTCTCATCCAGAGCTGCTCTCTTCTCCGCTGCCTTGTCTCAGCGTCTGGTGTTGATGGAGTGCCTGTGCGAATGATGGAGCGGCGAGGGAGAGATGATGGATTGGCCACGTCAGGCCCACTCCTAAAGGCGGAGGGGGTTGAGGTAGATGCAACCGAGTAGAACAGGCAAAACTATGATCTCAGATCAGCACGCGTCAAGAAGCAATGCAATCCACCATCCCACCGAAGGGTTTGCATATGCCACTGAAATCTGGATGTCCACAGGCCTCTTTGAACAGGATTACCACGCCACCTGTCCTCACAGTCCAGGATTGGACTTTGAAGTGAGCACAGGGGTGGTTGCCAGATGTGGAGGCCCATCTGTGGTCTGGAGCCTCCAGTGTAGGCAGTCTTTTAGGATTTTATGCTCATCTGCTCGAGGGGATGCATGTTGCCACAGATGTGATCGTTCTGAATTAGACACATGCATCAATCACAATTTATAATTAAAAGATAAACAAATAGTAGGAAGAAGGATAGTAACAGACCAGAGTTGATAAAACAAACATGGGTCCCAAATGGGGGTTTTCGCCATAGAAGCCATATTGGTTCCATAGTAGATGACATATTGGTTCCTCAGCGAACCTTTCAATTAACAGTTGTTAAAATAACCATTTTTTCCTAGTGTGATGAACATTTTAATTATCTGAATATTTTTTTTTTTTATAAAAAGAACCTTTTGTCCAATAGAAATGTTCCATGGATGTTAAAGGTTCTGCATAGGATTATAAATGCCAATAAAGAACCTTTATTTTTTTAAGAGTGGAGGCGGTCAGTTTACAGTGTTTGGTGCTGTAATTCTGTAATGCTTGGAAGATGAGACTATTATTGCCCCAAAAACTCAGAAAATGCAACGTGCAAAAAGTTTCAAAAGGGAACAACTTGACGAAAGAATATGCTAAACTTACCTGCCTTCAATGAAGATTCCAACATATTCAAGACATGTCAATTTACAGGTGATCATTTCTAATTTTGGGCTTATTCTTACCTGTATTTTAAAGGATAGTTGACGAGAGTGGGATCCCCTTAAGCTAAGAGCACATATATGTTGTAAGTACGTGCATAATCCACTGCACCACAGCTTTGATGTATTTACATCAAAGTAAATATCATCTCTGGGAGATGATTATGTATTTAATGACAAAAACTCATGTAGTATACAGCCCAACCGTACATCCAAAAAGTGCAGTTTTTTGTGGTTCTGTAGACAGATTTCTGGGAATCAGTTTATTTTGCTTGGCAACAATTCTCCAACTTGACCACATGGTGGATTCTCACATATTTATGTATTCTATAGAAATTAGTGATGTACAATGAAGCTGATTGTACGTTCCAACCAGTTTATCACCGAGGAACATTGCAAGCCACTTGTATGACAGAGAATTCTTGTTATTTCATGGTCTATGCCACGGCAAAAGACTTTAATCCTTCAATTCTTTTCAGGTTACACAAGAGAAAGACCTTTTTCCTTGTTTAGTCTGTTGTGACGGTCCACCTCATGAACAGAGGGATTCTTCTTGGCACACTGGAGTGGGCTGCAGCTCTGGGTATCTGCCACATACCACCAAGGCCTCCGATGTACACGGCACTGTGTTAGTGTGTGTGTGTGTGTGTGTGTGTATGTGTGTGTGGGCGTTTCTTCCGAGCAGCGCAGCGGGCTGGCATGGCATCCGAACAACCACTACCCACTCGGACCAAAACAAGCCACACTTCTTCTTCACTACGCTGGCACACAGGCCGGCAAAACAAACAAACCAAGGGTAGCGAAAGTTCGGTCACTCCATGTCACCTTATCCTTCAGTGGCTTTCAGACAATCTGAAATAAATGTTGGGGAAGAAAATGGTCTCATGTTTGGCTGCCTCAAAATTGTAATGTTTTGACAGTTACTGGTAAGCTAATTTGGGTGGTCACTTATCATGATGCAGATCTAAAATGGCCACTGACAACATTTTACATCACTCCATGCCATTCCAACATAGCTGAGGTTTCACTGCCGCATTACAGAAAGAGGACTGATGGGACTGTTTAAATTTTCGGTTTATGTGAACACTTCCTTATTAAATTTAGATTGTTTTTTAAGTGTTCTTGAGATCCTCTGCCAGTATGTTTAAAAAGGAAAGAACGACTCGTCAGTAATGGTCACCATCGAAAATACTGTTCTGGAGCATAACGTTTTTTTCCTGTGTCCCCCTGAAAAACATTTAAACATTAAAATGCGGTGTAAATGAAAACCAAATTATTACTGCAGAAGCTGAAACTGTTTGCTCACATTCTGATCAGCTGACTGAACAAACAGTGCTCCTTTATGGGACAGTGTAGCCTAGCCTAAAATAAAAATATATGCTGTCTTTATTTACTCACCCTCATTTTGTTGTTTTCTCATCCATTGTCCATATTTTCAATGGCTGTAAAGTTTTTAATCACTAATAAAGTTGTGTATTACACTCATGCTGTGAAGATTTTCCAAATATTTTCTGTGTTCCTCGTTAAAACTGAACAACATCCATAAATTGAACGACATTAAGGTGAATAATTATGACCGAATTTTATTTTTTGGGTGAACTTTTCCTTTAAGGAATAAAACAGTTAGGAGGCCAAAAAGAGGGGGCGAGAGAGAGAGGAGAGAGAGAGAGAGAGAGAGAGAGCGAGAGAGAGAGCGAGAGAGAGGAGAGAGGGAGGGAGAGAGAGAGAGAGAGAGAGAGCGATAGAGCGAAGAGAGAGAGAGAGCGCGAGGAGAGAGAGAGAGAGAGATAGAGAGAGAGAGAGAGAGAGAGGAGAGAGAGAGAGAGAGCGAGCGCGAGAGAGAGAGAGAGAGAGAGAGAGAGAGAGAGAGAGAGAGAGAGAGAGAGGAGAGAGAGAGAGAGATGCGGAGCGAGCGCTAATAAGAGGAGAGAGAGAGAGAGAGAGAGAGAGAGAGAGAGAGAGAGAGCTTTAAAGCACTAAAAGCTTTTCTCCTCTGGCTAAAGGCTAATGTTATTGCCATGTTATATGTGAAGAAATCTCCGGAGCTGGAGAAAAACGCGCTGAGGTGATTCATAAATGGACTGTGAGGATCCTTTGGGACAATAATTAGACATGTCTTTGTCTCTCTCTCTCGCTCCATCCCTTTTTTTCTCTTTCGGATTATGGATTGACAGCCTTGGTGTGGTCTGGAACTAATTATTCATCAGGTTTTAGTGAGAGTTTTAGCTGTTAATTGGACAGTTCCTTACCTCAGCTCGGCAGCGCGCGAATCGCCAGTCCCTCCGCAAACGTTCACCTCTTGAATATTAAGTAGATCGTGATGACGTAGCTGACAGTCTTCCAATGGCAAACGAGTCTTGTAAACGTTTGTTAATTTATTCTGACGTTGCCCGCTGGCCTTCCTATAGGAAAAGCTTTCTCTTTAAATATGAATGAGGTCTTCCTGACGTCGCGTCGGAGTGAATGAAACGACATGATCTAGACTAGAGAGGTTCACTTCACTTCCAACATCCTCAAGTGAACCCTACGGTCACAATACTTGATTTAACATGGTAAGTGCCTCTATAATGCATGCTAAATTACTTTTTAGTTACTGTTTTTGTAATGAAGTTGTTAACAGGCTTGTGGTACATTTAGTATCTATCTATCTATCTATCTATCTATCTATCTATCTATCTATCTATCTATCTATCTATCTATCTATCTATCTATCTATCTATCTATCTATCTATCTTTGAGAGTACAATTAAAAAAATATTTTATTTTCACACTGATCTCTGTTTTAAGTTCAATTTAAGCTGAAATGAAACTGAAACGTTCCAAATCAATACGTTTTTGTCAGACATTCAGGGTAAACATAAGTGCATGCACTTTGCATTGGGATTGCATTGGGATTGATTCTGTATTGAACTGTATTGAACAAGGTGCAAGCGCAGGGACCATGGAACCTGATAAATATTTAAATGTGTACGAGAGTGAGTTACAACCCATTTGGAAATCTGGAAGCTGTAGAAGGAAATGTTATGCATCTTTTCAAACTCTGTCCTTCATGAATGGGATGCGGTTGGAAGGATTGAATCAGACGGCCAGATAAATGCAAACCACGGCATAAAATGATTTTGATAGGCCAGACTGCTGCATTTTTACTTTACAAGCATGGCATAAACAGAGCCTCTGGAAAGTTCGGCTGCGGTTGATGAAGTACAAGCTCACACACGTGGAGACACGGCCCATAATGCATTGGCTTCGGGTTTGACATTTTTAGTGCTCCGGACACCTTGTGAGACAGCGGGTCTCCACTAAATCCTTTAGTTTCAACTTCTGCGCTAGATTAATTTGTTTTATGTCCCCTCTATCAAAAGATAATGCGCACTTATTATTACTCAAAGTCTCATTGAAATGGCAGAAAGGCCATGCTGTGACTGGAAAATAAGTGACTGCTGTATTGATCAGAAATAGAAGTGAAAATTTTAACTACAGGTCAATGTACTTACATGACAAGGACAGTAATGCATTGCTCAGCTTGCAATGAAAAATACGTCACAGAATAGAAATGCTAACAATTTGAGAATCCTTGTGTTTGGAATGAACCATGTCAACACATCTTGATGTTTAATATGCATTGCGGCTGTCTCTATCATGTGCACTTCAAAGGAAGTTAGAGTTAAATAGTGTTTATTTTACAATCATTGATTCTGTGGCTTCTCATGAGGATGCAATATTAGCAGGCTGCTTAGCGGATTTGGAGAAATGCTTCCATATGTGTTTTATTGATGTGCAAAAACATATTTCGCATTAGCATGAATATAATGGTATCCAAATGTCAGAGACCTTTGTATTTCTAATTTAATACAAACTTTCCATTACAAATCATATCATTAGCATAACAAATTGAGTTAAAAGTTGAACTGAAAAATGAACAAGAATGTCTTAGGCATGCATCTCCTTTGTTTTTGACATGATCCAAAGAGCATCTTGAGCTTTATCGACCATCTGTACAAAGAGTCACATGATCAACGTCACTCATTTACTTGCATTGTATTAGTGACCTAGAAATAGTTCCTCTTTAATGTCATAACTTTCAGTGTGCTTTCAGGTTTAAGTGAAAACGTGGTCTGAGGCTTTATTATATCCATTATATGTTCCTCTTTTTTTCCTCTTGAGAGTTGTTTGTGAAATACATCCAACCCGGCATGGTAGAAGGTACTGGAAACATCTTAACACAGCCTTTTCAAATAATGGTTCTGGCATCTGTGGTTCCGTGAAGAACCTTTAACATTTATGGAATCTTTCCATTCCGGAATGTTTTCTATCGATGATGTTCTTAAAAGGAACTTTTAACTGTTCTTTAAAGTTCCTTTTGAGAACTGTTCACTGAAAGGTTCTTTGGGGAACCCAAAATGGTTCTCCTATGGCATCGCTATGAGTACACAACATGTTTTTAGAATCTGACATTTCTACCGCAGATCATTTAGTATAACGGCTCCCAAACATGAGGTCATGCGGCCGTTATCCAATCAGTCTCAGAGATTTTGTCTGACCTTTTCCTGCATGGCTGCTCGCCGGAGCAGAACCAGTTCGGCCATGAGCTGTTTGGCGAGTATTGACTTAAATGGATAGTCCATCCAAAATTCAAGACAATTAATTATTTACTCACCCTCATTTCATTCTAAACCTATGTTGTTATGTTTTGTGTGGAACACACTTTTTTAAAAATCCAACATAATAGCGTATGTTTCAAAAGACACAAGGCTGAACTATTCCTTTAATTAATAAAGAATAAAACCTGAAATAACACAAAAGCTAATGTGAATTCCTTCTTTGCTTTCTCATGCAGAATGTACTTGACCAATCAATGCAAATGTGATGCGGTTTTCCTCTATATGTAATCATATTATAATCTATTCTTAGATTTATAATGGTATTAGATCATTTAACAGTTTTTTTATTTAGTGCTCAGTAAAGCGGTAATCTCTGTATGATGTGTTTCACAATAAAACGTGTTACTCTCTGAACTTTACTGTGACCTTTCAGAGTGTATTTGGCAACGAAAATCCATAATCTACAGCAAATTCCCGTATTTCAAAAGCAGATCTCACAGAATCAGTTTCTCCGCTTCTGTTTCCGCTTTTCCTCATTCATTGGTTTCATGCTGTTTTAATGTAGAATATTCAATCCCTGATTATACAGAAGGAATCTAGGTGTTAACATACATTTTTCCTGGCTGGAAAATTTGGCACCACAGTGTCCTATTGACAGTACACTGACACATACCCTCAACCGCTTTAGCAATTTCCTGGAGAAAGCCGGACAGTTGCACTCTTGCTCCACCGTAAACCCAGTGTACACCGACACTATTGCATCTGTTTAAAACACAAACGCACATGACAGAGCATAGCTGAGGTAATATATAATTTAAATATAGATATATTACTTTTTGTAATGGAAATCATGCGGGAAAATGGGATTTTGTGATTTCCAGGACTAGAAAAGTCATGGAAATTACCATTCAAAATGTATTTAAATAAAAATACAGAAAAAATGTAATATTATGAAGTATTATTACAATTTAAAATAAGTGTTTTCTAAGCAAATATATTTTTTGACATGTAATTTATTTCTATGCTGTAAAGCTGTATTTCCAGCATCATTACTCCAGTCTTCAGTGTCACATGATCTTCAGAAATCAGTCTAATATGATGATTTGCTGCTCAAGAAACATTTCAGCTTATCATCAATGTTGCAGTTGTGCTGAATAATATTTTTGCAACTCTACTGTCACTTTGGAGAAAAGTGAACTTATTAAAATAAATTGTTTTATTACTGACCCCCAAGCTTTTGAATGGTAGGTAGATACATATTTAAAAATATATTTCACCCCAAAATGAAAACTGTCATAATTTTGCTACTCACCCTCAAGTTGATCCAAACCTGTGTGAGATTCTGTCTTCAGTTGAACACTAAAGAAGATATTTTGAAGAATATTGGTAACCAAAAAAAAACCAATAAAAATACTATGGAAGTCAGTGGCTACCATGTACTATTTGGTTACCAACATTCTTCAAACTACCTTTTATGTTTAACAGAAGAAATAATATTTTAAAGTGTTAATTTGACAAATGCATATTAATATCTGATGTTTTCGACTACAAATAAAATTATTTACGATTCCCCCCCCCTCTGCATATTTCGTATGTTACTCTTATCGCTTCAGATGTTTGTTCTATTCGAACGTAAGTGCCCTGCGAAGTGGACATCACAGGATATTCCTCCATGATTCCAGTTCGAAGCGAACGTATATATTCCATTCAAAGTGCATTGAAGTGTGCAAGACGTGAATTAAAATTGTATATATTTGAGGTATATGAATGTCACACTCGTCCGTGCGTGAATGGACGTTGCGCAGCGCAAATCCTGTGTAGGGAGAATGAATGTTCCGAAATAAAGTAAACTTCAGCAATGGATTTCCCTGCTCAGCAATGGAGTAGGGAGCAATGGACCCTGTGTAGGGAGCAATGGACCCTGTGTAGGGAGCAATGGACCCTGTGTAGGGAGCAATGGACCCTGTGTAGGGAGCAATGGACCCTGTGTAGGGAGCAATGGACACTGTGTAGGGAGCAATGGACCCTGTGTAGGGAGCAATGGACCCTGTGTAGGGAGCAATGGACCCTGTGTAGGGAGCAATGGACCCTGTGTAGGGAGCAATGGAGCCGGTGTAGGGAGCAATGGACCCTGTGTAGGGAGCAATGGACCCTGTGTAGGGAGCAATGGACCCTGTGTAGGGAGCATGTCAATCGGAACACAGTTCATGCATGGAGCGCACTTCTAACAAGCTGATTATCTGAATCAGGTGTGTTAACAAAGAGAGACATGCAAAATATGCAGAGCGGGGGGGGGCGAGGACTGGAATTGAGAACCTCTTCCTTATCCTTATAATCACAATCAGCCAGGGAAATCCATTCGTCAAAACCCTTGTTTTTTCCATTGTTATCAGTGAAATATTAAACACATTCAGCAAGAAAAATATACCTAAATATATTCTTCTCCCTCAGCAAAACGCTATCAGACAGGAGCACAATCGCACCATTATGACATCACTAGGAGGGTGGCCTAGGAATGCTGTGGAAACAACAATAATACATCGCATTTACGAAAAGTAGCAGTCGTCATGGCTTTAAAATTCGTCTGTCCGTCCTCCAGTCTAGAAATGTCCAAATCTAATGGATCATTCTGTTCCGATCAGCTCCGTGAAAGGAGACTCGAGACATCAGGCCACTTTTGCACAGGACCGTAGCAAACTCCTTTCTACATGTTCACCCCCTTTTCCCTCGTTTTATATTCTTGAGAAAATTTCACTCCATAAGAGGGAAAAGAAAGAGAAAAAATCCTAAAAATAGGATTCTGGGAACAAGCTTGTCCAGTAGCTGTTTGCAGCGCTCACGTCTTGAGCCATTTCAAAACACAAGCCATGTTTTTCCACAAGGAGTTTTGAAAATATGAACTTTGACTGGGCAGCTGTATCTGTAGCGTAACATCTGCTGTTTAATCATGTTGGACTCTTCTCAGGCAGTCGATGTCTATCAGCTAAACAGGACAATTTATATCGAGGAGCAGATTATTGCATTCCAGGTTTAAGTACACTGTGCTTTTCACTGTATTCCCCTTAGGATCGGGGCTTTTGTGGAGCCAGTTATCCTCAAAAAAGTCCAGTTAAGGTCCAAATATGCTGAATCGGGAAGCTTTGAAAGCAGTGCAACTTTAATGGAATAGTTCACCAAAAATGACTCAGTCTCATGTTGTTTATTTCTGTTGTACCATTAAATTAGAGATCTTGAAGTAGTGAATCTGCCATATTTATTCAGCTCATAGTGACCGTGTCTCCAAAACTTCCAACTCCAAAGATCACAAAAATGAATAGCAGTGCACTGATTTCTTTGTATGTTTTTTGTAATATAATAGTTGTGTGTGACAAGCGAAGTTGTGATGACCCTTTCAGAGTAAAAAAATATGCGAAAATGCCAGGTTTCATGTTATTCAGTGAAAAAACATTGTTTTAAGTGAAAGGTACTTTAAGAGGTTTTAAGCTAGATAACATAAGACTGAAATACTTGTTAATCATTTATGATTTTTCACTGTATATGGTAAGGTAGATGGTAACTAGTTAACCGTTTATAAGGTTACGGTAGCATTTTTTACTATTACTTTTTACAATTTACATTTTCAATAAAAATATATATTTATAGCAGACGCCTTTAAAGGATTAGTTCACTTTCAAAATAAAATTTCCTGATAATTTACTCACCCCCATGTCATCCAAAATGTTGATAATAATAATAATAATAATTTGTTACATTTATATAGCGCTTTTCTAGACACTCAAAGCGCTTTACATAGTAAGGGGGCTATCTCCTCATCCACCACCAATGTGATGTTGATGTATTTCTTTCTTCAGTCGAAAAGAAATTAAGGTTTTTGATGAAAAACTAATGGACTCCAAACGGCTGAAGGTCAAAATGACAGTTTCAGTGCAGCTTCAAAGGACTATAAACGATACGTGAAGTCTGGGACGCGCATCGCAGAACAGGCTAGCATTTGTGTGTTTATAAAGCATATACAATGTTTTTTTAAATGACCGATCTTTTCGCTAGATAAGACCCTTATTCATCGTCTGGTATCATTTATAGCCTTTGAAGCTGCACTGAAACTGTAGTTTTGACCTTCAACCGTTTGGAGTCCATTGAAACAAACTATACGGATAAAAATACTGGAATGTTTTCATCAAAAACAATAATTTATTTTCGACTGAAGAAAGAAATACATTAACATCTTGGATGACATGGGGGTGAGTAAATTATCAGGAGATTTTCATTTGAACGTGATCTAATCCTTTAACCAAAGCGCTAACAAAAGAGGAACAAAAGCAGTTTCGTCAAAAAGCCAAAGAATGTATAATATAATGCCAGGTTTATTAAATAGTTTATTAGGTTACAACTAGATTAGAAAGCAAGCTAGACTTGAATTAAAATGTTTATTGAAATTTTGTTTCACTATTTAAAACCACAATTTTTTCACTATATTTATAAATTATATTGTATATTATGTTTTTATAAATGAAATAACCTCATCATTTTCTAAAATATATTATCCTCAATTTAGTTCATCATGGCTACGTTCACCACTTTAAATCTGTCATTTCTTCGTCTCTAGCGCTCAACGGAATGGTTAAATAATGACCTGTTTCCAAACAGGTTTCCTGAACACTCACTCCATCTACATTTGGTGGAACAAAAAGAAAGTTTATTTAACATAAAAAGTTGTATATTTAAACTTTAAAGGGATAGTTCACCCAAAAATGAAAATTCTGCCTTTAATTACTCTCCCTCATATCGTGCCAAACCCTTAAGACCTCTGTTCATCTTCGAAACACAAAGTAAGATATTCTTGATGAAAGCCGAGAGCTTTCTGACCTGACAACGGAACCGACACGTTCAAGGACCAGAAAGGTAGAAAGGATATCATTGAAATAGTCCATGTGACATCAGTGGTTCAACCGTAATGGTATGAAGTTACGAGAATACTTTTTGTGTGCAAAGAGCAACTCATTTGTGCGATGCTGCTGATGAACACACATGCGCTGGACCTTGTTTACACACATGCGCCGTGGTAATGTCATGAACGCGCGTAGAGGAAGTTACTAGGGTCTTCTGATGGTTACTGTGTGTTTCTTAGTAGGGTGTTTTTTTCTGGTTGCTAGATGTTTATTAGGATGTTCTGGGTGGTTGCTAGGGTGTTCTTTCTGGTTGCTAGGTGTTTATTAGGGTGTTCTGGGTGGTTGCTAGGGTGTTCTAGGTCAGTGGTTCTGGGTGGTCGCTAGGGTGTTCTGGTGTTTGCTAGTTGGTTTCTGGTAGAGTGCTCTTTCTTGTTGCTAGGTGTTTATTAGAATGTTCTGTGTGGTTGCTAGGTGGTAACCAGGGTGTTCTGTGTGGTTGTTAAGGTGTTCGGGTGGTTGCTGGGTGGTTTTTGGTAGGGTGTTCTTGCTGGTTGCTAGGTGTTTATTATGGTGTTCTGGGTGGTTGCTAGCTAGTTACTAAGGTGTTTGGCTTGTTGCTAGGGTGTTCTGAATATGTGATTGGTTAAGGTGTTCGGGTGGTTGCTGGGTGATTTTTGGTGGGCTGTTCTTTCTTGTTGCTAGGTGTATATTGGGGTGTTCTGGGTGGTTGCTATGTAGTTAATAGGGTGTTCTGGGTAGTTGCTAGGGTGTTCTAGATAGGTGATTGTTAAGGTGTTCGGCTGGTTGCTGGGTGGTTTTTGGTAGGGTGTTCTTGCTGGTTGCTAGGTGTTTATTATGGTGTTCTGGGTGGTTGCTAGCTAGTTACTAAGGTGTTTTGGCTTGTTGCTAGGTTGTTCTGAATAGGTGATTGGTTAAGGTGTTCTGGTGGTTGCTGGGTGGTTTTTACTAATAATTATAAGAGAAGAAATAATTGAATAAAGTCGTTATTTTTGTTTTCTTTGAGCACAAAAAGTATTTCTCTTAGCTTCGTAAAATTACGGTTGAACCACTGAGGTCAAATGGACTATTTTACCGATGTCCTTACTACGTTTCTGGGCCTTGAACATTTGAGTTGCGTTGCTGTCTTTGCAGGGTCAGAAAGCTCTCGGATTTGATGAAGGATATCTTGTGTTCTGAAGACGAACAAAGGTCTTTCAGGTTTGGGATGACACGAGGGTGAGTAATTAAAGACAGAATCTTTACTTTTGGGCGAACTGCCCCTTTAAATTATGAGTTGCTTGCCTACGGTTTTACCGTATCGTCCCTGAGAGTGTTGAAAATATCCAGTAGAGTGGTTTAGACCACCGCCAGGGGTCGAACCCCACAACACCAACCTGTTTTGGAAAAGCTGACGATCTCTCCCTCTCTCCCCAAAGGGTACGGGCCACCCCAGGACACAGCTGGACGGCAGCTGAAGAGCATTTGGATGTGAAGTTTGCGGCTGTGGTGGGGAGGGTTCCTGGCACCGTGATTTGGTGGATAAACAGAAATGAAAATCACATTGCCAGGGATTTCCACCCCTGCACAGTTCTTCAGGTGCCCCACACCTACACCGCCTCCCGCTGGTATGTGTCCAGCTCCTTGTATTTTGGAGATCCTGTAAGAAGCACAGAGATTTGTCTGAATAAGTCTGTCAGGGCGCTTGTGTGCATGTAGCTTAAAGTCAACACGGACCCTGTTTACGTTCTTAATGCGTGTTCCTGCTTTTATTGTGCTGGTTTTATCATTCATCAAAATGTACTTGCTCCACCTAGGACATTATTTTACTTTAATAAGTCAAGTATGACTATTACTAATGCTCATCCTTGGGGTTATGGATTCAAGCAAACCCCTAACCGTGAGAATTAAACTTTGGTTGCTTACTTTTCTAAAAAGCCAGACTTGTTTTTGCCTGTTGGATGATAAAATGTGCAAAAACATCCCAGGAGGAACCGTGAAGAACCAAAATAGAGCTCTATCCACATTTACCAATGAAAAATCATCATAGCAACGTGCCTAAGCCACTAAAAACACTTTACCAACACACAGCAACACCCTGGCTATCACATAAAACTCCCTTGCGTTGTATTGGTGAGTAAACAGCACTTACATATTCTTCTGAAAATGTAAAGTCTCTTTTGTAATGTACTGTTTGCTACAGCATATTGAGATTCAGTTTTTGTTTATGTAACCTCTTTGGCATTTAGTTCATGTGAGTGCAACTGCTTGGTATGTTTTTCAGACTCAATAACACTAACAATGACTCATCGCTGTGAAATATCATGTTTCCTCAGGAATGACAGATAATGGCTTACTGGAATATCGGCGAAGGCAAAAGGACATCTGGCAAGTTAAAAAGAAAAGAGGATGCAAACCTCATTTGACACCCACAGCGCTTAGGCTTGATATCAGACGGTCTGTTATGAATGACTAAAAAATCCTGAATAAAACAATGCCCCGCAAGAGCGTTTACAGTCCCAAAGCCTTCCCTAGTGACCCAGTACTATAGTCCTGATACTGTATTTATATATTAATATAATGTTTTATACATAAAATATAATGCTATATATATATAATACGTATTATATCTAATATTTTATTGTATCAATACTATATATAATTTATTTATTAATATAATGTTTTATATATAAAATATAATGATATATATATATAATACATATTATATCTAATATTTTATTGTATCAATACTATATATAATTTATATATTAATATGTTTTATATATAAAATATAATGCTATATATATAATACATATTATATCTAATATTTTATTGTATCAATACTATATATAATTTATTTATTAATATAATGTTTTATATATAAAATATAATGATATATATATATATATATAATACATTTTCAATACTATATATAATGTATTTATTAATATGTTTTATATATAAAATATAATGATATATTTATATATATATGTTATTGTATCAATACTATATATAATGTATTTATTATATAATGTTTTATATATAAAATATAATGATATATTTATATATATAATGATATATATATAATACATATTATATCTAATATTTTATTGCATCAATACTATATATATATTACATATTATATGTTTTATATATAAAAATATAATGCTATATATATATATAATACATATTATATTTAATATTTTATTGTATCAATACTATATATAATTCTATATATAATTTATATATTAATATAATGTTTTATATAAAATATAATGCTATATATATATAATACATATTATATTTAATATTTTATTGTATTATATCTAATATTTTATTATCAATACTATATATAATTTATTTATTAATATAATATTTAAAAATATAATGCTATATATAATTTATTTATTATATAATGTTTTTTATTTAAAAATATAATCTATATATATATAATATGTATTATATCTAATATTTTATTGTATCAATACTATATACATTTTTATATTTTATAATCTTTTAGAATTTATTTATATTTTATATATTTATATGTAATTATATTAGTGCTAATTTAATTTATTATTATACCAAAAATGAATATACGATGTGCGTTCACAGATTTATCGTAATTTCACAATGGCTTCAAGTGTGGCTAAATCAGAAGATATTCTTGTCCTTTTTTAAATTCACACACGGTCTTAAAGGGATAGTTCACCCAAAAATATAACGTCTGTCATTACTTACCCTCATGTCATTCTGAACCCATAAGACCTTTGTTCATCGTCAGAAAACACATTAAGATATTTCTGATGCAATTAATTATGCAACTGAAATGTTCCCAGGCCCAGAAACGTGGCAAGGACATTGTTAAAATAGTCCATGTGACACCAGTGGTTCAACCTTAATTTGACAAAACTACAAGAATACTTTTTGTGCGCAAAGAATAGAGAAATAACAATTTGTTCAACAATTTCTTGTCCCCTAAGTTACCGTCTTCCTACATTATCGAGAGTACCACGACAATCTGAATTTGTTTTCAAAAGATGAACGAAAATATCTTAATTTATGTTCCGAAGATGAACGACATGAAGGTGAGTAATTAATGCCAGAATTTACATTTTGGGGTGAACTATCCCTTTAAGAATTATTTGTGTTATAATTGCAATGACTAAGTAGGTATAAATGCTCAAAATCCATCTTGTTCCCAGCTAATAGACCTTGTTCGGTCGCACCCTTTCCATCTCGAGTTCGTCCAGCAGGTCATCGCTTGCTAAAGGCACAGAGCTTAGCTAATTGGTGAGCATTGATCCCTTAAGAATACTGTTCACAGTGGCTAAGTTCAGTGCCTGAAGTGAACTGAATGAAGGTATGCATACGGGGAAAACCGCCCATCCCATCGGGGTCAGGTGATGTCCACCCACTTTCTCTGGCAACAAAGTGAGACAGGGCAGGAACTGGGCGTAATGAAGGGTGGGATGCCAGTAAATGTGAAACCAGTTAGGACATGTACGCAAAAGAGGGAAGATTAAGCTCTTAGCCCTGCAGTTAGCATCACGTCTGAGAGCCATTAGCCGCAGCGGATGAGGTAAACTTTGATCACTTTGTCGATCGCACTATTGCACTAATGGAGAAATGCACTATTTTTACAGTTTTCCCAAATGCAGCTTTGTATGGTGGTTATTTTGCAGCATTGACAATAATTTAGACCTAAATCAGTTTGAGTTTAAGTCTATAAAGGACAAAAAAAAATGTCAATTGAGATCATTAACATGTTTTTGTGATAAATGGTTTTGAGACCAAATTCGTAAAACCAAACTTGTTTCAAAATATTTTTAATCATTATGTCTAAAAATAATAATAGTCATAAAAACACTTGATATTGTTAACACAAGTCGACTTTGGAAATATCTTAAAGACAAGAAGTATAATATTAGAGCGTAAAATGATGCTAAATGTGAACGTAGAACAATTTATGAAATTGAACGACTGCGACATGTACATATGCAAAAAAAATCTGTATTTATTACAATAAGTTTATTTTAAATTCATGCACAATGTGGCCAAATGCATCAGCTCTACCGAGAGAACTACAAATATCTATAAATATCCTACAAATATCTTTTTCTTTCAGGAAATCATTATTATAATTAACGTCAGTGACGTAATTATCACAAAGCAGTTAAAATTTTATTTATTTGCACATATTACTGCATATTGTGCCTATTTATCTTCACATTTTAATAAGCAATGTTGATTTGTTTTTACTAGTATATCCAAGTGTGTTTTATACTGCATTTCTGTCTAAACAATGGAAAATAGTAAGAAGCAAAGTTTCAGCTCAGCGACATTTTGCAGGCAGAGGCAGACATTGTCTATTGTAAATAGTGTTACCATGTATTAAGAACAGCTTTGGCGAAGTCACATGACCAACTTGAACCCATTGCGAAATCTGCATGGGCAAATATTTCACATGGATTCCTACTAAAGTGACTGAATTTCACCATTGAACAACCACACCTAAACATGTTTGAACACATGATGGGTTGTCGTCAGACGTTTGCTCTTGCCAGCAGCGGTAACTGCACTTTTAACCTTCAATTAACTGCTAATTGGGGTCAGATTGCTTGAATTATGGCTTCCCAGAGTCTCTGCCAACAAGGCGTGGTGTTGTGACCAACCTTTTATTTATCCAGACAAATCCTCTCATAACATTTGAATAATTGCAATGGTGTGGTGTTGACAAAACGACCGAGGGCTATGTCCTCATGTGCCTGCTGAACTGGTATCAGTTTGTTGATTAAATGCTGGCTCAGTTCAGCAGGAACATGAGTGAAGCCCTAGCGCCACTTCTGCACTCTCCTCCAATCAGAATGCAGGATACTTCGGCATCCTCCAATCAGAATGCAGCATACTTCGGCATCCTCCAATCAGAATGCAGCATACTTCGGCATCCTCCAATCAGAATGCAGCATACTTCGGCATCCTCCAATCAGAATGCAGCATACTTCAGCATCCTCCAATCAGCACGCAGTGTCCTCAACACTCATCCAGTTAGCACGAAGTGTGCTTCTCCTTTTCTAGGTTCCATAAACATCTGTCATCACTGAATATAAAACATGTTTTCAAGTGAACCGACCTTGATGAAATATGAATGTTTAACCAAATTTTTGCATACTAATGAATGTTTTTAGCACTGCATGTTGTTCTCAGCACACGCATGGCCATGGGAACGCACGATATTGAGATCTGAAGATCTACGTTTAGCTGGTTTGACCTCATGTTGAGCGTGCTTGAGAAACGCCTGCAGTGTCTCTGCGTGTTAAAGATAGTTCCAATGAATTACGGCAGGAGACTTATTTTAGGTGGCGCTGTCATATTCATTTACGAGTATAAAAAATGTAAGACTTCAGGTAGATCATAAATCTACCTCCGACTGTTAACTTTCTGCAGGCTAGCTTTGGCTTCTCCTGTTATGCATCTTAACAGAACCATTAGGAAAGATTACAACTGGACAAATTTCAGGTTTATTAATTGGATATCATTTTGATATACATATATAAATATTGCTATAGTTATGCAGTTGCTAGCTAGGGTGTTCTAAATTGTGTTTGTTTGTTACCACGTTGCTATGCAGTTTCTAAGGTGTTCTGAATATTTTCGCCACATTGCTATGCAGTTGCTTGGTGTTCTGAATGTCTGTATCGTGTTGCTATGCAGTTGTTAGGGTGTTTTTAATGTTTTTTTCATGCTTCTATGCACTTGTTAGTGTGTTCTGCAAAGTTTACAGCATATTGCGGTTGCTAAGGTGTTATGCATTTTGTATAGCATGTTGCTGGATGTTTTATATATATGTCTTTGGGATGTTTTTTCTGAGAATTCTGAGTGGTTTGTAGATTGTTGCTATGCAGTTGTCAGGGTGTTCTGCATTGTTTACAGCATGTTGCTATGCAGTTGCTAGGGTGTTCTAAACATTTTTACCATCTTGCTATGCAGTTTCTAGAGTGCTTTGAGTGTTTGTAGCATGTTGCTATGTGGTTGCTAGGCAGTTCTGGATAGTTTTAGCATTTTGTTGTGTGGTTGCATGCTTTTTAGATTGTTGCTAGGGTGTTATGCATGTTTACAGCACGTTGCCATGCGGTTGCTAAGGTGTTCTGATTTGTTTACCATGTTGCTATGGAGTTGCAAGGGTGTTTTGACATGTTGCTATGCAGTTGTGACACATGGACATTTTTTTTGTTGTCAAAAACTGCTTAAAAATACTACTAAAAATGCTTTATAATTTGAAAGTGTCTTGATCGTTGATCTGTTATATCGCATCTCTGAGGGTCAGTTTCTGATGGAGATACTGCAGGTCTCGTGGCCTTACTTGAACCGTTCTCCTCGGTCTGCAGCATTGACAGCTACTTGGAAAGATTTGATGCTGCTCAGAAACAATTATAGGTCATAAACGCATCAGTGGGAAGGAGCTGCGGGGATGAAAGTGGAAAGCCTCTTATTTTAGTTTCACAGTCCTTTTATCATGCGCTCAGAGACTGACCAGATTTCGTGACGTGGCCTCCTTAAGTTGTTTGATATTGTTTTGTTCCCTGCGCCACCATGTAGTCAGTGTATTTGCGGTCCAGACCAGAGCTGCGCGCTTTATTATTGGTTTAACTTGAACAAGACCAGCTGTTCAATAAAGGAGCAAAGCCATGTGAAGAAACCCGCGGTACTGTGGGTGTCCGTAGAGCCTTCTAGATCATGATCCAGCATGTGAAGAAAAGGATTTCGCATGTGTGCTGAAAGTAAGAGTTTGTGACATATTTATTAAAATAAATGTTTTCCTCTCCCTCCAATCATATAAAGCAGCATGTTGTTTTCCTCTCCTCCAACCACTTGAGGTCCATTTGCGACAAATTAACACCCCTCCAATCAGTATGCAGCATGTTTTCCTCTCCTCCAATCAGTATGCGTTTTTCCTCTCCTCCAATCAGTTTTCCTCCTTCAATCAATATGCAGCATGTTTTCCTCTCCTTCAATCAATATGCAGCATGTTTTCCTCTCCTCCAATCAATATGCAGCATGTTTTCCTCTCCTCCAATCAGTATGCAGCATGTTTTCCTCTCCTTCAATCAGGATGCAGCATGTTTTCCTCTCCTCCAATCAGCATGCAGCATGTTTTCCTCTCCTCCAATCAGTATGCAGCATGTTTTCCTCTCCTCCAATCAATCATGCATGCATGTTTTCCTCTCCTCCAATCAGTTTTCCTCTCCAATCAGCATGCAGCATGTTTTCCTCGCCTCCAATCAAGCAGTATGCAGCATGTTTTCCTCTCCTCCATTCAGCATGCAGCATGTTTTCCTTTCCTCCAATCAGTTTTCCTCTGCAGCATATCAGTATGCAGCATGTTTTCCTCTCCTCCAATCAGCATGCAGCATGTTTTCCTCTCCTCCAATCAGCATGCAGCATGTTTTGCAGCATGTTTTCTCTCGTCCAATCAGCATGCAGCATGTTTTCCTCTCCTCCAATCAGCATGCAGCATGTTTTCCTCTCCTCCAATCAGTATGCAGCATGTTTTCCTCTCCTCCAATCAGTATGCAGCATGTTTTCCTCTCCTCCAATCAGTATGCAGCATGTTTTCCTCTCCTCCAATCAGTATGCAGCATGTTTTCCTCTCCTCCAATCAGTATGCAGCATGTTTTCCTCTCCTCCAATCAGTATGCAGCATGTTTTCCTCTCCTCCAATCAGCATGCAGACACTACTTAGACTAGTTTTCTCAGGCAACGACTGGGTTAATTTTATCCTCAATGATCTCGCAAGCATTTCTCAAGTTAAATCATGTAGCAACTGAATAACGATAAACACATGCTTAATTTCTTGTTCAGCAGACTCTTGTCCTAAAGGGAAGATTATGGTGCCTAGAGACAAATATATATCACGCAGTGAAATTATATGCAAATCACCATAACAAGCAGGGAACACATTTATCTGATCTGTTCTTTGTATCTGATTTATGGAGTTTTTTTCTTTTTTCAAAAATGCCAAAACAACATGTTTCTCTTAATTAAATAAGACACTAGACAATGAGAACGTTGTGGTTGTCTTGATTTCTCCTCTGAATGGTTGATTACCTGAAATGTTGAATTAATTAGCATGGACTCCGAAATGGTTTGAATTGCTATCAAGCTAACCAGCTACAAATGTGCAGAAACCGCTGAACTACATTCATCTGAGGACCCTCTGAGAATGATCTGTCTGGAGAACACCTGGAATGCGACGCGATGTAATCACGCAGGGCGGGACGCTCTGTCTGCACGCAACCGCAGTAACTGTGCGTTCACACCGCAAGCGTCGAGCGTCAAAGTGGCCGGAAGTCATTCATTTTCAATGATAGCCCGCGGCGAGAGCGGCGCGGCGCGTTTTGGACGATGAGAGCGTCGAGGAGAGTTGAAATCAGGTCAACTTTATGGTAATGAGCTATGACGCGGTTGGGCGTCAACCAATCAGAATGCAGAAGAGAACACAGCACTGTAAACTTTGGTTCCGACCACATTAGTTCCCAGGCATCTTAGCGCTAGAACGCTTTGTTTTTCAGCGGGAATGCTATTCATTTCCTCAAAACAACATAGATTTGACCAATTACATTACAGTTTGTAATGTAGGCTGCGCACAAATTAACGTTAATGTTAATTAAAGACCAAAGCTAGTAAACCTCTCCTATAAACTGCATGTTGAAGTTAGCATGAACACAAATCCACACAAATGGCTTTATTTCGTTAGCAAACATGCAACTATAATTGCTAAGTTTCCATCAATCAATTTCTTTCATGAGGTTAACCTATACTCTACTTGTGGTCGGTCTGCACAAGATCAACGTTCGTGTTTGCTTTGCGGCTCCTTTAAATACATGTCAAGCAATCGATCTACGTCACAGCGTCAGAGCGTCCACGAATCGTTCTACAGCGTTGCTGGCAGGGCGGCCAGGGCGACTTTTGACGCTCTCGCCGGCGGCGGTGTGAACGCACAGTAACCCTTCCTGCCCTCTGTAAAGAGAACAACATAAATCCATGTTTCCTTCATGACATCACGCTGTCATAAACTAAACTGTAATCATCTCAGGAACGTGTTTGCGTTGCGTGGCAGCTCTCTCTCTTAAGGCAAGTTCCCACCATGAATGATATTACGCACCAACGGACAATAATGTTCTGTTTACATGCACGTGCTGCAGTCATGACAACTGCAGATTTAAATATTGGCGCTCTTTAATGTCGGGTGGATTCTAAATTGGCGGTAAATATTTTTTTGTTCTGCTGGAAAAAGGTATATATAGGTACTTCTATATGTTTGAACAAGTAATGTCAGAGGAGAGTACCAATGGTCACCTGGACGTGGAGCAGGTTCACCCTCGAGCGTATCTGGATGTCTCCCAATGGTTACGTTATATTATATTATATAAAATTAACCGGTGTTTAATTGGATATAGAATAGAAGAGTAGCTTAGAACTGTTTAATTCTGTTTAGCTGGCAGATAACTTACTTAGTGACAACCACTAATGACTTGCTTCCCATGATCAATTATAAACTTTAATTTATCAAGTTAAACTGTCTTAACATCACTATGCCTCTCATTCAGCTGCTCCTGTGGCTACTGCCAGAACATGGACACTGGTCCTGAAACACTGTGTTGTAAGTCAGGTTTGTGACAAAAGTGCAGAATGAGTATCATGTTATATACCAGGCTATACATGATGGAGCAGCAGAGTAGGACTTAAGAGAGTTTAAACTGTATGACCGCAGTTTCGGGTGCATTTTCAGATTTGGATTAAAGATTACGAAGGCAAACTATTTTTTTGGGTGGATTGACTTGCACAGATGAATTGTTCACCACAAAAATAGCAATGTGCGCTAACAAAATAAATACAGTCAATTTACAGTCAAAGTTGTCCAAATGAAGTTCTTAGCAATGCATTACACTGATCAAAATCAAGTTTTGATATATTTACGGTAGGACATTTAAAAAATATCTTCATGGATTATGATCTTTACTTGATTTTTGGCATAAAAGAAAAATTGATAATTTTGACCCATACAATGTATTGTTGGCTGTTTTTACAAATATACCCGAGGTACCTTATGACGGATTTTCTGGTCCATGGTCACAATTGTGTGATTATAAAATTTAAATGCTTATTAAATACATTATAGTTACAGTTAGTGTCCTTGGTGTGAACAGGCCTTTATGGTGTTAATAGCCTACATAACTTTGCCTAAAGGAAACATTTTGTTGCTCGCATCAGTTAGGATCACAAACGGACGTGAAGGTGTGTGCTATTCGGGTTTCATGTTGAGTCAGTGTTTGTGTATATTTTCTGCATGTATCTAAGTAAATACTACTGCTAATATGAAAATGCTAACAGTTCTTCAGGCAACCTTACTGGTATGTTGGCATGAGCATCTTTTAAAATCATCTCTGGTGTGGCCCAACTCATTTCTTCCATTCATAATGCATTCTTCCAATAGCTCATCATCCAGGTGGTTTTGAGACGGGTTGTCATGTTATTTTTGGAGGGCTGTGGTTTCCCATGCACCCTTTAGTGAACGCTGAGTGGATTTCAAAATGTGGATTTTTACATCAATCTGAAAGTATTACTTGTGTCATATAAAGCTGAACCCGAAACTTGGAATCTTTTGGTTAGAGGATATTATTATTTTGTGTATAATGTGTAATACTGTATGTATTATTCATCCAATTTGTATGTGTTTGAAATGAAAAAAAAGCTCTTTTGAGTTCTGAAGCATGCTGCGTTGAAGAAGTCTGTATGTTGTCTCCCTCTTGTGTTCAAACTAAATGTTATTGACTAAGAATCCCAAAGAAACCTCACATTATCAATATCAATCAATGCTTTCTTTATTTGCTTTACAAAGACGTTTGACAATGTATACACAGAACATTTCCCTGAAAACCGTTTCAAAAGTGCATGTTTAAAATACAAAAAAATCCCTTTATGTAGAATATGAAAATATACTTTTTAACTTCTTAAATTATAACATTTATATTACTTGTACATTCCCGTAGAAAACAACAGCAGAAGGCAGTTTGTATTTGAGTTTTTTACAGTTCTGATTGCTTTCCTTGGCATTCGGCTCAAATGTTGTACAGAAATGCATTCAAGTTACATGTTTTTTTAATGGTTTTTATGTTTTTGTTGCACAGCTGCTCACTTTTACAGTCCTTTCTGCATTTGTCCATCAGCATTGAAACTCACACCTGCTGACTTCTGATCCACAACGAGTGAAACGCCACTGAAGCCACAACGATGGCGTGTCTGAGGAGGTGCAGTTCCTGTGGCGAAGGTAAAACTCGCCTGCCCACTGCGGCTTAACCGCTCGATGCGGATAAACAAGAAGTGGTGGAACTGAGGCGTGTTTTCTTGCCGTTCCTGGGTTCAGGCTGAGGGCTGGTGCTCAGGTTTCGCACCTTGCTGAAGCTGTTGCGCAGACTGCTATGTCGACTCCCAGAGGTACTGGATGTCTCCTTGGACATGAAGGTCTTGGGGTCGCACAGTCCAGCCTTCAGACAGCCGCAGCACAGGAGCGCCGCGATGGCTTTGCGCAGCTCCAGGCTGCCGAATGAGTAAATGAGCGGGTTCATGGCCGAGTTGAGCACGGCCATGGCAATGACCCATTCAGGATTGAAGAGTGTGCTGCAATTACGAGAGTAGCAGAAGAAGTCCACCAACAGGAGGACGAACAAAGGACCCCAACACACCATGAAGACTCCAACGATGGAGATGACGGCCTTCAGGAGGCGCAGTGAACGCTTGCTGCTGCGTGCGGATATGGTCTCAGTGCTACTGCGGACGTGGCAGTAGATGGCGAAATAGAGAGCGCCGATTGTGAGCAGCATTATGAAGAATATAACCAGGGCGAACAAGATGTAGCTCTTGGAGTATAGCGGCAGCAGCGTGGAGCAACTCCTTAGATCGCAAACGCAGTTCCAGCCCATCAGTGGAAGGAATCCGATTATGAGCGCTGTTATCCAGCAGAGCAGTACCATATGTAGATTCGGTAAGTCTTTGTGGCAGTTTTCTGGTGGACGGGCTTCATCATAGTGGCGTAGCGCTCCACTGCAATCAAGAGCAGGCTGAATATGGACGCCGCCAAGGCTACGAACAAAAGTCCTTCACGGAATAACCACAGAACTGGGCTTAGCTTGAAGGTGCGGTCGCCAGACATGCAGATGTTGACCACGTAGGCGGATCCCGTCAGCAAGTCGCTCAGCGCGATGTTGGCGATGCAGATGAATATCCAGCGATGGCGCAGACGGACGCCGAACAGCACGGCCAGCAGCACCATGAGGTTCTCCAGGATGATGAAGATGCTGACGCACAAGAACAGGAGGGTGACGGCGCTCATGCCCTTCTTTGAGGGCTTGCGGTGTTGGAGGCGTCCGGTGAAGTTGTAATGCTCCAGGATGAGACTGCTGCTGGTGCTGTTGTAGATGTCGGGACAGGAAGAGGCTGAGCTGAAAGAACGCAGGACCTCCATTTGAGAAGCTGGAACGTGGAGTTGAATCTCACTGGGGTCGATTCGGTCTGATGCAATCGGACTCCAGGCAATCAGACTCTGGCTTCTCAGGAATATCCGTGCCCTCTTTCAGGAATGACCTGATGGAAATCAGTCAGTTTGACAGAGTTAATTAATTATTGTTGGGTTCTGAACTGAATACAAATCAAAGATTTAGAATTTGCCGTACACTCTTAAAACTAAAGATTCCAAAAAGGAGTTTTCATAACAGTACCATAGAACAGAGGTCTCAAACTAAATTCCTGGAAGGCCACAGCTCTTCACAGTTTAGCCCCAGCCAGCTCTAACTCACACCTGCTTTGAGGTTTCTAGTCTATCCTGAAGACCTTGATTAGCTGGATCAGATGTGTTTGATTAGGGTTGGAGCTAAACTATGCAGAGCTGTACACCTCCAGGAATTGAGTTTGAGATCACTGTCATAGAAGAACCCTTCGGTTCCCCAGAGAACCTTTTAGTGAACAGTTCTTAAAAAAAAAAAATTCTTAGTGTGAAGATCATTTTTATCTAAAGAACCTCCACTTTAAAGACAATGGAAAGATTCCATGAATGTTGAAGGTTCTTCGTGGAACCATCAATGCCAGTAAATAAGCAATGCAATAAACCAATAAAGAAGGTATTTTACGACTGTATGCCAAATGAGGGTCATCGTGTTTGGTAAAGTCATCGTCCCAAAGGTGATGGTAGTTAAACATTCATTTTTACTAAGCTACCCTGCTATGATGTGGTTGTAAAAATCTATCTTGCTTTAAAATGTTTTTCACATTACAGGGACCATCCCGTCCCGCTGGCACCAAGTGTCTTGCTCAAGTGCACAATGGTGTCATCTCAGTAGTTTCTATTTGCGGTGCCCATTTCGGTTACCAGATTTTTAACCACTAGATTACACCACCGCCCACAAAACACAGAATAATGACAAGAATAGTAAAGAATTATTAAAATAATGTATATTTTTGATTTGTTTTGTTTTAAAAACAATATTTTGGAAGTGAATGCATCATGAGTTTGACCTAATGTAATCTCTGCACGTGTAAAGTACATTTAAATACTCTAGTTTCACTACTGCAATTGTGGTTTAGAGGGTTTAAAGAGCCAACACGTGACCATGCAACATTTAGTAAATGCAACAAATCAATCAATTAATGAACAGATAAAAATAACAATAATTTAAATTTAAATACAAACTTATAGGTTTTAAGCTAAATAAAGAAAATGTACACCCCCCCCCCCAAAAAAAATATATACTACTAAATAGTTAATAATAAACTTAATAAATAAATATATATATTTAAAAAAACAACAACACATTTTTTAAAATAAAAACCAATGGCATTTTGCTGGTGCGTCTTAACTCACCTCTTATTAGTGATGCTGGTGTAACTGGTATTGAGCCATGCTCTGATGCAGAAAGCTCGAGCGCTGGCTCTCTGAACGATTATATACCCCACAGTAACAAGGAAGGAAGCCTTCTTGCAGATAATCGACACACCCAATGGAGAAAGCAAAAATTCTCAGTTTCTACACTTTCTAAAAAGCACAATTGTGACATCTTCCCAGAAAGTTTACAAATCATGGATTGCCATGAGAAAAACCAGGTTGCATTGCATGCATTAAGATTTGGCAACGAATATAGTACATATTGGGGAAGATCTGTCATCTGTGCGAATGCTGTTTGCAAAAACATGCTGTGAATTATAACACAAATTAAATACATTAAAATACAACACTTTAAAAAAATCATAACATACAAACTATATTAAATGCATGTAAATAAAAATGTTAAATTATTATAGATTTAATTTATTAAACAATTTACGTTTTTATGTGCAACTAATATATTTTACACTGCAATAAATGGATAATAAAGATACTACAGGAAGTCATTGTGCCAGTTTCTAGCCAGCACGTGTCGCAGTAGTGAAAACATTTTGCAAGACCCTTTAAATTCAACTGATGCTACACGAAAATGATTACAACAGCCTTGAAGTTGCTATAACTGATATTTCTCAGAAGCCAGTCAGCAAACAGGAAGACCTGATGACCCCTCCCTTACTGTTTTCAGTTCACCTCATCCAGCTGGGTGGAAACACACACACACACGCACACGCACACATACACACACACACACACACACGCACGCACGCGCACGCACGCACACACACACACACACACATATACACGCACGCACACACACACACATACACATATACGCACGCTGCACGCACGCACACACCACACACACACATACATATAAAATACACACATGCACGCACACACACACACACACACACACAACACACATATACACACACTAACATATATACAAAACACACACACACTAACATATACACACACACTAACGTATATACATACCACACACACACACAACACACACACAGTACCATATATACATACCCACACACACACTAACATATACACACACACACACACACACACACACAGTAACATATATACATACACACACACACACACACACTAACATATACACACACACTAAACATATAACACACACACACACACACCCACAGTAACATATACACACACACACACACACACACACACTAACATACATACACACACACACACACACACACACACACACCACACACACACACAGTAACATATATACATACACCACACACACACACACACACACACACACACACAACACACACACTAACATATAACACACACTAACATATATACACACACAACACACACCACACACACACACACACACACACAGTACATATACACGCACACACACACACACACACACACACACACTAACATATACACACACACAACACACAGTAACATAACACACACACACACACACACACACACACACACACACACACACACACACACACACACAGTAACACACACACACACACACACACACCACACACACACACACAACATACACACACACACACACACTCACACACACCACACACACACACACACACACACACAGTAACATATATACTACACACACACACACACACACACACACTAACATATACACACACCACTAAATATATACACACACACACACACACACACACACACAGTAACATATACATACTTACATACACACACAACACACACACTAACATACACACACACACTAACATATATACACACCACACACACACACACACACACACACACACTAACATATATACATACATACACACACGCATACATACATACATATGTGTTTGTTTTAGTGAAGACATCGCACACACTATCTATCACCTAACCCAAAACCCAAACCTTCTCCCCACAGAAACATGTGGCAAAATACAAGATTTAAAGAAAAACATGTTTTAGACTATTTTTATTAAGACTTTTTTAACTAGTAAGGACCAGTAAAATATCCTCACTAGTGGGTCACATTATTTCACTTTACAAGTGAGGATATTTGGCCCTCACACCTAGATAAACAAGTACACACACACACAACACTCACACACACACACACACTCGTCTGCATGTTTGTTTAATATGAATTATATTTTCAATCAATAGATTTTCCCAGCATTAACATAGAAATCCTGGCGATCATAAATATAGTGCATGTGCAATGATTCATTAAATTGTTACTTTCACCTGTAAACCTTATTAAGGTAGAAAGCATTCAGGTTTTTGGGATTTACTTGTTTAACCGATCATGGGTGAAAACGATCTGATTTGGTCCCTTTTTGTCTATGAATCAATTCTTCGCTCTCATCCAAAATGGTTTCAAATAAACCAGAGTGGAATAACCACCTAATTTTTGTTTTGTTTTAGTACCACGTTTGTAAATGTTGGGCTAAGATGAAGGAGGGGGCCTTCTGAAACTACCACATCCTGAGGTAAGAAGCTACACCCTTCACAGCTACAACGCCCTGTTGACACTTGTGCGCAACGAAAATAAAAAGTGTTATCAGACAAAGCCACAAAAAAAGCAAAACTGTGTCACCATCAAACTTGCTCACGTAAGCACAAACTGAACCTGCGTGACACATGAGTTGTTTACAGTTTGGGGAAAGATTCAGCCTTATTAGAAAAAGCTGCACACCACACAAAAAGGCTTTTTATGGGTGTTTTAATCTTTATGCATGAATCCAGTCTTCAGATTTGACTATAATGCAAACTTTCTTGGATGCACTTGATATGCTTCTCAAGATCGTAAAACGCTTCTGAACTGAAGATATGCATTGAATGCATGAGTTCCTCCTTCAGGTGTGTTTAAAGTCATCCAGGATGCACCTCATGGCATTGCTTGATAACTGAGTGAGCAGAGCTGGAATATAGACAAAGAAACTTAAATATAAGAGTTTAATTTACATCGCATCATTCCCATAACGCAATCAGAATAAAAATACATGTGGAGAAGGTTCTTAAACATGGAGGTCATTCTTCTTCATATATCTTTGAACATTTGCATTAGGCTCTCGTATCAATCAAGTCATGTGTCTGGTCTGACAGACTTGCTCAGGATATCTGGTTTCGTACTGACATCTAGCTGGACATCATGTCATTACATTAGAGTTTTTTCAGACAAGCTGTGCTACTCCTACTCAACCTCAAGGGGTTGCACTTTGCTCACCTTTACCAGCTGCATACAAAGCTCGTGTTAACTCAGAAATGAGGATTGTGTTTTATTGCCAAAACGTTTGCAGTTCAATGTGAATACTGCTAAATAAATATGCATGACATACATATGTAGAAATATTACTAATGTAAGTAAAATAAGATCATGATAAGTAACATTAAATGAAGTTGACAGAATGGAACCGGAAACAAGGGAAAAGTAGAAAATGTAAATGAGTTTGTTTTTTCATCAGATTTGGAGAAATGTCAAATTAAATCACTTGCTCAGTAATGGATGCTCTGCAGTGAATGGGTGCCGTCAGAATGAGAGTCAAACAGCTGATAGAAAAATAAAATAGTCCACAAGTAATTCACACCACTCCAGTCCATCAATTATAATCGCTTGTGAAGCCAAATCATGCCTGTTTGAGAGAAACAAACCCTTTATTGGGGTGTTTTTAACTTTAACCATCCCTCAAAAATATGAGTCCATAATAATGCTTCATACATTGACATTTTATGCTGTTTTCTAACATCAAAATCCTCCAACAGAGCTGTTTTACACTTTTTTCGCTTACTGGGGAAAGCAATTTTATGAATAGAATAACTCATGTTTTAATTGGAAAGCACCATAATTATGTTTTTTTTTATTATTATTACAGACACTTTACAAACTTTTCACTTCACAAGATGTTAACTGATGGACTGGTGTGGATTACTGTGATGTTTTTGTCAGCTGTTTAGACTCCCATTCTGACGGCACCCATTCACTGTGACTGCAGAGCCTCCATTAGTGAGCAAGTGATGCAATGCTACATTTCTCCAGATCTGCATGAAGAAACAATCTCGTCTATATCTCGGATAACCTGGGGGCGAGTATACGGGTGTTTCTCAAACGGAAAGCTGTGTCCTTCCTAGTTCAGAGTCTTGTAGGCTAGACTCCTCCTCGGCGTTAAACGCTAGAATGAGACTTTTATTTTATTTTATTTTTTATTATAACTACAACAAATAAAGAATACAGTTACATCAAGACATCCAAATAAAAACATAAATTAAAAAATAAATAAACGTGGGTTTACAGTCTACATTAAATATATAAAACGCTAGAATGCGACGCTCTAGTAGTACGTGCGCGTGGCTACGTCACATATGTTCCCGCCCTCACCGTCACGCACGAAAACACTAATACAACTTAGTTTTGGAAAAATGCGTTTTATTACAGATCAGGGGCGGAGCCAGACATTATAAACATTCGGGGCTTAGCCCAAATGTAGTTACCCCCCATGGACAATATAGGACAATTATATATAATTCATGGACAATTATATATCACTTATAAATTATTTAAATACAAAATCAATAGTAGTTATTAAGATTGATGTGGTTTGGAATTGGTAAATGTGCTTGGAAAAAAAAATATCATCAGAATATCACTTGTCTAATAATTTGGCACGCGGTGTATGACGGTTTATGGATTTGCCAATTTCAAAAACAGATGCCAAATTTCAAAAGTTGAATAACTATGCATAGTAGGTAGATTTGGCATAAACAACTTTACTAATCTTAAAACCATTTTGTAATACATGCTGCAGTAGAAAAGTTTATAGAATTAAACCAATTCACCCAGAATTGAAAATTTTGTCATGTTGTTCCAGACATGCGGGTGAGTATGTATATTTGAAGAATGTTGGTAACCAAACGGGTGAAAGTAGCCATTGTCTTGTATTTGTTCCTACTATGGAAGTCAAATACTGTCAACTGGCTGAATTCAAACATTCTTCAAAATATCTTCTTTTTGGTTCAATAGAAGAAAGAAACTCGTACAGGTTTTGAACAACATGAGTAATGATGACAATTTTATATTGGGTGAACTACCCTTTAATGTTTAGCTGACAAATGTGCTACAGTTGAATCAGGCAATAATGGGGTGGTCTAACTGCAAATCAAGGATTCCAACAATACCATTTACATTAACCTGTCCCTTTTGAAAATAGACGTGAAAGTGCACTATTTTAAGTTAAATTATTATGATTCATGAACGCTTTTGAATACAGACCTAAGGTTGGTCTCTTTTTAAAGAAGACAATCAGCAGATTATTGCATAAGTGAAATCATTTCAAAAATGAAAGTAAAAAAAAAGTTATAAAAGTTTAAATTCATTGTAAAGAAAATGTACTTATAAAAAATAAATATTTTACAAATAGGTTTTAATCCAAATTTGGCATAAAATAAAAGCCATAATATGTCTAAATAAGTTGTATTCCAAATTTGAAGTTGATATAAAACAAATTTTAGGTTACTATGCAATTTTGTTTAGGCGTTAATACCACAGCCACCGGGTGCCATTCAAACCCCATTGATTTTTTAATGCATTTTTCTGGCACAAATGTATACATTTCTCTCTCAGTATTACTCCTATCACAAAATAACCAAAACCAAACCGCCAAATATGGAATCTTGAGACTCAGACATTTCCGATGATATGTATTTTGTCAAGATTATAAAAGTTTTGATTCTATAAGAACGTTAATACATTTGGAATATGACACCTCCCACTAAAGGGGAGGAGCCCGCTAAAATAATTTAAAGTACCATTTCCATGGAAACGCAATGTGCGATTTCAAAACGGTTTTCACAGGATAAATTTAGAGGTTTTAAGCTTTCACATGATATATAATATATGATGATTACTAAAAACATATGATAGGAAAAAGGAAACTAATAGAATTTTTGTGTCAAAGGTCAGAGCTCCTGTTATGGTGTATATGTTTTGAGGTGCACTCTTGTCATAAATGAATCTATTACTGCTCTACATAATTTTTAACAACAACAGTGGTAAAATATCTATTTAGGAGTCTTGGACCTTTCCAACGATATATAGTTGTTTTCATAATTAGATTATTACTGAAGTAAAGTTAGGCGTCCCGTATAACAGTTAAACATGGGCTTCAGTATTCTGAAGTGAATACATCAGGCCAACAGAAGAATATTTACTGTAATTATATTAAATTTCGTAAGGGAGTAGCATAAAAAGATAATCACTAGCAGTATTTTATAAAATAACTTTATTTGATCTATCCATGCAATTTTGTATCTTCTCTCATTCTCTTAGCTCCACTCATTTTTCTCTGGGAATGCTATCAACAGTAAGAAAATACAAAACAAAACTAAATAATGAAATAAGGAAGAAAGCCAAGTATAAAGATTTCTGTTCATAAACTTAAAATTCAAAATGCATATTTATTCAGTTGCATTGCTCCTGGTACCTCTCCTATTCTTTCCTTCGTTGTTTTTCTCACTTCTCTTTCACTCTGTTTACTCCTTCTCAACAATTTTCCATTCCTCTCCTCTTGGCTCATCAGCACACATTTTTCTCCTTTCCTTTTCTCTACTCCTTTTATCTTGATTCCTCTCCTACTCCACCGTTTTCTTCTCTTTCTTCTGTACATCCTTTCTGCTTTTTTTCCTCTTCTCTGTTTGTGGTGGCAACACAAGGCTGTAACGACCGTTGCTTTAATTTGGCAAACCGCTCAATAACATTGTCAGGGTTTATGCCTGCAGATTTTTATTTTCAATTGACATGTGCCAGGTCGTAAGCCTCTCTTGCCCCATAGTGCTTCTTAGCCATGTGTGCAGCCGGCGCAAGGCACGAAGGAGCGTTCACAGCTGCAACTGGATACTGGAATGGTCAGGGCCACTTGCAAGACAGCCTTCAGTGTTGGAAACATGTCTGCATCAAGTATTTGGAAAGACTGTGTAATTTATTTTAATTTTTTTCCTATTTTAATTTTTGTTTTGAAAGTATGGCAAATACTGGTAAAATGCACCAACAATGACATTTAAAAAATATACAATTTTTGATATACCAAAAAAATAACAGGTAGCCCATCTGAATTATATAACATTTAGGCTGTCCATCTCATAGTAGCCAACCAAAATTATATTAACAGTAGAAGTGAAATCTTATTGTAGCCTTCAAATCTGGGTACTGTCTTATGTTTTAAAATCACTTACAGAGGAAGTTTGATCCCATCAGCCCAACATGACAGTCACGACTCTTTTCTTTTTCTTTTGTTTTCACTCGCGATCTTTACAACACACATTACATATTGCATGGCACACTCGTTTTATGTGGTTTTGACGCCACCTATTGTTGTGGGTGTATTATTGAATGTCAAAGATGACCGCGTTTTTTCAGATGTATTCCAAGAAAAAAAACATCGTCTATATTGGGTCAATACGGTATATAGGTCCGGGTACATTGGCAACTATACAAGATGCAACGAGCAATCTGAGCGTTACAAGAAAATCTATCAAAATCACAGCCAATCAGAACAGCATGTGGGCGGAGTATCTCTGCGGCAAGCGCACTGAATTGCAACGACAGAACAGAACATAATCTAATCAATGTATATTAAACAATTTAAGCATTGTTAAAAATATATGCTGAGTAACTAATACAATCTTTGTCATCGAATACACTTATGTGTTGACACTGAATTCACAGTTATACTATCCATCTTTTCTTTAACCAGTTTTCAATTCTGAGGTAAATCCTAAATGAACCAAAAACTTTAGATAGGCTACCTTTTGTTGCGCGTGTAGTTAATCACAGTAATAGCGACCCAACGTTACCTCGCATATTCTGCAAAACTTATTAAATCATAATTTAGTGCCGGCAATAACAACGTAAAATGCTTGAGGTGAATGAGATGACACGAGTAAAGTGCTGAGTGATTGACAGGTGTGGCTATGTCGTGTGTGACTGTGAGCTAGCTGTTGGAGAGGAGAGAGAGAGAGAGAAAGAGCAGCTGATATCGTTTTATCGATCACTGCGGGAAAGCGGTATTGAACCGTTTTAAATATTTCTGTATAATATGTGTTGAAAAACAATATTTTTGAAAAAACTATTAACCCAAAAGATTCGGGGCTTTTGAAAAACATTCGGGGCTGTAGCCCCATAAGCCCCCCCCCCGCTCGCCCCAATACAGATCTTTATATTATTTGGCTCTCTATTGATGCAATACAATGTATCACAGCCATCTACAATCTCCATGTGTCTTAAAATGTCAGTTTAGCATTTAGTAAGTAATTTACAAAAACATCTATCCTTTCATGTCCGAAAACATTATTTTTGTGTTAGATGTCATAATAAACTCAGAAAAGCTCAGTACTGACTCGTTTTTCGTCAGTTTATTTTCATGGAATGGTTCAAAGGATTGTGGATGATTGAAGCTCGCGGAGGATACATCCCATGCATCCTTCACATTCAGCTGAATGAAGGACGCGACACGAAGGCTTGAGATGGCCTTCAGCGACGTTTGATGACGGGACAGCCGAGGAATGCAGCCTTCCGTTTGAGAAACACCCTACATTTTCAACAAATGTTCAATTTTGGGTGAACCAGTCCCTGTAAGGAGCAGCAACCCTGTGGCTGCAGTTCTTTCTCCATCCGCAGGGCGTCGCTGTTCAGCGTCTGTTCGCACGAGACAAGTTTTCCTCACTGTGTGTTTGCGCAGATCTCCAGCACAAAGCCCACAGTAGATCACATACACCGTGTCCGTGTGTCCTCTCCGGACTCGTACCTCTGTGTTATCCTCAGGGGTGGAAATAAACCCGTCTGGATGAATTTGATGAAGAGGTGATCTATTGGATGAAGAGGCGGAGCCGCATACACGTATGCACGCACAAACACACGGAGACAGTCGACCAGCTGCTTCTTTTATTAACTTATTAACATGAGACGCTTCATTCGACACAACACACACACGCCACGGTAAGTTTGACGACTGTTTTTATTATTTCATTTATTCGAGTCGATTTTAGTCTCGCGGCGGCGAATATAAACTTTCCCGGTGGCACGAAGTCACGGCTTTTGTTTCTAACCCCTAAACATTTCTAATCTAAAATACTTAAATAATATCTCAGAAAATAGCGCTTTAGCTTGTAGCTAACTCAAATCCGCGTTAACAAAAGATAAAAGACCCGTTCGCGGCGAAAACTCGAAATAAATCGAACTTCCCGGATTGAGCTTGTCTTCGAATCTTCGAATGTATCCGGATACAATGTAACTTTTCATCTTTCATTTCCCGCCTTGATCTGATTGTTCATTCTACATCTGAGCTTCTGGTTTCATATTTGTCTATGCTTTTTATGATCTCTACACAATCTGTGCTCGGTTAATGAATTGAAGTGATATTAAAACGCCGTCGGGATCTCAGGTTGAACCTCATACTTGTTGCATTGTGTTTCATTGTGTTGTCATAATACAAAGCAGTTTATGGACACATAAAGCTTTAAGTGTACACTTTACATACTAGCATCATAAAGTAAAAACACAATGCACAGCCCTGTAACTCATTGTTGTCTTTGGGAAACCCAATGGTTTGTAGTGGACTGTAGGATTGGCTCTGACTGACTTCTGTCCTCCTACTGTCTGTGTTCAACAGCCTTGGAAAAACCCTATCATCATCAAGAACAGAAACTTGACAGGAAGCGAGAGAAGTCATTTTGACGTGTCATGTGTTGACATTTAATGTTTTTCACAGTTATTTTCTTTGTGAACGCAGAATGACAAAACTGAAGAGTTTTTGAATTGAACACTCTTTAGTCTCAACATGAAACAAACGAGCTGTTTCAATCCACGTTCCTGGTCTTACTGCGAACAATGAATCAGTGTATGTCACTCCAAAGAGAAATATGGTCTTTCTGATATTTGGTCGTTTTGAGATGATCTCCTAACTATCGTGTCAGTTCTACACATGCAGTGAAATCATCTCATTACAGGAGTTTGGTGTTGGCATTAATGTCTTGTTCTTCATGTATAATAGAGGGGAAGGGTTCACATTGAGAAACCCTTCAGTGACTAGGAGACGTGAACAGGAAGTTGATCGTGGCTGATGAAGGCAGACGTATTCATAGGAGATTCAGGTTGCCAGGAGTGTCCCTGCCCCATTTACTCTCTCACTCGTTCTTTTTTTCGGTCTCTATTTTGAAGCGTTATTGTGAAGTTGAGAGGGAGGCCCACAAAGCTTGTTTTGTTGCACCATATGTGCACTGACGTACGACTGAAAGGGAACCACTGAATGAGAGACCAGAAGTAGGGCTGGGCAATATAGCTTTACAAATATCACAATGTTTTACAGCCTTTTATGATAGTTGAGAATATGCATCTCAAAAGTAATGTTTGCTCTGACTTGGCTTAAATATGTTGTTTTTGTCCTCAACCTGAGGAATGATCAATTCAAACAAACAGTTCAAAATAAATATTAAGGCTTTTTTTTTTTATTTACTAAATGAACACAACAAATAATTATTTATGAATTTAATTTACATTCAGTATTTTTTTATTTTTTTCTAAAACTTTATGATGCAGCTTTAAAATAAATCATGTTTTTCAGCCTTCAAAAGTATTGTGTATATATATAATTTTTTTTCTTTCCCATTTTTAAATAGATTTGTTTATTTACATTTAGTTATTCATTTATATGCACTAATATAACAACTGATTTTTTTCAACATATGTTTTTAAAATTTTCACAATGTCTCTTAAAAAAACTATAATATATTTTCAGGCTTCAATAATATTTAAAATATATCTAAATGTTGTTTTTGTCCTTGACCAGAAAAATCATAATTTCAAACAAACAGTCCTTGCAAAAATAATTCTAAAAGCCATATTTTTTTCTGCATCTTATTTGACAAAAACCTGAGATTTGTGACAAAGTTTGCAAAATAATCACTGCATATTAATTTTTAATCAATCTGCTTTGGAGGTGCTGTTACTTAAATACCAAAACATATGAAATCTAATGCAATACTGTTTTACTAAAATTTAAAAAGATGCTATTAAAACCATTTTTGCTTTCTGTAGTTGTGAGATAAGCATTGCAGAACATCTACAACATATTTATCAAATGTGCATTAAATAATCACAATATTAATGATGTTGCTTTTTTATTGCAACCAAAATTGTGCAAGTTCAGTGGACATTCCCAGTCTTATATAGGCCTAGTTCTAGATTTTCTTCTGCAATGGATGAACATGAAGCCACTGGTTTCATATTCGTCCACTAATGAGTATTGACGAGCAGATGGCAAGAATTAGATCCGTTTTCCCTTCATGAGGTTCACAGAAGCCGCCTTCCTCTTGAAAATCTGCAAGATTTGCAGATGCAGCAGAATGCTTCTCTAATTTACTGAAACATCCACCGTGATCCGGTCACTCATCTGTTTCTCTGCGGTAAAGACAGGCTTTTAATCTAGAAGGTGCCCCACCGTGGCCTGACAGCAATGCATTATGGGTGTGTGAGGGCAAAGATAAAAGGCGCTTTGAAAGCATCATGCGAACCGACCAGAGTTTGCGGTGCGGACTCGGGATGACGCACGCGCGGTACGAGCGGACGGAAATAGTTAAAGCGGAGCGAAAAGCGCTTGGATGCGCTCGCTGGCAGTTTCCAATGCATGCACTCCATCCAAGTTTATAAATAACTGTAATTATAGAGTGCACGAAGAAACAAGTCTGGTCTGAGTCTGACACACATTCGGCTGCTGTTTGAGCATTAACCCCTTCTAAACAATGTTAGCCTGATTTGGGGGTATTTACGTCGTTTGTGCTGGAGATGGATGGGAGTCTCCAGTCGTGCGGGTTGGTAATGGTGTGGTTTTGATGTCCGTCCACCCACTCATGCATTGATCTCATGCCGGAAGTGGCCTGTCTGGACTGGAATGGAAAGTGGATAGAGCGGTTCGAGTGCCAGGGACTTCATAAAACGCCTCCTCCGTCCTCCATCGCCAGGCGCACTGAGCTGAGCTCATTAGCTGCGAGGTTTCTGGAGCGCTGCTCTGTTGACTTTTGCTTGATTCGCGACGGCGTTTGTTTAGTGAACGGGTAAACATTGCGCCATTCTCCTCTTCGTCTGATGTAAATACACCTCAGGAGGTTTAAGCTTGAGAAATGAGCCATCGATGCACACGATGATCGCATGTGTGAACGGCCGTATTTCACCTAAATACAACGTTTTTTATATATATATATTATTGTGACATTATTTTCACGAGTTATGCACATTTCTTCCACCCAAAATTAAAATTCACATAATTAAAACTATTATTATTAAAATAAGTTATTACGTTTTTGTTTTTGTTGTTGTTGTTATTTTACAAATTGCAATTACCCATTTCATCATGGTAGTATTTATTTTATTGCATCCAAATACATTTAAAATTTAATTATTTAATTTAAATAAAAAATATATATATTATTATACAAATAAAATAAACTTTTGTTCACGAGATTCACATACGTTACTTTTCAAAACGTTTCTGTTTATTTTTCATCCATCTGTCTGTCTGTCTAATGTTTTTGTTTGCTAAAAATAATACTTTTATTGAACAAGCGACAGTAAAGCCATTTATAAGTTTGCAAATAATTTCTATATCAAATAAATGTCCGTCTTTTGAACGTTCTATTCATCAAAGAATCCTGAACAATAAACGGTATCACAGCTTTCACAAAAAATATTTGCCAACACAACTGCTTTCAACATTGATGATAATCAGAAATATTAGACTGATTTCTGAAGGATCATGTGACACTGAAGAGTAATGATGCTGAAAATTCAGCTTTGTGTCACAGGAATACATTACATTTGAACATATAATCACATAGAAAAAAATACTGTTTTTATTGTATTTTTGATCAAATAAATGCAGCCTTGGTGAGCAGAAGAAGCTTCTTTTGAAAGCATTTAAAATTTCACCAACCCCAAACTTTAGCACGGCAGTGCATGCAAAATCAGTTTGTCTTTTTCCAGTATAATCATCATTAATCAGCCAAGAGAAAGCATCAACCCTCAACTGTTTTTGGTCTTTTGATGCTTTCTCATGCCGAACGCCACACAGGCAAACGTAAGTCATGGAGGCGAGGCGAGGCTGACGTGACATTCCTTTTGGATATGCCAGCTAATCCCAGAGCTCGTGTAATGACCAACAGAAACATTCAGTGATTGGAAAGCACTTAAAGAGCCAAACGGAGTCTGGAGCCGTACTATCGGGAGATTTAGGAGGAGCAGTTAATGTCTTCAAGATGTTTTCAGAGCGGAGCGGATGATATGATGCAGCTCTGGCTTCTGTTTGACGACTTTTTAGAAGCTAGTTAGCATGGATCTGCTTGATTGAGTATTTAGCTGCAAAATGCATGCATATACTCCAGTTTTTCTGCAGATTTAAGACTCAAATGCACCAAAACCAAATGCTCCTTCATGGTTTTGCATTAGCAATTCCCCTCGGACAGCGGTGACCTTTGGGGTTGTAAATGTAAGGTTATCCTGGTCTGACGTCATGCGGTTCATATGGAGCCTGTATATCTGGCTGCTGGTCGCTAACTATCTGCATGTTTTTTGTCAGGATTGTATACAAAGCTTCTACCCCGGAGCGTTTAGGAGGCCCGTGTTTTCTCTGGCACGTCCAGGAAAACCGTTTGCATGCAAATGGCACAGAGCGCATGTCGGCCAATTCGATAAAATTGAAAACAGCCACTAGATCAGAGCAGCTAACGCTGCGACTCAACACGGAGTCGTTTTGAGTGATTTACAGCTCAGAAGGAAGATCAGCAATGAGATTTCCTCCTTTTGCAGAGCTGTTTGTAGTTTAAACTTAATGTGTGTCATTGTATCTGTTTGTCTGAGCAATGGAGGACGTGTTTTAAAACAAGCAAGCAAAAAAAAAAGATTTATTCCTGCAAGTGGTTAAAAAGTTACATTCATTATTTTGTTTTGTAATATATATAGAATTTTGGGTAATATTTGTTGAAGATTTTGTTGGTAAATTTGTAAATAAAATAAAAATCACAATATATAATGATAATAAAATTAGTGCTGTCAAACCAAAATAAAAGTATTTGTTTACACGATATGTGAGTGTACTGTGTATATATATTATCTATATGTAAATACACAGACATGCATTTATATATATTTAAAAAAAATATGTATTTAAATTAAATATTTATATATACATATTCATATAGTTCATAATATATACTGTGTGTGCATTTACATATACACAGACATTATACAAACAAATACTTTTATTTTGGATGCAATTAATTGTGATTAATCATTTGACTGCTCTAAATAAAATTAGAGGTCGACCGATTGATCAGCCGATTTTTGGCATTTTTGAATTAATCGTTATCGGCCGATTGTGCTGCAAATTAGGCCGATTAATATACAGGTGCGTCTGCAAGCAACACGTGAGATTGCCCTTCCACTGGCACCACGGATAACCCTGTGATGTCCCCCTCTGCCTGCTAACTTTTAGAAGAGAGAACTACCTGCTAACTCCCCAAGAAAACGGTCATACTTAAGCTCTTATCCTTCGTTCTTAATCCAGCCTTGTATTTCATTGGTTAAATATGACGCTACTTTTGGAGAGATAATGAGAATAACATATGCGCCGCGTGATGCTCCGTTCAATATTCTGCTCAGTTACCGCTCATGCTCACCGGAAAAGCAGAGTCCGCTCGAATAACGCGCCGACAAGAAATGTCTATGTAACGTTAGTATACTTGTTCCTGTTTGCAGTAGCGCTGCTGTGCTGTCACATGCTGTGGTCAAATCTCCTTCACTGATCTGCTCCCCGCTATGCTCTGCTCACATTCGCTGATAATACAGCTTTGCCAGAGTTTTTATATTTTTATACATGTTCACTTAATGTTTCCTTACACCGAATCATCATTTCTATTCATTCTGATTTACGCAATCTGATGACCATTAACTCATAGTGCGCGGTCATATCTCTGTATGAATGGATGACAGAGACGCACGTTTTCCTTTGCACACACACACACACACACACACACACACACACACACACACACACACACACATCTCCAACTGCTCTGAGAGTCACTTTATGAGTGTTTCACCGTTTCATTTGAGTAAAACTATCCTCATATCATAAACACACAGAAATGTAAAGGTATTCACGGCAACCCGTCAAAATAAAAGTCTGTTTTTTGAAGACAGTGCAGCAGAAATATTTGTTCAGCTGAATGTACTACTACTACTAAAGTTATATTTTTTTAAGGAATGATCACACAACATTTCTAACATGTTTTAATTTTAATAGTAAATTCCCTTTGTTTGCCAAAAAAGTTTAATTGTCAATAATTTAAAGATAAATTAAATTGATGTTTTATGCCTTCGTTTGATAACCAGATACACAACACAGAATTTCTGAGGAAAAATAAAACATTTCATGAGGCTATTTTAAATAACAATAAAACATTAGGTGAGAGAAAATAAAACATAACTTTATAATTGTCATTTTCTTCAATCATATAATTATTATAACACCTAAAATACATTGCATGTAAAAGTGTTGAAGGGTACATTGTGATGGTACCACCTCCGAAAAAACCCTGTTTGCAGGACTATACTTTATTTGGATAATTAGTCACAAACAACAACAACAGTTATGTCTGATTCTGTTGCATAGAACTGAATAAAAAATAATTGATATTTAATATTCATATATTTTCTGTTCGATTTTCTTTCAATAAAAGTGTGGTTATTTTATTGGCTGGTGTTTTTTTGCTGGGTGCTACGGTTATTTTATTTATTATATTATTTATTTTATTTATGTAAGTTTTTGTGCACACAAAAAAATTTTTTCCTAGATTTTTGATTACCTGTTGTGTATTTATTATTTAATGTATACATCATTTTTGTATTTAAATTATAAGTGCACTGATTGGAGAAGCTTGTTTTGTTTAATAAATATTTAATTAAGCAATTTTATGTATCACTTGACTTAGATTTTATGAGATGAAGAACAAAAAAAGAAAGAAAATCGACCAAACATATCGGCCTAAATAAATCGGCATCATATATCGGCTGCCCTGATTTCTAAATATCAGCATCGGCCAGAGAAAAACCCATATCGGTCGACCTCTAAATAAAATAAAATACAATGAAATAAAATAATGATAAAAAATAAAATAAGTGTAAAATTTCTATATATTTTATAATTCCACCATGCAAAAAAACGTTGTTTTTAATTTAAATTTGGTCTTTTAATTTATGGATGAAATAAGACCTGGACTTTTGTGAATGCGATTCAAGTGCACACTAAAAAAACACACGAGAGAGAGAAAGAAAAATATTTTTTATGTTGTTTAGGAAATGCCAGCATTGGTCATTTTTATTTTAGAAGTGTGTGCAACTCTAAATCAAGTTACACAAAACTTTAGTCTGTAGTGTGGACTGCAGTATTTTGAGTATTTTGCATCCACTTTTTGGATATGTTTTTGTGCTTTGAGTTTGTAGGGTTTTTGGGCTCTACAGTAGGTGCTTGTTCCAGTGATGAACTGCTCTAGGATGGTGAAACTAAAGCTGGAACACATGTGGCACCGCAGGAGGTCTGGGCCGTTGAGATCGCGTCCCGCTGTGGAAACTACTGCCGATGTTTTATTGAGCTCCACTCAGGCTGGTGTTGAATTCTCTCAGGAGTTGGAGGACTCATTTCTGCCTCTTTACTTTATACAAGCTTGCTTTTGTGAAACTGAAGCATAAGCTGAGCAAAAATGGGATTTTAGATCTTTATTTCTTAAAGGAATAGTTCACCAAAAAATGACAATTTGCCTGAAAAATGTGCTCACCCTCAGGCCATCCTAGATGCACAGTAGTCATTTAAAGTGGACCAAAGTTGTCCAAAGACAAGAATGCATTTTTGTTTTAGGACAACTTTGATGAAAGGTTTTGATCCACTTAAAATGTTGACTACTGTAGAGTTTGTTTCTTCATCAGATTTGGAGAAATGTAGCATCACATCACTTGCTCAGCAACGGATCCTCTGCAGTGAATGGGTGCCGTCAGAATGAGAGTCCAAACAGCTGATAAAAACATCACAGTAATCCACACGACTCCAGTCCATCAGTTAACGTCTTAAAGACAAAAGCCGTGTGTTAGTAAGATACAAATCCATCATCAAAATGTTTTTTTTAACTTCAAACCGTTGCTTCTGGCTAATATGTGAGTCAAGAATCCATAATAATGCTTCCTCCAGTAATAAAGCCCATCTCCTGCTGTTGTCTCGCTTCAAAATGTACCCATATATTTGTTTAGAGCAGTTTTGGACTGTTTCAGAGGACGCATTATTATGAATTATGGGTCATATTTTGGACAGAAGAGGTGGTTTGAAATGAAAAACGTCTTAATGATGGATTTGTTTCTTTTGTCTTCATAAGATGTAAAGTTGATGGACTGGAGTCGTGTGGATTATTGTGATGTTTTTATCAGCTGTTTGGACTCATTCTGACGGCACCCATTCACTGCAGAGGTGAGCAAGAGATGTGAAGCGAAGCTACATTTCTCCAAATCAGATGAAGAAACAAACTCATCCTAATCTTGCAGGACCTGAAGATGAGCAATCTTTCATGTTAACGTCAACTATTCCTTTAAGTCGCAGCACGTTTCAGATGCTTAAAAACAACTATTTCCCGGAAAATGTGGTACATTGTAGGTCGCTTTGAATAAAAGCATCTGCAGACTGCATAATGTAAATGTAGTTATTACTGCGTTGTTCGTGCTACAGACAAAAATCCCACAGACGTGCATTGAAGAGTCATATCGAGACACCTGTAGGTGGTTTCATGTTCAGTCTGAGTGAAAAGCATCCAGCGTAGGCCTGAACCTGCGGGAAACGATGGAGGTGTCTTCCGTAGGGAATCCCGTGGAAGTCTGTCTTTCCTCTGCCCACGCACACGTCTGCTAAAAGACTTGGTTCCTAAATGGAGCTGATATTCAAACAAAAGCCCTGTTTCTGTTTCAGCCGCACATTCATGACGTCTCCAGCTGCATCTGTGCTCCATAAAGAACCTGTGACTGATTTACCTCTTGGTGTTTTTCTTCTCTTCTCTCGGCCGGGAGCATGTATCTCTATCTGAGGGAAGTGTTGAAGGAGAAACATGAGGATCTGGCTCTTGATGAGACTCCGAGATCACAAAAGAGGCCAAAAGCTTTGTTTCGGTGCCAGTCAGTTGAGCTTCCTTGAGAAAACCGTTGCGAGGGACGATCCTGGTGATCTTTTGAAATGAAGAAACGGTTTTGGTCAAGGTTTTTATGGTTCACTGGTGACTTTAACTTGCTTTTTCTAAGTCCATGTCAATGAATTCAAGTCATTTAGCTGAAAATGAGAACAACGTCTCAGATTTGTTACAAAACGTTGATTGTATGCATTGCAACAAACTCATTTGACTGTTAAACATGAACTCTTGATTGCTTTTGAAAGAACTTTAGCGCTCTTTTTTAAATTGTAGTTGTTTTCTAGTTAAAATACCTAAAATATGAGATTAAGTACATTTACTTTAGAAGCAACACTGCGTAATAAATTAAGACTTGATTTTTATAGTTTGTATCTTGTATACGTGTATTAATTGTTCAACAGATTATGAAACTTATTTTTAGCTTGTTTATAAGTGAAAACATCTTCCAGTGCAGTAAGACAAAAGCAGGGAAGCTTAATCCCACCACATATTAAAAATAATTAGACTTTTTATCTCATAAATCTTATTTTTTCTCTCAGTTTTACCATTTTTTCCTCAATTTAGAAATTGTGAGAAGTCTTTTATTATTATATAAACTGCAAGGTATAAGCTCCAGATATAAGAATTGCAAAATATCTCTGAGTTATGAGATATATAAAGATAAATGTGAGGAAAATTCAGAATTGTGAAAAGTCGCAATTACATTTTATATTTATTTATACATTTTTTATTACATGATTGCAACAAGCTTGATTTTAATTATTTATTATTTTTTATTTCTTGCAAGTCCAAATCTCACAATTCTGCATTTTCTGCAAAACAAAATTGAGATTTAAAGTTTTTTATTTACTCATTTATTTTTATTCTGTGGTGGGGATAATCTTCCTACTTAAAAAAAAAGCTACTTTGTCAATATCTACGCAGTTTTACTTCTCAATTTCTTTTTTAAATGATTCTTAGATATATACTTGGTGTGATTTATTTTTATTTCTGGTGGGAAAATTTTAGCTATGACGGCTGACGAAGGCATACAAGGCTTTTTTCACCTTCAATACAGACATGGAAATGAAAAAGTTGAATATAAAAATAGAAAGTAAATTTATCTTGTTTTAAGGATTCTTCGATATTTTTTACTGAAAAACAAGACAAAGATGCTTATTACTTTTTTTTTTTTTTTGTGGAAAAGTCTAGCTAAGTTGGCAGAAAAAAGTATCCATTACAGAAAAGTATATATAAAAATATGATTATCATTAAACGTTGGTTGTTTTACCTAATGTTTAGGTGTTCTGTATATATTTATAATCTAAGTGTTGTGGCATTAGCTTAGCAACATGCTAATGTTAGACTCTTTTGGAATCAGATGGAATCATTGACATTCCATCCATAAGTAACTTAATTTCACTCTTTGTAAAATGTTCCAAATAGGTTCCATTTCAGAATGCTGCTTATGTAAGGAGCAGATTGGCAAAGGAGCTCGCTGTTTGTTTTTTAGATACATGTTTGTTCTAATTCTTCAAACTCTGTCCAAAAACAGTCGTTTTCTTCTATCTCAGGAATGTTCGACTTACTCTGAAACATGAGGTGTCTGTGAGCGAGAAATCGAACTCTATTCTTTCCTCCAGTGGCGTTTCTTGAGTTCTTCATGGAGAAGAGAAGAGTTAACCTGGCTGGTCTATTCCAGGCCAGCTCAAAATGAGCCGTAATAATGATGCTGTTTTTGTGGTCACTGACTTTATGCATGCCTTGGAGTTTTATTGATTCTGGTTATGGTCAGCAGCCAAGTTAGGAGGATGGCCTACTTTCACCCATCTGAGAATCCAGGCTGGAAAAACTGGTTAAACACTGTTCATTTTGCACACTTTAGGCTTACATTTAGCCATTGTTTACCAGCAAATTCAGCAAGTATTTTTTACTGATATTTTATCTATTTTATCAATATTGTTTTTTGATATTTATATGTCTTTAATTTACTGAAGGCCACTGCATGATTTGGTTTTGATCCTGGATAAAAATGCTAGTCTCGATGGATTGCCCGGTTATGTCAAACCATCAGAAATCACGTCCATTCATTCACGAGGACTTTCCAGAGTAACTTAATTTCACTCATTATAAGCTGACAGCTGTTTAAGACACTTGGCTCTCGTCTTTTCAGGAAATAACTTGCATCCTCAAATTCACAGTTAGAACAAGCGTACAGTGTTCCCCATCGTTTGTTCTGCTGCACAGAAAGTAACTCTGCCAAACCAAAATTCGGTAATCTGTTAATGAAATAAACAGCGTTGGCTAAGCTTGGATTAGTCGGTTAGATTTTGGTTCTTTTAAGAAACCATTGGGAGCATTCACAAAGCATTGTAGTACTTCTGAAAGTGACTTATTTCTGAGTGAATGCAGGACAGGACTTCATTTCTATGGGAATTTGATTTTGCACTTCGGTAGGAAATTGACTGGAACATGAAAGCATATATTATCTTTGAATTAAAATGGGCAAAACAGTTTAATTTTTTTGGAATGTGCATTAAGAAAGTACATTTTAAAGTCATGTTGATGTAAATAGATTATTTTTGTGTTGGAATTAATTTAATGATGGAAAACCGTCATTAATGGGATTGTTTGGAATATTGGATTATCATTATAACTTCATGTTATGATGTACACTTTAAAAGCATTAAGAAATGATAACCAAAGGCCAGTATTATAAGTGCCGTGTGCAAAATGAGATTCACTCAGTCTGCATGTTGAGCAACTTTGTTTGCAGAGTTTAGTTAGGCTATTTCCTCTTTCCTTGCTAACTGCAAAGCAGTATTTTCTTAAGATATTTTTGTCTTGTTTAACAGTAAATCTTTTATGCAAATGATTGTCCATGGAACGACTGAAAACCATGTGCTTTCTAACCCTTTCATGCTGCTATGCTGGGATACAGTTGCCATGTCGACTCGATATTGACACTTATGATGCAGCAGCTGTGGCTTTGTGCTGTATATTTATAGAGACCTGATGTCTATTCATGACAGATTCACGGCAGTACATTGACTCTAACCGTGACCACAGTTTCCTGCGAATGTAGCTACACACATGCAATTGCCACTCGTGATCGGAGTTTATTGCAGGGACATGCTTTAGGCAGATTAAATAAAGGAGCTGTTTAGTCTGAGTCCGACGCCGCTAATAAGGTCAGATGGGTAGCTGCAGGCCTGAGAAATAAAGGATAGGGCCGAAAGGTTAATAGTAAGAAACAAAGTAGGCCAGTATGGAATGTAGGACTGTAAAAGCTAATCAATAAAATCAATGAAAATGGTTGTTGACATATGTCATTATTGGCTGGTTGGCTCTATGTGCGGGTTCAAGGACAACCTTTGTCAGTAAATGTCACTTTGCAGCGCTGAAAATCTGGACTAGGAACAAAATTAATTCATAAAATGACCACAAGGTGAACTTTGAGTTCTCCAAAGAAATGGAAGGATTTGTGTTCAGATCTTTAAAGAAGGCAATGAATGTGTCTAGGATCGCGTTTAATGTAATTAAGAGGTGTCTTTATGCCAGTCTGTACCTATTTGTGTGTTTTAAATTAAAGTTATATTACTGATTAATCACTCATATTAATATGCCTATCTGTATGTTTTAAAAGTCAAAGTAAAGTAGGTATTTAGCAAAATAGAGTAATGAATCTAAGAAGTTATTATTAATCACTCTAGTTGCAGGCCTAATTATTTGCCAGTCTATCTTATTTTACTGTAATATTCCTATCTGTATGTTTTATAAACTTGTACTTTGCAAAATAGTGATTAATCAAAGATATCGATTAATCACTTTTTAGGTGTTGCAGTTTCAGTCTTAATTCTTTGCATCCTTTTCCAGGTGCTAGATGGTGGTTGCGAAGGCAGTGCGTAATGCTGAAAGGACTCGTCCTGAGTCAGAATGAGTGTCAAAGATGACGATGGGACGACTAGCCAAGATGGAAAGGCCTACGAACTTCAGATCTACCCCCGAATCTCTCTGGAGACGGCGTCGTGCTGTACACTCAGAGTCACCAAGGAGGCCACCGCTGCTAGCACCATACGTGATGTGGCAGCGACCCTTGGACTGGACGCCAGCAAGCTCTACGTCCTGGCTGAGGTGAAGGAGTGCGGTGGGGAGGAGTGGGTGCTTGAATCAACCGACCTTCCGGTGCACAGGGTCCTTCTCTGGCCGAGAAAAGCCCAAGAACAACATTCTCAGAAAGAGGGATTTTACTTCCTCCTCCAGGAGCGCAACCACGATGGCTCCATCTGCTACGTGCACCTGCCCGCCGTGGGGAACGAGCAGGAGTCCAAGCGACTGGTTGCTCGGGGCTTTCCTCCCACCCCAGCAGGAAGACTTTGAGGACCTCTGCAACCTTCCGGTCCTCAGTGAGGACAGCATCTTGGATAACCTCCGCATTCGTTTTCAGAAGAATAAAATTTATACATACGCTGGCAGCATCCTCATTGCCATCAATCCCTTTAAGTTCTTACCCATTTACAACCCCAAATATGTCAAAATGTACGAGAACCACCAGTTGGGCAAGCTGCAGCCTCATATTTTCGCCATTGCCGATGTAGCCTACTACGCCATGTTGCACAAGCACGTCAACCAGTGTATCGTTATCTCAGGAGAGAGCGGATCAGGCAAAACGCAAAGCACTAACTTCCTCATTCACTGCTTGACGGCTCTCAGCCAGAAGGGTTACGCCAGCGGCGTGGAACGAACCATCTTGGGTGCTGGACCTGTGTTGGAGGTAAGATCATCACCACCTTGATGCAAACTTGGTTTGGTTACATTCGTTTATAAGCAAATTTGGGAATAGTAGATTCTTTCAGGGACTTAGTGGGACATGGGAAAGTACCAACATCCTCTTGGACAGATTCTAAGGGTAAGTCTGTAGAGTTTTGATATGCTTTGTTTTCGTGTTTTGAAAGGGTGAAGGTCTGGGAAGTTAACTGATGGGTTTGCGGTTCACAGTTGTCAACTGTAGACTTTGTTTACTTCAAAAAATGGTAAAGATTTGTAAGAACCCCACAATTTGATTGGCAATGTTGGATGTCTGCAAAGTATTCTATCTTTTTTTGAGCATTATGCATTAGTTTTTTTGTATGACTTTGATCCCTTGGAGACTTCTACAGATGAGCTTTTTGGTTGGAATTGCAGGGTCTGGAAAAGCACTCTGCTTTAAACATCCGCAAGGCAAGCCTAGAATAATTGAATTCAGGATCAGTGGATTTGTTGGAGGACTAACTGGCATAGTTGAAAACTGCTTCTCATAATGCCAAATTGCTCTGATATTTCATGCTGTACAGAGTACAGTGAGTTTTAAAACCTTTCACAGGTTTTGTTGTAGTTACTGAAATGGTTAAGATAAAGGAAGTCCGTTGATAGGTCTGCGGTTTGCAGTTGTCAACCTTAGAACTAGTCAACCCCAAAAAATAGTCACGTTATATTAAGAACCTTACATTTGATTGGGTGTTTATGTAGTGTCTTTATTTGAGCATTATACATTCATTTTTGTCAACTCATTGGAGGCTTGTTTCTACAAAATAGCTCTTTGGTTGGAATTTTAGGGTCTGGAAGAGCTCGCTACTTTGAACAATGCTTCGTAACTACCATAATGACAGCTTACCCACAGATCTCTGTCTTCACTGTACACTGTAGCTCTTTAGATCAGTTATTTACACAGTGCTTTCCCACAAGCCTGTGCTTGAAACCCGGGGTCACAACTTGTTGTACTTGCATAGCTCATGTTGCAGTACCGGCTAACCTACAACTGGAGGCCTTCCTCTGGGGTTCGTGTCTCATGCAGTTCTTGTTGTTTTATGTGCCTTGCTTTAAAATTATAGCCCGGTCCCATAAACCTGTTCAGGCACATTCTGTATGTTATTTTGCAAAATATCAGCAGAAACCCTTCCCCAACTCCCATCTGACGGTGGTTTATGGTAGTGGTAACCCTCGTGCTGAGAGGTTGATGTTGTGATATTTTCACAGCTTGAGGGTTAGCATCTAAAGATTCTTATAAAGTCATTCTTCTCAAGATTTCACTTTTGCATACAAGTGCTGTTTTTGAAGTTATCCGTCAGACAAAACCAACCCACTCTGCTTCTGAGATTCGCATCTCTTCTCAGTACTTCAGAGGTTTCCTGTACACATGATGTCATTATCTCAGCCCCCTTTATTAGAATAAAGTTCGCTTGTGTAGCAAGTCCTGAAAGAGATGAAAGATGTCAGGGTTTGTTGACGCTTGCCCCAGTGTTTGTGGTTTCTGAAAACTAGAAGTCATTTCTCCGCAGTCAGCACAGTCATTGTCCTTTGGCAGACGCGTCTTCAGGCTTCATTACAAAATATTCCCTCCGTCTCTGCACTTGTGGTGAGAAGCAGCCTGTGAAACTGGTCAATTGAACAATGCGACCAGAACGAGCCTCAATCCAGGCGTCTTCAATGATCGGAGTCAGATCTCCCTGAGGTTTCTCTTCCTTTTATGGTTTCATGTAGTTGATTTGTCTCATCCATCTTCCAAGACTTTCAATTGGTGCTGATTTTTAAGAAAGGACACAACATTCCTTTTATTATTCTCTGCATTGTATTAGAGAGAAATGTTTCCATATGTGAATCAATGCAGATTTGCTTCTTGTCCAGCTTTCTACGCGTCGGAATAGTGATTATTTTGGGTATTTTTTACTGCTTGACTATTTGACGGATACATCAGCTGATGTCCCATTTCTTACTAGGGATGCACCGAATGTTCGGCAACCTAAATTATTTAGCCGAAAATGGCACAAAACAAAAAGCTAAGCGAAAAGACAGAATAAATTGTACCGAACAATGACATTTTTGGTGACGCGATCAAATAGCAACCAGCGTATAGTGACTCAAGACACACACTCTTTATAATGCAGCAAACATGTTCGCTGTGTGGAAGCATAAAAAGTGTCGCAAAAATCATTACAAGCACCAACAGCGAGATACTGTTTAGTACTGCATCGCATGTCTTTGATGAGAAGAGGAAGGGTGGTTGCTGCTAGGTTCTGTATGATGATTGAAATTGCGAAATGGCCTTAAACACGTACTACATAAACTACAGAATGTTATGTTTTGTAATACATGCACAAATTGCATGTATTCTGTATTGTGAATTAAAAAACTTTTTTTGTATGTGAATATATAGTAAAATGTAATTGATTGCTGTGATCAAAGTTGAATTTTTAGCATCATTACTCCAGTCTTTAGTGTCACAGGGCCTTTCAGAAATCATTCTAATATGCTGATTTGCTGTTCAAAGTCTCAAAAATGGCCACAACATATTTTTATTTTACTAACTTATTACAATTATAATGTCTGCTAGAATGTCACAAATTTTCAGTGTTAAATATTTTTAAATTGTTGTTTTGAAATAGATTTTTTTCTTTGAAATCAAGACAAAACCGTAAAAAGAACATTTTGGCTATTTAATTTATGCAATGGTGAAAAAAATTGGCCAAATGCATGGGGGGCGGGGGTGCGAGGAAAAAAAAAACATGTTCGGTATTCAGCCTTCAGCCCAGTGTTTCATTTTGTTCACTTTCAGCCAAGAATTTTTATTTCGGTGCATCCCTACTGGAAACTGTCCAAAAGTTTCTGGAATATTTCCAGCATTTTCTGGAGAATTTCTGCCACTTTGCACCCAAAGTCCCAGGTTCTTCTACCAAACTTCGACCTGTGATATAGTTCACTGGGTGTAATTGTCACCTCACCCAGGGCCAGCAGCAAATAGTTTTGTCTAGGTTTTGCCGTAAACTCTATTAAAAGCAAATTCATGGACCGTGACTCAAAGTAAACTGTAATTTTACAAGTCCTTTCCTTTTAAAGCTGCATGTTATTGTCTCCGTTTCAACTTGCATGATGTAATCAGCGATGTGTCGTTGACCGACACGTCCGACTGGTTTCGGGAGCCTTTTCACCGGAGTAACTCTTTCGTAATCCCCCTCCTACAACACTACGGCTTTGTTTGAACGCATATTTAGCCTTCACGTCAATGCATGCATACTAAATACCAGAAAAAGCATCTTCAAGGGCGAGTAAACTGTGCTATTTGACCTATAAATGTGGTTAAGTGGCCCTACAGGAAAACAGTTTGTAATCCATCAAGACAAAATACATTTATAGGTTTTCTTCCAGATCCTAATGGCTTTTATGGATTACGTCATTGAGTATCAGATAACAGGAGAGTTATGAGACTCTGCAAATGGCTTTGAGTTCTCAAATGGCTCTGCAAATATCTTTGCTTTCTGTTTACAGATGTTACTGTGCAACAATGTGGCTTTTGATCGCTCATATTCATGCATGCATGAGAGGCCTCTGAAATAATGCTTCTGCTGCCCGCAGACAGGAACTTCCCTCTGGCTGATCACTTCAACAGGAAGCAGTTTTTTTTTTTCAACAGGAAGTGGTAGCTGTAGAGCCTTCGCTCCCCATTGGCCGGTCTGCTCACTGGGTGTTGGGAGTCAGCATATTGTTCCTCAGGAAGTCGTAATGGCTATTTCGTGGCCATTGTTTATCTCTCGGCTTTGTGTTAGTCTTGTGTGGTGGACTTTGGCTCCTGAGGCGGTCTGAGCTATTTTTGGTGGGACGGCTGTAATGAGACACGTGGGATGTTGACATGTGGAAAATACAGTAAAATGTCTCAAGAGTCCATTCTGTCATTACAGTCGCGTTGGAGACCTAATAACCTTGATCGTCTTCAGTTTCCAGCTAACTTTGTTAATTTAAAGAGCTGAAAGTATTCGCAGGCCTTTAAACTGTACTCAAACAATGTAACTTGGAGAGTTCAGATCATATTTGTGTTTATTAGAGCGATTTTTGAACTGCTGCACCATTTTTTGACTATTTTTCTTATAAGCACTCCATGTGCCTTTTCATTCCCTAAAGGCTATTTGCGCTAATGCTAGGGCAGCCATCACTGTTTTTTTCCTAGTGCTTCTAGTTATTAGGGCCCTATGAAATCCCAAATTCCATTGTATTGTTTTCTAAATTATATTTTAATTGTTCTGGATTCCGTTTTTTTTCTGTTTACATTTTTCTAGAATGTATTTGAATGCTTATATTAAATTGTATTAATCAAAAAGCATGTCTAATTAATTGAAACCATGAAACTTACAATATTAAACAGCAATTTATTAAAAGTTTAACAAAAATTAAATTTTTAAGGCCCTATGAATTTTTTTTTTTTTTTTGCAAATTCAGTTTTATTTTTTCCATTTTTACTTTTTCCATTATTTTTCTGGATTCCGTTTTAATGGTTTCTTTAAATATAAATAACCAAATGCATCTGTAATTAATTGGTTTTATAAAAAAATATAGTTTTTCAGAAATACTGTTGTGTATTTACATTTGTCTGATAAACAAATTCTTGTAAATATTCCTTTAAAAATATTGTTTTAATAATAATTTGTATTATTATTATTAGTAGTAGTAGTACTATCATTACATCAAGCAATATACTTTTCTGTCACCGTTTCTTCAAGTTAAACCGATCTTTTATTTTGACAGGTTGCTGTGAAGATCTTTAGGTTTCTGTTTGTAGCGATATGACGATAGTTTTACTCAGAAGAAATGGTAAAATGCTCACGAAGTGACTCAGAGCAGTTCTAGAGATTATGTACTCATATACTGAGGCGGCAGACGCTGAAAACACGCACTTCAAGTATGTGTGTAGTAAAAGAAACCATGCGTCTGCCAAATTCATTCTTACAGATGTGCGCAAATTTACGATTTAAGTGTACTAAACTATTTTTGATTTATCCATCTAAAATTTGGCAAATTCCGCGACATTCCGCGTTATACAGTAAATTCTGTTTTTATGATTCGATTCCGAGATTCCGTCCGCGTTTTCCACATCACGGAGATCATAGGGCCCTAATTTAGGAATAATTTCCAAACACTTTTTTTTTAGAGATCGACCGATATATCGGTTTACCGATATTTTTCCCGATATTTAAGCATTTTACCATTATCGGTTTTGAGAGATTTATTTATTTATTTGTCACACAATTATACAGAGTATAACCAGCAGTGAAATGTGTTCTCTGTATTTGACCCATCCAAGTACACACACACACAAGTGACACACACACACACACACACACACACACACCTGGAGCAGTGGACACACACACACACACACACACACACACACACACACACCTGGAGCAGTGGACACACACACACACACACACACACCTGGAGCAGTGGGCACACACACACACACACACACACACACACACACACACACACACACACACACACACACACACACACACCTGGAGCAGTGGACGCCACACACACACACACACACACACACACACTGTTCACTGGAGAAGCTCCAGCACGACCACCGCATGTAACTTTATACAAGATTCACTCGTTTGAAACACACTGAATTATATTAACATTTACTATAGAACCATTATTTCACCAATAAACATCTAAATAAATACATCTCTATCGAAATTAATTATTTATTATCTCCGCAAGCGATCGCAGTTTGAGTATAGTTCTGTGTAAATAGATAAACCGCGCTGTCAGCAGTTTTCATAATTCTAGAATGACAAAAACATTTTAATAATTCTGATAAAACATGCCAGTTAAGAAATGCAATAAAATACGATGTTTTGTTTGTTATAGCTTATTTCAATATTCCAGAGAATATTATTCAGTGAATTATTCTTCACTCTTTAGTCTATTAAACAGCGTTTAAACCTAAAACTGTAGTTTAAAATGAAGTTGATATGACTTCTGTCCTTTATTTTCTCCATTTGAAAACATTAGACATTATTTTGCTTATTGTTAATATCAGTGTTGCTGATGATGCTTTTTATAAATAAAATGTTTTTATTGTTGTAATTTGAAGATTAAATTTTACATGAAAATGTTAATTTTCAACCTGTTTTTTGTTGTTAAGATGACTGAAAGGAGGAAAAACCAAAGCGAAGAATGGATTTACTTCAATCAGTTATTTATGTACTTTATAACAGTAAATAAATATCGGTTCTGCATATCGGTTATCGGGTACATAAACGTACAAATAATCGGTATCGGTTACAAAAAATCAATATCGGTCGATCACTACTTTTTTTAGATAATGTGCAAACTGTTGTCATGAGCTAATTCATTGTCACCTCGTTCTGCTTGAAGGACATTTGTTGACATGCTATTGTGTCGTGATCTCAATTAGCGCTCGCACACGCTGTCACCAGCTAAACCGATACCGCAAGTCCTTCTTTTGTGTTCATGCTGAAGACTCGGAAAATGAATGAAGTCACGCATCTCACTGGAGATGGCCAGATTGTCTTGGCCCGATGTTTGTGCTCTGGCTCCGAGGCCGTGAATAAAAGAAGCAGCTATATTTAACCGTCATGTGAGCATCTCATAGTGTTATTTGTGAGTAATAGGATTCTACTGGCCTTTTAATGAAATGGCTTCGAGAATAGAGCCTTTGTTGATTCCAGATGCATTGTGTGGATGGCTTGGATTTCACCAGATGAACGTGTGTGTGTGTGTGTGTGTGTGTGTGTGTGTGTGTGTGTGTGTGTGTGTGTGTGTGTGTGTGTGTGTGTGTGTGTGTGTGTGTGTGTGTGTGTGTGTGTGTGTGTGTGTGTGTGTGTGTGTGTGTGTGTGTGTGTGTGTGTGTGTGTGTGTGTGTGTGTGTGTGTGTGTGTGTGTGTGTGTGTGTGTGTGTGTGTGTGTGTGTGTGTGTGTGTGTATATAAAGGAATAGTCTTACGTTGTGTGTTTGGATATACAATGTTCTTTTGTGATCTAAATATTATTTTTTATTATATATATATATATTAGTTCATTATATATTAGTATATACATTAATAAATTATAATATTTTGTACATTAGTGTAATATATGATGACTTAATAATTTAATAATTGTTTTATATATTTAAATGCACATACACACATAGTTTGTGTATATATATAATACAATGATTTATTGAAATTTTTATGTTATTTATATAAATATATGTACATTATTACCTTTGAATGTTATGTATATAAATAATATATAATCAAGTATAAAGTAACATATCATTTGGTTTATTTATTTTTATTTTACTATATCTTTTAAGTAGAAATTATTGTATAAATGTGTGTATTATTTATTTATATTTTTATAAACATAACATTGCATTTATATGTAATAAGTAATTTTGAAAATTGTGTTTTATTGTATGTAATTAGTGTGTGTATTATATAATGTAATTTATAATTGTATGATTATTTAATAATTTATGAATGAATCAATGATACGTTATTATATTAATAATAATATTTATTAGCATTTAAAAACTTATGTAAATAAAACATACTTTGCGTATATATGTAATATAATTAATTTGTTCAAAAAGTTACTAAACGTTTATATATTATCAATTATAAATTAATTTGATTATATTAAAATGTATATACTAATATATATACATGTAATTATTTCGTCCTTTTGAAAAAAATATACTACTGTTTATCTAAATACATTATTTATAATATGATGGATATGATCTGTTATAACTTCAATTATTAAATTAATATTTATATATTAATGTTTAAAATATTTATGTAATTATTTAATCATTTTAAAGAAATAAAACAAATATAATATTATATAAATGATCAATTATAAATTAATTTATAATCCTAATAAAATAATATAAAATTGTTATTATATCAATATTTATATAATGAAGTATTTCTTTCTTTGAAATGGTCTTTCTCAGACCACGTATGCTGATGCTGTCGTTTCAGTTTTCAGAGGGACTCATGGGTCCGTCGCTGCTTCTGCTCAAACCGGAAGTGTTGTGATGCTGCTCGCTTGCTAAATGGCGAGCGGCCAGTTCAGCTTAATGGGGTTTATTGTTGTCGCAGTTACTAGTTTCGATACGGAAGCAGAGCCTCGCGGCTTTGTCGTGGAAATCTGTGGAAAGCTGACTCCCAAATAACGGCTCAGAATGAGAACTAGTCCAGACAGGTCTGCAGGTTTCGCTCTTCCCCCCCTGCCCCGTCGTAGTTCCTCTCGCAGCTCTGCGGAAGAGGCTTCAGCGTTTGTGCGGCTGACAGAGGAATCGTCGTGCTGGCTTCTGCGGTCACGTGAGTTTCCCCGCGACCAATCAGCACGAGTGTCTCGGGTTTGAATCTGAGTTCTGACTGCATGAGAACTGTGCTGCGTTCCTCAACCGCTCGTGTCAAAGCAAAACAGCGTTTCTGACTGACGACTACTTTTTTATGAATCTCAGGATTTTTACTGAATGCTTCCACAGTCCCAGAATATATTTTAAAGTCAATAGAAAAAAGGTACATTTTAGTGAAATGCTTCATTTTGTTTGCCTTGGGAAATAAACATTTAACCCATAAAAACCCATTTATGTATAGCTTATTCCAAAATTTTTATTGTTTTTGCTATTTATTCTACTATTTATTTTTACTTGCTTGCATATTTTTTTTTTTATTTTAATATACTATTTTATATATTATTTTATTATTTTATTTTATTATTATTGTTTCTTTATTTTTTACATTTACCTATTATTTAATCATTATTCATTTATTTTTTGTTTAATTATTTATTTTATTTAGTTAAATTATTTAGTCATTATTTACTTATTACGTATTTTTATTTATTTAATAATTACTTATTTAATTCTTAAATTATTTAGTTTAGTTACTGATTTTTTACAAATTTCGTCATTATTTTTTGTATATTATTTTGTCTTTCTATTTATGGTTTTATTTTAATTTACTTGTTTTATATTTATTTAGTTATTTGTTTTATTTGTTGTTTATTTATTTTTTATTTTTGTATACATTTTTAACCTTAATATTTTCAATAATTTGAACCACTATAAAATAAATACCATCTATTGTTTATTTATATAATAATAATTGTTATTACTTTTTTATAATAGTAATATTATTGATGATAATAATGTTTTAATAATAAATATTTATGACTTTTTGAATAAAATAGTTTATAATTTATATTTTTTTCCTCTGTTTATTATTATTACTTAATTTAAAAGAATGTATTTTTTTTCGTGGTTAATTATTTTTATGTAGTTACTTTTACTTGGAACATTATGGGAACAGAAATAATGACTTTTTTTCTATAGACAACTTATTTGTATGTTTGTTTATTTTATTCATTTCTTAAAAACATTTTTCTCTCATTTTCATTTACTCCGTGAACACAGACAACATGGTCTGTAACGTCAAAAGAGACCGTGGCGTTGTATTTGGGTGAACCGTCTCTTGATTGGTTACAGTATCCGCTCCAGCTTTCCCCAGTGTTTATCCATGTGCTTTGGAAGCGAGTCAAAGGTCGAGCGCGAGGAATCTTAATTAGGTTAGCGCCCTTCCCCCCGGCCGTCTGGAGCGGGGCCGTTCTCCACTGCTGTCTGGCACAAAGCCTCCTCTTTAGCATGCAGAGCCACTTTCCCCGCGGCAGGGCCTTTGGGGCCGAGTCTGGCGAACAGTGCGGCGCATTGAGGGCCGGGGCCAGAGGCTGGCATTCGCCCGCGGCGCTAAAACACACCAGTTCCAGCGCAGATGGGCCGCCCCACGCTGGAGGTGTGAACCGATGGAGGAGGAGAGGATTGTGTGGTTCTGCACACAAGCTTCACAAGTCACAGCGTAAAACTATCTTCACACACAGTCAGGCAGATTCACTCAAACACCGAGCAGTGTTTGTTTTATTGCACTCGGCGAGGAGCGTCTGCTGTTATTTGCATCTCAAACTGCTTGAATATGATTTCATCTGATTTATGATTTATGAGGTTTCTGTTCGTCTCTTCAGTCAGCTTTATAAAGTATTTAAATATGAGGTTTTTGTGTTTTAAGTTTATTTATCCATTTATTAAAAATGTAAAATTAATAAAATTGTTATTAATAATAAATATATATAAAACATTAATACAAATAATTTAAAATTACAAAAGTTATAATGTTTTAATAATTAGTAATATAATTATTATTAGCATTTTATGTTTATTGTTTAATTATCATATATATTTCATTTGATTAATTATGCGAAATTGAGTCTATTATTATTAAAACAATGATTATAATAATCATAATAATGTTTAATAAAAAGATTTGTATTATGTTTTGAATTAGATTATTGTTATCTGTTACTGTTGTTTTTATTCTATTTGTATTCTATTTTTATTAATAATAAATGTATTTAAATAGATATTTACAGAAATAATAATAAAACCTATATTTATCAGGTTTTCAATTAAGTACTCTATTATTTTCTTGCGGTTGTTAATTTTAATTTTTTGTTTTTGTTGCTAATAATTAGTAATAAAGATTAATTATTATTTACAGAACAATAATGCTGATTAATTAAAACTAATGTTACATTTACATTTTGAATTAAATCGTTTATTATTGTTTAGCTATGATTATATTTTTGTTTCTGTTATTAAGCTATTTTTTGTTTATATTTATTATTACTAATAAATTATTGTAATAAACAATTACTATGATGATTATGAAGATTATTAAAATAGTAATAATAATTAATTATTATTATTATTGTTGTTGTTATGCCATGTTAATTACAATAATATTAATAATTTATGATAATTAAGTGATTAAAATAATAATAAAACCATTTATTATTATTAATATTGATTGTACTAATTAATTATGATAATTAAAAAAAATAAAAATTATTATTGTTATTGTGCCATGGTAGTTGCAATAATATTATGAATAATTGATGATGATAATTAAATTATGGTTAAAATAATAATAGTAATACAATAACAATTTATTATTACATTTAATTATTATGCATCATGGTAATATAATAATATTATTAATAATAAAAACAATGCATATCTGCATATCTTGCTTAAAAAAAATACAAATATTTTTGACAATCTCATTTTACAAAGTCAAACATCCTGTTTTTTTGTTTTTCTCCCGCAGGCGTTTGGCAACGCAAAGACGGCCCACAACAACAACTCCAGCCGATTCGGGAAGTTCATCCAGGTCAATTATCTGGAGAGCGGCGTGGTGCGCGGGTGAGTGTCTGCTGTCTCTCTCTCTCTCTCACACACACACGGACACACACGGACACACACACACGGACACACACGGACGGACACACACACAGACACACACACACGGACACGCACGCAGACACAGACACACACAGACACAGACACACACACACACACACACAGACACACACAGACACACACACACACAGACACACACACACACACACACGGACACAGACACACACACAGACACACACACACACACACACACACACACACACGCACAGACACACAGCACACACACACACAGCACACACACACACACACGACACACACGCGCGCACAGACACACACACACACACACACACACACACACACACACACACACACACACACACACACACACACACACACACACACACACACACACACACACAACACACACACACACACACACACACACACACACACACCCTGCTGTCTGACGTCACACGAGCAGCTTCCTCCTCCACATCGACACACTTCCTCTTATAAGATTAGAGCTGCCGCCTCTTATCTGAGATCGTTTTCTGTGGTTTATTGTTCATTCTGTGAGAACTTCTCATGTCATCTGAACCGCCATCTGTCCGGTTTTCTGTTCTCATGCTTCTTTCCCTTCACATGAGAGCTTTAATGTTTACATGAGAGGTTAAATATATATATTCGTAATAAATGACAATGCCAGTTCATAAATGTTATATGCAAATAAATGTAATGAATAAAGAAGTGTTAATATGTGTTCCTGTGGCTCAGTGGTAGAGCATTGCGTTAGCAGTGCAAAAGGTTGTGGGTTCAATTCCCAGGAAAACACATGTACTGACAAAAAATGTATAGCCTGAATGCACTGTAAGTCGCTTTGGATAAAAGCGTCTGCTAAATGCGTAAATGTAAATAAATGTAATTTATAAATAAATCAATTGAATAAATATATATATATGTGTGTGTGTGGGATAATGTTACCTGGACGTTTCTTGAGCAAACACTGGTGTGACATTTACCCACAATGCTTTGTGCTGGCGCTGTGCTTGTGTTCCTCTAAACAAAGGCCATGAGAGTGTGATCGAGCCGAGAGTCAATAAAGCGGTCCGGACGCTCTCAGTCGCTCTATTGTCCTCCGGCCCGCTCGAGTTCAGCTCCGTTCACTGCATGACGCTCAGCAACTCAACACTACACTGACTTCTAATAAATAACCTAATATAGAAATGCTTAAAGTACATTTAAAGATTAATGCATGTTAAATAAAGTGGAGGAAGTCTTTATTACAATCAATTTAAATTAGCATAAATACTACAATGATGTATAAATACATTTAAAATCTAAATAAATCTAATATCTTAATAAATGTATCTAAAAGTAGTAAATTATTTAATGTGTAAATAAATGTAAACATGCTCAATGTTAATAAATACGTGCATTTAATATACAAGTAAATGTCAATAAATGAACAAATAGCTTTATTATATAAATACATCAAATAAAAATGTTTAATAAATCAAATACGTTTACAAAAATAAATGTAATGAGTAAATAAATGTAAATGTTAATTAATAAATACATACTTTTAATATATGGGTAAATGTAAATAAATAGCATTATTATATAAATACACAAATTAAACAATTTAATAAATCAAATATTTTTAAAACAAATTTAATGATTTAATGTGTAAATAAATATAAACATGAATTAATAAATACATACATTCAACATACGAGTAAATGTTAATAAATAGCATTATTATATAAATACATAAATTACATATGATAAACAGATTTGAATAAATCTGAACTCTTTAGATTTAATACCTTAATTAATAAATACATATATTAATATATTTTTGGAGGGGGATCTGTATTAAAGTGAGTATTTTAAATCAACATAAATGCTACCATGAAGTATAAATGCATTTAAAATATAAATAAATGTGATATCTGAAAATACATTTAATGTAAAAAAAACATTAGAAAAATATTACTAAATAAATAAACTTTATATAAATAAATATAATATATAAATAATTTTTGGGGGAGAAAAACTATATTGCAATGAATATTTTAAATCAGCATTAATACTACCATGATGTGTAAATATTTATTAAATCCATAATGTAATATATAAATAAATGTGGATGTTAATAAACACATGCATACTTTTAATATGTAAATAAATGAATAAATAAATGTAGTATACAATTTTTAGGAGAAAAAAACATTACAAATTATACTACAAATAATATTTTGTGGTGTTTTGAAATATGACAATACATATTTTAGTTTATATCAACATAAAATGAATAGTACAAGAAATAGTAATAATAAATGTATTTTTAAAAATGCATTACTATACACTTCTCATGTGTAACGTAACATAAAAGCTGATCACAGTTTCACAGTAATGACTGTATAAGATGAAAATGTGTTTAATTGTCATGAAAATGCACGTTTCAAGAAAATATTCCCAGCTAACAAATGAATAAATATTGTTTATATTACAAAATGTAAACATCAGAAAGTTTGTGATACTGTGATCCATCCCAGATCGGGTTGGTTTCTTTCTTAAATGCCTGTACAGAAAGTGAATGGGTGCCGTTGTGCTCTACTGAGGGTTTTGTTCAGCACATCTGTGTGCTTTGAAGCGCCGCTTGGTGTCAGAGACTGAGGCTTGCCGTGTTTGTCGTTGTGTTTCAGGGCCGTGGTTGAGAAATATCTGCTGGAGAAGTCCCGTCTGGTGTCCAGAGAGAAGAACGAGAGGTACGAGGGCTAAACGGTGCTGCTTTGCCATGAAAACCAGGCTGGTTTGATGTCGACCCGCCTTATCTATCGGCCCATCGCTCTCACAGGCGTTTCTGCAGCGTTAACCTCGTTATTATCAGCTCGCTTCAGCTCACCACGACTGCTGCAGATCATCAGCCTGCAAGACCTGAAAAACAGAGCCGCTGCAAACCGAGCGAAGCTTTTCAATGCAGTGACTGCGCGCCTCAGTTCAAATACTGTAAAATAGCTTTGATTAATTAAGTAGCATGTGCTTTTGGGGTTTACCCTAGTGAACTGATTCATTCAAACGATTCGAATAGAGGAAATCCTAATAGTACTAGGAGTTATGAGAGAATGTAAATTATGTAAATGGTTCAAAAACAAGATATCACCTTCAAATTTAACATACAGGTTAGGGATGGGCCGGTACGCGTACCGGTACCGTTCGGTTCTCGGACAAATTCCAAATGGAAGTGATCATCCCTATCCCCTTTGCAGTGATCAGGGCACGTGTGTGTCATTATGTAGTCGTTTGAAATGTAGCCTCATTATCATCAGCTGGCATGTTCCTGTGACAACGCAGCGCGGTGTCCGTCAGCAGATTCGCTGATGGACACCGGCATAAAAAAATATACATTTTATATTTTAACAAGTTTTATAAATATTATTTTTTATAGATAATCATATTTTAAAAAATGTTTTAACAATGTATGTTTATTTACAACAGTTATGCTAACAACAATAAAAAGGCATTAATGACATTAAAACGGCGAATCTGCTGACGGACACCGTGCTGCGTTGTCACAGGAACATGCCAGCTGATGATAATGAGGAAATTACATCGCTCCCTTCGCCGAGTGCATTTCAAACGACTACATAATGACACACACGTGCCCTGATCACTGCAAAGTCGCCACTGCAAAGGGACAGGGATGATCACTTACATTTGGAATTTGTCCGAGAACCGAACGGTACCGGTACGCGTACCGACCCATCCCTAATACAGGTAAATCTACGTCATTTTAAATTAATAAAGACTGTGTTAGACGGAGTATTTTCATTTAAATGAGCAGAATCAAATAGTACAGTCATTTATGAATGAAGTGATTTATTCAAATGGTTCATGCAAATGATTTGGTCCAGAAATAAGATAACACCTTGTTCAAATGTAGGCTAATATAGGAATAAATACATAAATAAATGTGAATAAATTAATCTTTGTTTGGAGAAAAAAATACACTGAGTATTTTAATTTAAATCAGCATTATTAAGTAGTAACATTCATAAATTAATCATTCAGATGGTTCATGTAAACGGCATTTTGGCATTTTCAAATGTATTTGTTTAAATAAATGTTTATATATATATATAGGGGGTTATTTTAGTTTAAATCTGCATAAATAAATAGTACCATGAAATATGAATTGGCTAACTGATTTGTTCGACTAATTCATGTAAATGAACTGGTCCAAAGACAAGATATTTTGTATACATATTTTTAATATATAAATACATTTTTAATAAATAAGTTAGAAATAAATGTATTAAAATTAATGTTTTAATTTTATTTATGAGTGGAATTTGAATAATTTGAATGGTTCATGTAAATGACATGGTCCAAAAACAAGACATTACCTCCTATTAATTAAATAAAAAAAAAACTGCATTACAATTCATATTTTAATTTAAATCACCGTAAATATAAATAAATAAATGGGACCAAAATGTATAAAATAATTGATTCATTTGAATGGTTCACGGACAAACAAGATATCACATCTTTTAAACTGAACACATAAATAAACACATTTAATATATTGCAATACATTTAAATACATTTAAATAAGTATAAAAATAAAGTTTAAAGGGAAAAATTTTATTTCAATGATTATTTTAATGTAAATGAACATAAGTAGTGCTGTGATTCGGAGTGAATTGATTCATTCAGATAGTAAATGATTTAGTCCAAAAACAAGATATCACCTTCAAATTTAATGTATAAATATCAAAATGTACTATATAAATAAATACATTTTTGAGGGATTTTTGTATTTTTATTTAAATCAACAATTAAATTGTACCAGGCATTTTGAATGAACTGATTCGTTCAAATGATTCATGTAAATGAATTAGTCCAAAAACAAGATATCGTCTCTGTGTGCTGTGTTTTATTAGCAGCGTTAAGTGTAGTTGGCCAGTTTCTCAAAGCGGTAGCTTGACTGTTGTTTACTTTAAATCATGAGTAACGTGTAGCTTGTCGAACTACCGTCAACAAATAATCGTTTTTTCCTCCTCACACAGGAACTACCACGTGTTTTACTATCTGCTGGTTGGTGCGTCGGAGGACGAGCGACGTGAATTCAGACTCCTGCAGCCAGAAGAATACTTCTACCTCAAACAGGTATACACATGATATACACACAAATGATCACTTTACAAATGAAACAGCCTTCTTATCCCTCATCAACAGTGTTTGCTAGGGATGCACTGACATTTTTGCTGCTGTTTCGGTTTTCGGCCAAGTGCATCCAGAGCTTTCGGTTGCGGTTTCGGCCCAGAATTGTATATTTCGGTGCATGCCTAGTAGAGCTGCACGATTAATCGATTAATAATTGTTAAAAGATCGTGATCTCGATTCAGTGTTTGCTAGGGATGCACTGACATTTTTGCCTGTTTTGGTTTTCGGCCAAGTGCATCCAGAGCTTTCAGGTTTGCGGTATCCAGGAAATGTACATTTCGGTGCATGCCTAGTAGAGCTGCACATGATCGATTCAATAATTGTTAGTGTTAAAGAGATCTGACATTCATTGATTCAAATACCCTCTGCATTTTTTAAATTACAACAATGTGCCCGATTCGCCCGTGTCTATTAAAACGATTTTGTCTTTAGGTGCGTTCACACCAGATGCGAATGACGCGAATCACGCGAATGATTTACATGTTAAGTCAATGCAAAGACGCGAAAGACAATCCTGCGGCGTTATTCGCGCGAATGAGGCGGCGCGAATGAAGCGAATTTCTCGCGCGAATGAAGCGAATTTCTCGCACGAATGAAGCGAATTTCAGTTGAAAAATCTGAACTTTGGCGGATATTCGCGCCGCGTTAACCAATCAGGAGCTTGCTCTAGCAGTGACGTCATTACGAGCGGAGGCAGAAAATCCGAAACAACAATGGAGGACAAAGTAATTGTGGTTGTATGTGGGTACCCGGAGCTGTATATACATCTTCGTACTTTTACAAAAACAGAATACATTTTGCAACGAGACTGGAGCTGCCTGGCAGAAGCCCCCCCATGACGCGAATTCGCGTCTGTTGTGTAGTGAATTTCACGCGCGAATGACGCAAATTTCTCGCGCGAATGAAGCGAGTAAACTCAAAATGTTCAAGCGTCCAACTTCGCGCGAATAGCACGATTTATTCGTTCATTCGCGTCTGGTGTGAACGCACCTTTTGAAAAAATCATACCGGAAGATTCAAGTCTATGTTTTCGCTGTCGCCGACACAGAGAGCAGACAGTTACCATGTTTGGGTAACAACTTCACAAACAGTATTTTCAACTACACAGTATTATTTCTGTATTACAGTCATTCATAAGTTCATAGTTCATATATAAACACTGATGTTTATGGTAGCGATCAAAATAGACCTTTTGAAAGTTACCTGGCGCTTCAAATAACGTTTGTGTCGATTGCGTTGTTTCACCACTAGGTGGCGACAGGGGACTGTTAAAAAATGTATTTGTCAGTGAATCATTCATTCAAGAGATTCATTCAAAAACACACGATTCATACAGTGAGTCATTGAATCATTCATTCAAACCACTTTTTCATAATTTTATTTAAAATAATTGTGTATTAAATATTATATTTTAAATACCTATATATTAAAACGTTTAAGAATTCATTCAAATTAATTAGGCTTAACACTTTAAAATGGACTGCAGCAATAATAGTCTGTCACACATTATTTTGTTAAGGTCAGAATCGTGATCTCTGTTTGTGATACTCAATTTATCCAGAATCGTGCAGCTGTAATCCCTAGTGTTTACTGATACTAAAATAGCGTATGCACCGAAAACTGCATAGAAATTGCAACGGCTTTTGGTTTTCGTTTTCAGCAAAACTTTACGATAGAAGATGCGGACGATCTTCGGCACGACTTCGAGCGACTGCAGCAGGCGATGGAGATGGTTGGGTTCCTGCCGACCACCAAGAGACAGTGAGTCAAACCGTTACGACAGAGGTCTTCAGACTGGTTGAAGAAGGAAAGGAAGTATCTGAGACGTTTGTGGTGTTCCTTGTAGGATATTCTCCGTCCTGTCGGCCATCTTGTATCTGGGTAACGTGACGTACAGTCAGAAGTCGTCCGGCAGAGAGGAAGGTCTGGACGTGGGGCCACCGGAGGTGCTTTCCACACTCTCAGACCTGCTTAAGGTAAATGCACTTCCAAAACTTACCACCAGGGATGTTATTTATACATATTTATGCAGATTCATGTGTTTTCTGACCTGAAGATTGACCCAAATAAAATGTATTTCTATAGATATCTATAGAAATACATTTAAAATATACGTATTCCCAAATTTCCCAAATTTTTAATGATGAAATCCGCCAAAATTAAAGCTTAATATTTGTAATTTTACTGTTCTTCTTAATTTATAACAAAAAAATTGTAGGTGGTGGTGTAATTACTATCATTATTATTGTAATATCTATAATTATTAAATGCTTTATTCTTTAAAAATAATTTATAGTTACTCCAGAAGTAATATTGCTTTATTGATTATATTTTATAATATAAATAAAATATAAAATGTATTGTATACTATATATTTGTAATCATTTTTAGTAATATTTTTTAATATTAATAATTATTATTATCTTTTCATAAATTTCATTTATATATCTGTTTTATTTGTAATATATTTTATAAAAAATTATAATATTATTGTTTTATTTTATATTGTTGCTGCTGTTGTTGTTTTTACTATTCTTCTTTATTTTATAGTACAACAGTATTATTGCTATTATACTGATATATATTTATGTATTGATTTAAATTGTATGATTCAAAGTGTACAATATAAAAAAGATTAAGTATTAATAAAATAAAATATAAAAATAATTATATATTTTTTTTATATTGCTGCTGTTATTGATTTTACTATTCTCTTTATAGTACAACAATATTCGTGCTACTATACTGATATATATTTATGTATTGATTTAGATTTTATGATTCAAAGTGTACAAGAGAAAAAAAAATTGGATTATTAAAATACAAATATTGCCTTGAGTAGTAGTGTTTATACTATATTGTTGTTGTTATTAATGTGTTGACCTGTTGAATGGGGAACACAGTCTTTAGTTGATCACATGATTTCAGGCTCTAGTTTGTTGTGTATTTAGGATGTCGTTTCACAAGCGCTGTGCTGTTTTCGTCCAGGTTAAGGAGGAGCTGTTGGTGGAGGCTCTTACCAAGAGGAAAACGGTGACCGTAAACGACAAGCTGATTCTGCCCTACAGCCACAGCGAGGTGCGCTAGAGCCGTCCGCTTTCACGCTGCTTTTAGCAGAGCGTCCAGGGCCCGTATTCATACAGATTCTAAGAATCCTCTCAGAGAGCTCCTAATTTAGCTTAAACCTTTCTAGCTAGGAGTCTTAGCTTAAAAGTGATTCAGGACCAATCTGAGAGCAACTCTGAGCGAGGAAAAGACAAAAACTTTTATCTTAGTGAGGAGGCGGGGCTGACCCCGTTGCTAGCTATGACACAGTCTTTTGAAGACTGTGATTGGTTGGTTGTCCAAGAAGGAAGTAAGAGCGCTTTTAAGAGTAGGGTTTATTATAAGCCTTCACTTTGAAATTACAAGCGTACAAGCGTCTCTCTCTCTCTCTCTCTCTCTCTCTCTCTCTCTCTCTCTCTCTCTCTCTCTCTCTCTCTCTCTCTCTCTCTCTCTCTCTCTCTCTCTCTCATTATATATTTTATTTACCATGCTGTCATACTTAACGTATTTTATAGGAAATGAACAGCGACACAATAAGGTTCTGAAAGTGCTGTAACAGACCCAAATCATCGCTGCTGCATAGTTGCATTTTTCCAGTTGCCAAATATGTTAATGTAGTTAATGTAGTGATTACGTCCATTTCTGGTGCTATGGCATTTCTGCGCAGTGTCAGGGATGTTAACATGTCTTTAATAAGATCTGTCACAAACATGATCCCTGCACGATCTAATGTGCAGCGTCTTATTAACTCACTGTCATGCATTGTGTGCAACACATTTCTTCTCCCTCTTCATGTTTCATCCATTTTCTCCACTGCTAAAGAAACTCTTAAGCCTCTTAAAAGTCCTCGTCCGTACTCCTAACAATTTCGGACCTTAAGACCTCTTTTAAGGGTTAAGATGCTTTCTGAATTACTTTTTTCTTTACTAGGATCTTTTCTTTAAATTTAAGAGGAAACACCAACATTTCTAAGAATTTTCTTAGAATTTTGTTACTAGGAGCAACTCTTAGCACTAAGATGTTTCATGAATACGGGCCCAGGTGTTTGGTAGCTAAACGAGTGTCGTTTGTGCAGGCGATCACCGCTCGAGACTCCATGGCCAAGTCACTGTACAGCGCCCTGTTCGACTGGATCGTCCTGCGGATCAATCACGCGCTGCTGAATAAGAAAGACATGGAGGAGTCCGTTTCGGTACGACGAATGAAACCGCAACGATCAGAATCTGCGTTAAAGATGTTCAAGGTCCCATAATCATGTCGTTTCTCCATTATTTCAGTGTTTATCTATTGGTGTGCTTGATATCTTCGGCTTCGAAGACTTTGAGACCAACAGCTTTGAACAATTCTGCATCAACTACGCCAACGAGCAGCTTCAGTATTACTTCAACCAGCACATCTTTAAACTTGAACAGGTTAGTGGGCTGGTTTGCATGGGCGCAACCTAGGGGTGTGCGATATATATCGTCTGCGATATTATCGTAATTGTTGTTTTAACGATGTGCAATTTGACAATATCGAGTATTTTGCAAAAACCCAAACTAACACCTACATAGTGCACGCATACATTAGCCTGCGTGGTGATGAAGGGGTTAATCAGTGCACGCGCGCATTTAGAGCGTGTTCTTTCACTGCATGATTCAGTTTATTAAAATGCATTAAGAGTGATCGCAAAATTCAAGATATGGGGCAGAAAATTTATATATTTACGTTTCATATGATTAAAATCACACGAAGGGCACGTTTTTTCTTCAAAAATAAGCATGATTACAAATGTGATATTGATTTTATACAACAGTTCAATAAACAATAAGTTAATATTAAGATACTTACGTTTTAGACACCATATTGCCTGTTTTTGCTGCATTTCGCCGACAAAAAATATTCAAACAGCTACAGCGATGTTTTGAGTCTTAGTGTTCGTTCCTGAATGATTCAATCGTTTAAATGATTCGGTTCAGTCTCAGTGATTCGTTCCTGAATGAATCAATGAACCGTTTAAATGATTCGGTTCAGTCTCAGTGATTCGTTCCTGAATGAATCAATGAACCGTTTAAATGATTCGGTTCAGTCGCAATGACTCACTTGTTAACCGTGACGTGCTGCCACCTGCTGGCGGTTTAATTTCACATTTAAAGTCTATTTTCATTTTTTAAATAATTGTAAATATCAGTATTCAATGTTTTATGTTTAAAACGTCAAAAAATATGCATTTGTAACTGGTTAAAGCACTCCATGTCCCTCTGAGCTGCATTAAACAGTGTGTAATACATCTAACCTTCAGATGCAGCTTCTGCAGAGATTAATGTTGATGATACTGGTTTCATTTGTTTGGGAGCAGCCTAAATGTGTATTATCTTAATTGACTGGTTAAATGTATCAATTTGACTCAAAAGATGTACACTTTTAGAAACAAAATTGCTTTATTAAAAGGTAAAAATCTAATTTAAACTTAAATGAAAAGATTGATTCATCACTGATGTGAACTGAGCACACAGAATAAACTGCAGCTGTGCACGGTATTCAGATATCAGCACAATAACACACTCGGCAAAATATCGTCTAATTATCGTTATCGAAAAAATCCCAAAAATATCGAGATTTTTTTTTTTTTCAATATCGCACACCCCTAGCACAACCGCCAAAAGTCTTCCTAAACTCTTATTTGTAGTGCCGATTTAATCACAATGTGTGTTTCGTCCGCTCGCAGGAGGAGTATCAGGCCGAGGGCATCACCTGGCACAACATCGACTACACCGATAACGTCGGCTGTATTCAACTCATCAGCAAGAAGCCCACTGGACTCCTCTATTTACTTGATGAGGAGAGCAAGTAAGACCGTTCATCTGCATCGGATCATTGCTCTCAGAACTTATTTTTTTAAATGATTAGCATCACTTTTTGTGATAATATCCATTTGTTTATTTGTAGCTTTCCTCATGCCACTGATAAAACCTTGCTGGCCAAGTTCAAACAGCAGCACCAACAGAATAATTACTTTGTGGCGACTCCAGTGTTGGAGCCAGCCTTCGTCATCCTCCATTTTGCTGGGAAGGTCAAATACCAGATTAAGGTAAAAGCCTTAAAATAATTCAATATTTAATTATTTTTAAGCCGAAATAGACATTTAAATTAAAAATGCAATTTGCAATTTTATTTTGAATAAAACATGTCTGAAACATAGGAAAAATAGTTGTTAAAATCATTATTTTAATTTTTTTATTTAGAATAATTAAAATTTTAATTGATTTTATATAAAAAAAATTTGGCTAGGCAAAATAATACAAATAAATTTAGTTTACAAAACGACTGTAATGGCACATAGAATGATATTAATTGTTAAAGTTATAATAAAAAATACTTATTGTATTGTTAGTTATTTAGGTCAGGCCAAATAATGAAAATTACATTTATATATTTTTTTGATGTTTACAAATTTGTTAATTACACTAAGTAAATTGGCATCTTAAATGAAAAACGAGAATTACTATAAAAATTACGAAAAAATAATTATTATATATTTTATACATTATTATTTATTGGTTTATTTATTTAGGTCAGGCCAAATAATGAAAATAAAATGTTGTTGATGTTTATAGTATGCCTTTAATTATACAAAGTACAATTATTTATAGTTAAAGTTATAATAAAATAATGTATTTATAAATATTTAATATATTTGATATATTTATTTTATTTTGTGAGACCAAATAATGAAAATAAACATGTTGTTTATAAAATGCCTTTAATGACGCACATTAAAAATTATTAAAGGTTGCTAAAATAAATGATTCTTTAGAAATATATAAATAAAAAATAATATACGTTATCATTATTTAATATATTACTATTTATTATTTAAATGTGTTGTACAATGACTCTGCTAATATCCACTTTCTGCATATTAACAGGATTTCCGTGAGAAGAACACCGATCACATGCGTTCGGATATCGTGGACTCTCTTACGGAGCAGCGACAGAGCTTACGTCCGGCAGCTGATCGGGATGGACCCGGTGGCGATGTTCCGGTGGGGAATCCTCCGGGCCACCGTCCGCGCTTTGGCCGCCTTCAACGAGGCCGGCCGCCGCTGGGCAGCCAAGACTGCAGGTAACCCATGCAGCATTATGCGTCAGTTTCCAGATTAGCCCAAAACTTTAGATTTTCATGGTCTAAGAAGGTGTTATTTATAGCCTGCATGTGAGAGAGCTGCCCAGTGACGCAAGCAGTCATATTTAGAAGGATTTCAGTATGATTAGGCTAAGAAGGGATAATAAAAATAAGCGAGTGAGACATCTTGGGTGGGGTGTCGCCCGGGATGTTGAAATCATGCCGTCAATGCTGTTTGTGTTTGTGTGTTTGGACATACAGGTGTGGTCAGACCAAACTCCAGAGTTCCTCTAGGAGAGCTGCAGAGAGCCAACGTGCCCATTGAGAGGATGTACCGGTAAGCTTTGGACTCAGGCTGCTGTGACTAGAAAAGAGAGAGAGAGATAGAGAGGAAGTATTGTGAGGAACTTGATCTCTTCCTGTCCTTTCATTGCCTTTGTGTGGCAGGTGATCATGTGACCATGCTCTCTCCACAAAGGCACATCGCAGGCTGATTCTCACAGTAATCTCATGCGCCAAGTCTCATTTATGCAAATACCAAATCTATGAAAACATGTCCAGGTCATATTTCATCCCAAAATCCAAAGAAAAAATAGGAAAATATATTTTGAATGGAGAAAATGAAACAAAGCTTTAAAGCTATTTCTGGAAAAGCATACAAATGCACAAAAAAATTACGTTTTATTTATTTCAATACTGCTATATTAATAATCGTATGCGAATCACAATCAATTAAAGAGAAAGAACAAATGCAATTTAAATTATATTATTTTTCTCGCATTTCAGCAATGAAAACTGGGTGGGATGTGCTTAGTTGTCACTTAAAGTATCATAATGCCAACGTCTTATGGGCTGTATAATTTTATGCAAAATGTAATTTCTTACTTTTTCGTTTCATTTTGTGCTGAAATATGTCCCCGGACATGTTCCTGACAGATATTGTGTGGGAATTATCAAGTTAATAAATGTACCTGCAATGTCCCTTTGTGTTTCCTCTGGTGTTTGTCAAGGGTTTGCTCTGTTACTGACCTCTGATCAGTTTCACTAAAGTTTAACCCGAACGGTCAATAAAGCTGGTCATAGATCAGCACCTGCGGGTGGTGTTCGCCCTCGAGTGACTGTGTGTGTGGTGTTTATTTTCTACAGCCACGCTCCTATGCTTGATTTCTCCTTTGATCATTCAGAGGAGCGCCCTCTAGAGGCTTTTGAGGACATCTTTGCTAGTTATGAGAGTAAGAAGTAAGTGGACTTGAGCAGAACATTGAGGTCCGACAGGGAGAGCTTGGCAGCTTGGGATGGCTGGGTTTCTGGTATTCTGAGCAAACTCAAATGCCACATTCAGATGTTCGCAGAATCCAGAAGCTAGCGCTATTCTCTCTTTATGTGATCAAAGGGCAAGCCAGAGTTTGTATTTAACCTGGCTTGTTCAAAGAAATTCGCAATCCACAACATGCACTCATAAATCCCAGTCGAGACCTTGAGGTTTATTACCTCTAAGCACTCCCAAGTGGGAAGGAAACCATAAAGCGTCCTTTATTAGGGAAGCGAGTTCACTTCCTGGTTGGTTGATGCGCTATTAGCAGTGCATCCCCAGCCCCCAGCGCCAATCCTACCTGTTTGACCTCCTGTTGTTCTGATCCGAGTGGTAAGTGAACCAGTGCATGAGTCCAGGCCTTTGCTGAGTGGGGTGCCTACCTCTGTTTTAACACCCCGTCAGGTCAACACCAGAGTAACAACAGCATGGATTCACCACTGAAGCTTAAAGGAATAGTTCACCAAATTAAGGGCCTTTTCGAATTTAACACACATGCCTGCATTTGTTCATTATACGTGATTACTATGTGGTGGAGAGGGTGTATTCTTTCCCAAAAGTCGGTTAACAACATTGGTGTTGGGTTCCTGTACTTTCCCTTCCCCGTTCAACTCCCCTCACTCCCTCTGTCTCCTCCCCTTACCTTTTCACCGGGCTGAATCAGGGACATGCATGCCCAAATCATCAACTCCATTAAGGACTTGCAGTTGGATGGGGAAGATCCACGTAAGCTGCTGCAGTCCTGGGGTCGCCTGCGGTTCCCGCGCCACGTCCTCCAGTGAGTTTGACCGCTGACCCCCCTCTGGCTCGGAATGGATGGGTCCACCTTGCTGACCCTTCATGCCTTGACATCTTCAGTTGGCATCGAAGCCAATGCTTGAGGCTCTTTGTTAAGCTTAAGTTATGAAACGTTCCCTACTCCCAAACTTTCCCAAATATGCACCGTTACTTATCGGCTCAGCTTGTGATTTACTGTTTAACCTCAACCGCCCCTAACCCTGCACTAATAATATCCATCTAACAAGTATGCCAATTATTTTTAGATGGCTCCCTAGTGGTGTATGTTAGAGGAATGCAGAGTTTATGAGCCGAATGCAGTGTGATCTTCATTAGCGCTCGAGCTCGGAATGGTATCCACATGCTAACATGCTGCATGAACTTGTGAGACCCACCCATTGAGTCTGTAACGTTTTATGAGCTGTGGAAAGCTTCAGAATCATTGCTTATGTAGACCACAGACATCGAATACACTTATAAACTTGTACTTTAAAGTAGGAATGCCGTAGATTAGTTGTGTATCAATAAAAATGTCTATCATTCCTCCCTCCCACGATGTTCTGATCTCCTCAAAACCATCATCTCTGTTATGGTGTATACATGCTAGATTTAACCCCAGAGAACACTCCGAATCCATGGATTTCAATAGGAATGTTAAACAAACGTGGACCTGGCTTTTTCTACACCATTGCATAAACAAATCTTGTGCGTTCTTCTCCGTAAAATGCTTCTTAAGTGCTTAGGTTCGCTCACGTCATACAAGCCAACGCATGACTCGCTCTACTAACACGTAATCTCCCTTCGCTTCTAATCTCAACAAACCATCAACACTCCTCTTCCTCCTTCCCTACAGGAAAAACAAGAACCCCAAGACTAAGCACCTCATTCCCAAGGTAAAGCTCTCACTTGCTGAAATGATCTAACTGCATATTTAAATGAGTTCTGTCTAGGTGTTTGACTTTCAAGATGCTGCAAGTGGTTTCCGCTGGTTTTTTGTAACTTCCTCTGGTATTGGTAGTGTCAGCTTATGTTAAAGGGGATATACCACACACAGTTTCACGCAGTCTTATTTTAATCTTGAGTGTGTATAGAGTAGTATTGCGTCCTTCACATATCTGAAGAGTCTTTAGTTTTATCAGATTTATAAAAGAAAGCGATTCTCTCCAAAAACAGCCGAGCTGCTGGAGGCGTGCCGTGGGCGGAGCTAAAGAGTCACATGCATTTGTGGGCCGATTGCCAACAAAGAAATCTGATGCAGTTTTAATTAACGCCTGCATTTCTGAATCTTGACTGGGATCTTTTATCGCTGGGACTGCTCCATCTTTCAGTATCAAATGATGTGCAAATCCAGCGTCGAACTGGGCCTTGTTTATAAAACATTCGGGAACCAACAAACGTACTTGGAAACTGTGTTGCTACCCCTGAAAAACAAACTGTTGATGTGTGTGTGCACATGCTCTTCCAGGAGAACTGCCCATACAAGGAATTCCGCCTTTCGTGACGTTATGAAGATCCATGCTCGAAAAAACTTCCCGAAATTTGTACAAACCTGAAAGGAGTGTATTTGGCATAGAAATACTCCGTCATACATCCAAATCGTTTTTTGAAACTTTGGCAGGGTTTAGCATGATAACTCTTTAACAGTGTAAATAACTCAGAATGCATAAAATAGCATTAGACCCCCCTTTAACGTCAGCATAGTCAAGATTGTTGGGCTAGAAGATCCAAATCAACCCCGCCATTGCAAAAAATTGGCATGCAAATAGAAAGCCATAGCCTACTCTGCAAACTTTATAAAAACTCAAAGATAGCTAATAGTAATTAATCATTCTTGTGTACTGCTTAGACACTGTGCAATGTGTTTGTCTTAGACACTTTGAGGCTGTTTAATGTTTCAGGCCAACATTTCAGCTTGGTTTGTAATTGCCACCACAAAAGCATGTAACCAGTATTAATCTGATCAATCCAAAAGAATCACTTACAGCACCTTTAACTTGTTAGCATTTGCAGCACAGCTGGTACATTTCCATCGCCATTGGTGAAAGTGTAAAGTTTAGCTACGATTGTTTATGACTTTCCGTTACATGTGTGGTGCTAGGTAAATGTTTTGAAATTCTACCGCTGCAGCTCAGGCTGGAATGAGATTTTCCATGTCGTCATGTATCCATGGCATTCATGTGGCAAAATAAAGTCTCTTTGTGTGAGAGATTGACTTTCTGTTTTTGTGTGTTTGGGCAGAACCTGTTGGACTCTCGTTCGCTGAAGTTTATAGTGGGCCTCCATGACCGCACCACCAAGTCTTTGCTTCATCTGCACAAGAAGAAACGTCCTCCCAGCATCAGTGCCCAGTTTCAAGTAAAAAAAAAAAAAACCTATCAGATTAACAGTTTATGTAAATTTGGTGATTCTGATTAAAGACAAATGCAATGTTCCAGAACCTAGTGGAAGCATTCTAAGGCATCCTAATCACTAATTTAATATATTTATTCAAGTATATTTCATTTAGTGCTTAAAATTGATACAATAGTATAATTTTAGCCAATATTTTTTTGCAGTGCATTTTTACATTTAGAGTTACATGCTGTTAGCTTGGCGACATGCTAAAATCTAACTATTGTGCCACGTGCTCTGCATGAGGAGAGCTGGTTGTGTAGCTGCCTTTATGGACCCTTTACACAAGCCTGTGATGACGCGTTTAACGGACATCAGCATCAAAAATCCTCAAAAGTTTTAAATGTATGTACTTTTATAAAATTATTCTTTGTATTATATTACCTTTGCATAAAATTACAAAAAAAAAGTTTATGCTAATGCAAGTGTGTTTCTAATGCAGTGTCTATGGGAGGGGGACGGTAAATTTGACATCGTTTGCTCTTCTGACTGCCGTTATCAGTCTCTCTCAATTTTTTTATTTGATTGAAAGTCATGAAAACACTATCGTAGAGTGTTTATTTTGCTATTTGAACAAAATGGGAATGCAAAAAAATATATTTGGGGTACTCTCCCATTTACTGCTCTTCAAGTTAACCCAACTATGACGACTTCTGTTGCTGAGAAACCCGGAAATGTGAAAAAGGTCCATAGCAAGTAGACTGAAAGGAATAACAGAAATCTCACTAGGTTTTGGAACCGTTAAAAACTCTATTTTAAGCACTAATATGTCAAATGTTAGCATCAGGGAATGTTATGAATATTAAACTCCAGTGGTCTAATAAGCCAAAGGAATCATTTGTGGTTTTCTACTTGTCTTCCACTCAATATTATGATCTTTCTCTATCTTGTAGACATCTCTTAGTAAGCTTCTGGAAACGCTGGGGAAGGCAGAACCATTTTTCATCCGATGCCTCCGTTCTAATGCTGAGAAGGTGCAAATGAAACATCATTGTTCATCCTATTCAAGTTGATCTTCATTTTAAGTCCATTAATCTATTTCTTTTTCATATCGATTCCTGATCTTGTTTTGAACAGTTCATCTGTGCACAAAATCTTTGATATGAGATCTAATATTTTTATTTTTTCCCTGATGTTCAGAAGGAAATGTGTTTTGATGAAGCACTCATTGTGCAGCAGCTGCGTTACACAGGCATGTTGGAAACAGTGCGCATCAGACGGTCAGGTTATGGAGCCAAATACACCTTTCAGGTAATGATCTAATGAACCGCTAACCCTAAAATTTGATCTAAGCGTGTAATTTGGCTGTCTGAAAAAACTGCTCATTTCTGTATTACAGGAGTTTACTGAGCAGTTTCGTGTGTTGCTGCCAAAGAACGCTACGTCCCTGGAGGACATATCATCTCTATTGCACAGGCTTGGCTTTGAACACACTACCTACCAGATTGGGAAAACCAAGGTCAGCATTTTTCCTAGTACCCCAAAAGGGTTTAATCGACAATTTTTCTAGTTTTGGTCTTTTTAACAGTTATCTCTGGTATTGTTCCTTTTCTACAGGTGTATCTCAAAGAGCTCGAAAGGCAAAAGCTTCAGGACATCCTCCACAAGGATGTCATGCTCAAAATAATTTTCTTGCAGCGCTGGTTTAGAGCTCAAATGCAGAGGAGGGAGTTTATTAGAATGAGAGAGGCAGCCATCTTAATCCAGGTATATCAAAATTGGTTTTGTGTTTGGGCAGTATTCTTGCCGTTTTGTCTAATTGATTTGATCGACTTTGCAGCGCTCTTGGCGCAGCTACCGCAAAGAGAAGTTCTACCAAGCAGCGGTTCTGATCCAGTCAGCATGGCGATGTTCCAAACAGAGAGCTGAATATCGAATAAAACGAGCATCTGTCACAAAGATACAGGCACTTGCAAGAGGGCATTCGGCTCGCAAACGGTATAGAAATCACACAAATTAACAAGAAATCGAAAGCAAATATATTTTCTTTCATAATGCACATTGTAGGCTTAAGCACGATTTGGATTTGGTCTTGTTAGGTACTATTCCCTAAAGGAAGAGAGGAGAAAAAGAGAGGAAGAGGAAGCTCAGAGAAGAAAAGAGGAGGAGGAGGAGGAAGCAGCTCGACGAGCCAAGGAGGCAGAAGAGGCCGCTAGGCGAGCTAAAGAGGCTGAGGAGGCAGCCAGGCGAATCAGAGAGGAAGAAGAGGCAGCCAGGCATGCCAGAGAGGAAGAGAAAGCAGCTAGAAGAAAGAAAGAGCAAGAAGAAGAGGAAGCTCGGCTTGTTTTAGAGGGTGAGCGGAAGGCTGCAGAGCAGCAGGAGAAGACGCCACTACAACAACCAACGGCACCAGGCAAGCAATCTGACGATGTGGAAACACTAGTGCTGGAGCGCCCTAAGGCTCCTGTGGATGTTGAGATTGAAAGTAAGGGCAGGGCCCAAGTTGACGTCTCAAAAGACCAAAATCATTCCGAGAAGGTTCCTCAAGTGGAGGCTGGTCCTCACCCTGAGGTTAAGGAACACCAGAAGCAAAAGGAAAATGGATCTTCTGCACATCCCAGAGAGGAAGGCACACATGCTAAACCCACGTCTCCTGAAATCCCAACCGGACAAAGCCAAAACAGAGCTCCTTCGCTCTCCAAACTTCCAGCATCCAGAAGTCAGGAGAAACGGGAGCTTAGGAGACAACGTGGCCTAGAGCACAACCAGAGAGAAAGTGAGCGAGCAGCTTCGGCTGGAAAAGACGATACTTCCATCAAGAGCAAAACTCTGGAGAGTCCAGGAAAAGCAGACGGCAAGCTGAAGGAACGCTCCGACAGCAAAGAGTTGGATCAGTACACCTTTGTAGCTTGGAAAGTAGACAAGACGAAGAGGGATCCCAAAGAAGTCCCACCTGAACTTGTTCGACCTTCCACCTTACCCTTAAATATCCCTACTTCTGGGCCTGGAAGAAATGGCTACACTGACCCATCCATCACCGCTCAACCTGCTCTTGCCAAAGAAGAGGCCAACAGAAAAAAAGAACCATCAAGAAGCAACACCCAGCCAGAAAACCTCATAGCGGAACCCCGCAGTCTGGAGAACAGGAATATCAAAACTCTCCAGTATGGTTTATGTTCTCCTTCTTGTGTATCTTTATTTATCGCCTTATATGATTCTGACGATATCTTCTGTCTTGTTTTCCCCACTTTACCAGGAACCGTGGGATCTCTATGTCACTAGACGATGTGTCCAAAATAGGTTTGGGCGGTTCATCACAGGTAACATTGCCTTGATTTAACTAGTTAACACAATGGTAAACATGAAGGAAAACATAGATTTTATTTTGTGCCTTGAAGTTTGTTTAACTGGTTAAGTTCCACTGCAAGCTTCCCATTGGTATGCAACCAGACAATCTGGTGTTCTCATTACATTTGGTACTTTAGGGTTATAATTGAAACAATCGCTTGAGTTTTTGTGATAATGCTTCTCTGGCTGATTCAGGGCAAAACTCGTCCAAGACGCTGGCCACGGCTCGCCCTTGCACATATATGTTTGCCCATTAAAAGTGTTGAAATGGAGGATGCGGAGTACTGGACTTTTCCTTTGCCCCCTATGAGTCCATTGGAGGTGGTGTATTGCAGCCTAAAATTTGATGCTGTCCTGGGATCTGTGGTGTGGGGGCTGCTGGTGGATTAACCGCTTGGAATCCTGTGAGGGATTGCAGATATCTTTAACTTGTGCTAAGGAAAAATAAATGATACTGGTGCAGAGTGAAGGCCTTTAGTCTGTTTGTTATCCAATCTGTACAGTTTTTCTCACTTTTGCTATTGTCCTGCCAACACCGTAGAGCTTGTTCTGATTGGCTAAAACTTCATTCACTGTGAATTCTGAAAGCTCAATTGCCTTTAAAGCTGGACATACGGGATGACAAACTGAAATCTTAAAATGCAATGGCACACAATTGCAGACTCTGGTTTATTTCTTCTTTATTTCCAACCAAACTTGATTCTTTTTTTTCCAAGTAAATAATCATTGTACTTTTTAATTTACTCAGTTTGGGATAAATAAAGGGAGGCATTGACCCACTTCAGCTTCTTTTAAGGTGTTATCTACACAGGAAGAAGGAACTTTCTCCTTGACAGAGACAGGCTACTCATTATGCCATTGTTATCTAATCAGCAAAAAATGGTTATGCTACTGTACACTAAACTATGCTGCATAAAACTAAGACATTTGCTTTGTTCATACATTTTGGTGTAGACCCAGTCCAGCACTGAGGTTGGTCCTGATAGAGTAAAGGCCAGCACATTGAAGGAAAAAGTTCATGACACCCACAGCCTGCAAGATCCATCACCTGTCCAGCCATCTACCCCAGAGAGGTACTGTCCTACCAACCAGTATTACCGGTTTAACTCCATTCTGGTGTTGTCAAATTTTTGCTTAGCCTAGACAGAACAAATCGTAGAAGAGATCAGTTTATTCCAACATCCTCTACACTACAGCATCCCTAGAGAATGTTATGTAAAATGCATTGTTACTACTTTGACAGATTTCTCAATGCAACAATATGTAAAATTGAAAATGGCTAGAAATTTACTTATTGGCATAGACTATATTTCGGGCCTTTGCTTTATCTGCAAGACTGTCTTTTCCAAAAGTAAATAGCTTTTTGACTCATCCAACAAATGCACAGTCTTATCTGTAGTAGAATGTGGTCACACAGGAAATCTGAGTCATGGGAAATACAGCCCCTTGCTTACATCAGCAGTGCCTACACATACGTCTGACTCCTGGCATAGGTTACGCACTCCCTTATATAGATGCAAAGCATCTGCTATGGGAGATTCCTGAAATTCCATAATCTGTGTGGAGGTGTGCAATCTCAATGATAGTGAAATCCCTTGCCTAATGGGACCTCCCAGCATGCTGTGCTTCTGCTTTGCTAGGATATTAATAATAAAATAGAAAACTTGCTACAACTAACTTTATGCAATGGTGCATATTGTTCAATAGGACAACAGGGTTTTTCAGAAAGATCCTAAAGAAGCGTCCAAATAAAGAAGCTCAGACCCCGGAAGATGGAGACCTGAGCCTAGCTTCATTTTTGGATCAAAAAGAAGGTACATACTGCAAAGACAGCATGTGATTCTTTTAGATCATCGTATTTTTGTCTATTTATTGGTTTGTTTGTTTGTTTGATAGCCACTTCTCCATCACGCTTGCACAATTCAAAGCCTAATGCGAGTCGACCCGGTCGGACTCCCAGCATCATGATCAGTCACTCAACAACTCGGGCCTCTGATCCGTGTAACCCCTCGCTGAACCGCGTGATCACCAATGCGAATGAGCTACGCCACCTTGATGAGTTCCTGGGCAATCAGGTCTGAAGAATGGATTGGACTGCAAGATGTTCAGCTTTTTTTATTTGATTGTGTGGTTATGCATAATTGTGATATCAATTGATGGGTGATTGAAGAGTGTTAGATGTAACAATTTTTGACAAGCTTTGCATTCTCTCAGGCTTATTCTATCTCTTATGCGGTGTAGGTGAACGATTTGCGCTCACGAGGAAAGCAGCTTTCAGGAACAGAGCACATCTTTATTACTGCCACTATGCAGTTCAGAGAAAACATCAAGGGGATGTACTCATTCTCTGTGAGTAGAGCTAATACAACACTCCTTAAAATTACACAAACACTAGAGTATAGAGCGAATATGCTGTGTACTGTCCAGTTGTAATGCCATGACATGAATTTGTTGGTTTGCTGGGTCAAGTTGTATTATGGGCATTAAAGGAAACTTGTTCATATTAATAATTTTCTCTTCACTCACCTACAGAAACCTCACATTGGTTATAAGGCTTTGATGAATAGCTACCACAAAAAAGTGATCAGTCTAGCAGGAGAAAAGCAGAAAGGTGAAGTACCGCTGGTGGTTAATCTCTTCCAGTCAGTTCTGGATGGCTTCATCAGAGCGGAGATCAAAAAAGAAGAGGCTGAACCAACCAAGGTAAAAGTTAATGCATGCCCTTTACCCTCTAGACTTTCATTATGTGATTTAAATGGCAGTTGTTATTGATAATTTTGAATGCATGTAATCCTTTTGACTTACCTTGGATAAAATTTGTTTCAGCCCCCCAAAGGTCGTAAGATGAGAAGGAAGAAGGATAAGAGCGTAAGTAACTCTTTCCAACAATCTACCAATTCATATTGACTCTGCTTTGTGAATTCTGAAGAAATTTAAATGTTTTGTCTGGATTTAGTTGGAGAATCCATTAGATCATGTGTTTACACACTACCAAGTCAACATCATGCAGTCTTGTGATCAGTGCACTTCCTACATCTGGGGAATGGAGAAGGCCTACATGTGCAGTTGTGAGTATCTCTTATACGTCCCCTATGGATTTGCCTTCATTTAGGCTGAGAACATTGTATGATGATTCATTTTTGTTTCAGATTGCAAAATGGTTTGCCATAAGAAGTGCATTTGTAAAATCGCCATAGACTGCTCTGCTTTCTGCTCCAAGAAGGTAAGATTTCAATCTTCTAAGCATTATGGAGAAGCGGGCATTTCAAAATTTTGTACAATTGGTCGATTGGTCTTTGCATGCTTTGGGTCTAGTGTGATGATGAGCCTGGGTCACAACACTTTGGTGTGCGCGTTTGCAACCTGGTCAACAACAAGACCCCTGTGCCAATTGTGCTGGAGATAATGCTGGAACACGTGGAAATGAACGGACTGTACACAGAGGGCATTTACAGGAAGTCGGGCTCAGCCAATCGCATGAAGGCGCTACACCAGCTGTTGGAAGCAGGTGAGCCATCATAGATATTTCCAGAACTCAATATCACATTGGGAAGACGACCTCTCTGTAGTTTCATAGTCATAGTTTTGACTTTTTTTGTAGCTTATCCTGCCCACTCTGATAATTTTGTCAAATAACTTTGTTTAATGACTGCATGTTTGTGTAGGCCCAGAGAATGTTTGTCTTGAGGATTATCCCATCCATGCTGTCACTGGCCTGGTCAAACAGTGGCTAAGGGAGTTGCCTGAACCTCTCATGACCTTTACACACTACAACGACTTCCTCCGTGCCATAGGTTGGACTAATATTTTTTGTTGTCCTTTGGGTAGATTTTAGACATGCTATAACTCTTTTGTTGTCTTTCACAGAACTGCCTGAGAAGCAAGAGCAATTGCAAGCCTGTTACAAAGTTTTGGAACAGCTTCCAACAGCCAACTTCAACACCTTGGAGAGGCTCGTTTTCCATCTTGTCAGGTACAGATGAGTTCATGCAGTCCATAACACACGCTGTTGGTGCAAAACCATGTAGCTGTCAAGTTAATGATCTGGTTACATTACAGGGTTGCGAAGGAGGAGAAAAGCAATCGAATGACGCCAAACTCTCTGGCCATCGTTTTTGCTCCTTGCATTCTCCGCTGTCCGGACAGCGCCGACCCGCTCATGAGCATGAAGGACATCGCCAAAACCACCGTGTAAGGACTTCATATCCACATTGCAAGTTAGAGAGTGTTAAGACTAATGTGTTTTAAACTGAATGGAGTCTCATAACTGAATATTTCCTTTCTTCAGTTGTGTGGAGATGCTACTTAACGAACAAATCCGGAGGTACAATGAGAAAATGGAGGAGATCGAGCAGCTGGAATATGCTGAGACACTGGCTGTCAATCAGCTCAAGCTAAAAAGACAAAACACGGTACATTTGACCTACCTTGACTGACCTGTCCTTTAGCAGAACGCAATTCTGTATAATTTGAAAGTGGTTTGTTTCCAGATGCCTGTGAAAAATGTCCATATTTTTCCCTCTGAACAATCACTTTTCCCAACAGTCCCCAACCTTCCATAAGGCACCTACAGAGAGTAATTTTCGCAACACTTTTTTTGCTTCTCGTTTTTATGTCTCTATAGTGCTGGCATTTACCTCTCAGATTTATCACTCCTTACAAAGAAGTGGCGGTACGTATGTCCCTGTGGTGTTGTGAACCCCTGTAGTTTGGCATGTTCATGCATCCAGTGTGCATGCAGTGTCATGCCTCACTAATACTAACTCAATCCATTGCATGTGTTAGTGTCATTTTTGACCTGTAGACAAGAGGGTGTTGGGTGGATGTTGTGGTAGATGTGTGCTGGTTTTGGGTGATCATTGCAGTGAATGGCATGAATTTCAAAGCTACGTAAAGTAATTTGCTGAATATTAAATGTTTTTTTTGGTTGTATAAACATGCAGAAAGATTAAGCAGTCAGGTTTGACTGTTAATCAGTTTTTTTCATTGCTACAAATATTTGAAACTCATGCCTTGGAAACGTACACACTTCAAGTACTAGTTCCACAATGAAATGTTACATCCATCCAATTGGTTGAAGTTCTTTCCAAGTAGACCTTTTCTCTTCATCCAGACTTGACTCACCTTTGAAACATCTCTAGCACTCCTCATTTTCACTCCACAAGGGATTGTTGTGCCACACTTGAAGAATTACAACTTCCCCTTTGTACTTCATAGACTAACCACATGGGGGCAGACTTGAGTCAAATGAAAATGTTAATATTGTAGCACGTCTTCAACCTTGCTCCTAGGGGACCCACTGTCCTGCAGAGTTCAGCTCCAAACCTTATCAAACACACTTGAACCCGCTAATCACGGTCTTCAGGATCACTTGTAGAGTCACAGGGCAGGTGTGCTGAAGCAGGTTGGAAATAAACTTTGCAGGACAGTGGGTCCCCAGGAGCAGGGTTGAAAACCTATGCCAGGGTTCACCAAACTTGGTCCAATAAAGCCGGTGTCCTACAGAGTTTATCTCCAACCCTAATCAAACACACCTGAACTAGCTAATCAAGGTCTTGCTAGGTATACTTGAAACTTACAGGCAGGTGTGTTGAGGCAAGTTGGCGCTAAACTCTGTAAGACACCAGCCCTCCAGGACTGAGTCTGGTGACCCCTGACCCATGCTGTAGTGCCTTCGCTGAAGAACCTCCTGCTTCCAAAAAGAAAAAAGCTTGAATCTGTCGATCTCATTATCTTGAGTTGAAGTTGGTATCTGTTTGGACACTAGATTCGGGAGAAGCCAGCTTCTGTCCTTTGTGTTGTACCTGAGAACGAGCCCCTGGATTCAGACACTGAAGCGGAGCGAAACCTGATGGAACGGATCAAGTCTATCAAGGAGGAGAAGTATGTAGATGTAGAAGAAATCTCACAAGTGACCACACTGCATGATTTTTAAATGGCTTTTTCTGTTTTTTCAGAGAGGACCTTGCCTGCAGGCTCCCAGAACTAGAACAGCCTGGTTCTGATCAGGAGAACCTTGACTCGGAGGCGTCAGTCAGCTCTGAGAGCCTGTTGGATGAGCAAGCGGTCTGTTCGGACACGGAAGGTCAGTATTAAGGTACAGACTCCCTTTGTTTCGGACCAGTCCTTTGCTTTTCCTCTGCAGTAGTCACCCATGTGTGGGTCCTGTCCTTGTTGTGTGTGGCGCAGGTCTGGACGGGATGCTCCTGGCGCATTTAAAGAGGGTGGCGGTGCCATCCGCTCTGTAGTAGGTTTTGATCTCATCTAACCCAAGTGTTTATGTGCATGTTTGCGGTGGTGGAATAAGACAATGCATGTTGTCTTTCTTTTATGACTGTTGGTGGCATGTCTTGGGTTCTGCCTCGGGCTTTCTTCTGCTTTGGGGGTTGATTGGTTCTGTCTCCCTATTGTAGGACGAACAATCGTACTTCCAAGATTATCCAAACCAGCTTGCCTTCCTAAGTCTGTTACCCTGGCCCAAGGAGACAGCACATGGGCTGACGGCCCCTCTCTTCCTTCACTGTCTTCTCCCAGGCTTCAGCTCCAGCGTCGCCACCCTATCATCCCCAAAACGGTCAAGCTGCCCCCAGGAGTCCTGTGCCACCCAGCTGTACAGTCCCTCCCTCCCCGCAAAGCCCAGTCCCTCACCCTCTTTCAGCGGCGGGAGCAACCTGGCCGCCGCAAAGACAGCATCCAGTCCCTCTACATCACCGCTGGAACAGAGCTCCTCTTCCCACCCTCACCTACAACCTCAGACACCTCCAGCGCACAGGAGCTCCAGACCTCCTCCCGACGTTTCTCGGACCCAGACATTGCTTTCGTAAAGGATGAGGCTTGAGTTGCAAAGCTGCCTGCTTTCGAAGGAACAATTTGATTGGTTGTCGTCATTGGCGCTGACTGCTTGCCCCCGGTCGTAGTGACTGATAACCGATACTACTATTGTCTCACCTAGCACTTTTCCATGCTAATAATATATTGGATTTTTAAAGAGACTTTTTAAGACTCTGATTTGTGCTGCATATAGCATTGGCATGCGTCAATGCTTGATTTTTGTTTTTACTGTTTTAGCATCAAGAAAACAATCTTGCACCTTTTGTGTCTTTAATGAACAGGAAAAGACTAATTCAACCAAGAGGAGTCAGGAGTGATACCTTGATGATCTTTTGTGGACTGATTTATTTGTGCAACCAAGGCTTCATTCATTTTAAATACTTTTAAGCTGTAGATCCTCCTTTAATTCCTGCACAAGAACTCAATGGACAAGTCTTGACTAGAAGGGGGAAGGATGCAGCACTAGCCCCCTTTCTCTTGGATCAGAATGCCATAACCAAATGCAATTTTCCAGAATAACTTTTTCTTTTTTCATTTCGAGAAGCGATGCCACTTTGGATCTGTGTGGATGTCTAATCAGAATAGCTTTGTGTATGACTAAATACAGTTTAGTGGCCAAGCCATTGTGTTCAATACTAAAGTCAAGAGTTACGAGTGTTGTTGAATGAAAAGTGTGGAACGAATGCCGGCTGGATGTCTATGCTGTAAATTACGTTTTGCATCATGAGGACTGTATGTGCCTACTAGTATCGCTGTTTTTGATTCCTCAGTGACCTTTTTGCATTTAATGAAGAAATGACTAATTATTTTCCTACAATACAGTTTGTACTGGCCACAAACCTGTTTTCCTGTTTCTTACCCATTCTTTCTGGCTTCCTTTTTGCTCCAGAGGTACCATTGACCATCTGTTCTTGCTTTTCTTATATATAATATCAAATATCATCTTTAAATGAATGAGAGAACATCAATTTATGAACACAAAAATTATTAATTCATTATAGATTTCTTATAAAATCGTGTTTATTATGAAATAAGTGTTTTTAGTTGTCATTTTAATAAAAAATTCAGTTGTGCGTACTGTGAAAAAGATCAGTAGTTTAATTAATTTAATTTACAAACAAGCAATACAAAAATGAGTGCCTCCTTTAGTCTGAATGTTGACAGATAAATATCCCAATCTGGGAGTCAGTGGTCTAGTTTGCTAAGTGCTTTACTGACAATAAGAGTGTCCAGAAAGACCTGTTCAAATAAAGTGCAGAATCAATCCAGATAAAGGTATTAGGAGGTGCAGAGTCCTTCCCAGCCTTATTCCCGTACCATGGCTTCTTATTTGAACTGCTTCATACTTGGGTAATGGTTGTTCTGTTAAGAAAGAAATGTTCATAAAACTATTAGTTAATATGCATTGACCAAAATATGTGCACTGTCTGTTACGCAAAAATATAACACCGTAGAACATGTTTGACTATTTAGAACTACTCTGATTAGATTACAAGCACACAGAAACTTAAAATGCACAACATTAGGAGATTTTACAACACACCTTTGACCACCAGTTGTATACTGTGATCAATTCCCAAAGCTGGGACAAAACAGAGGTACGTTCCTCCATCAGAGAGCTGAAGATTGGTAAGTTCGAGAAAGACAAGGCCCTTCTTAAGCTCCTCAGGTAAAACTTCTGCTCTGTTCTTGTATGCTGAGTCTTGTTCCTTTACAGAAACTTTTCCATGGATGACATCCAATACGTTCCTGATGTCGTTGTGTCTCCAGTGTACTGTCAGATGTTTTTCTTTAAGCACAAAAGGTCTGTGACTGCACTTCAAGATGACGGAGCTTCCTTCAGTGCTTTCAACTACCTGATGCAGAAAGGCTAGAAAACACAGCTTCTTTAGTTTCACATAACTTCATTTGTTCGCTAATATTATACAGTGGTGTCCAAAAGCTTGAAACCACACTGAAAACCTACGATTTTTTTCCTCCTGGATACTTTTAAAATGTCTAGGTCTGTAATCAAAAGTAAAGTGTGACTTAGAACAGTCATATTTTCATCCACTGAATTGCAAGATGATCATGCAAGAAATGTTTTACTGATAATAATTTTTATTATAATATGAAATCATGTTTGCTATGTTCTCACCTTTATCTATTAACAGTGCCAACAGATAGATGAAACGGAACCTGAAAACCATGAAGGAACATTACAAAAAGAAAAAATATCCTCAGTAATGTAAGGTCTCTTAACTAGTTGCTTATTAGCATGCATACTACTCGAATATTAGCCATTTATTAGTAGTAATTAAGCACATATTAATGCCTTATTCGACATCCTTAAACCAATCCAATACCTAATCTTAACAACTACCTTACTAGCTATTAATAAGCAGCAAGTTATGAATTTGTTGAGGGAAAAGTCGTAGATAATAGTGAATAAATGTTCCCTATGCTAAAGTGTTACCAAATGTTTTGCCATCATCAAAAAATAAATAAAATAAAACCTCAACGCTATCCCGTCAGTAGACACAGTAGACGGAAGTAAATCTTACACTTTGATTGCTGTTGTTGTTGTTTTTATTACAGTAAACGGCTGTGATTGGTCCAGACATGAAACGTCATGCAACCAGGGTTCGTTGGTGTTGTTATTTGAATCACACCTGTCAATGAATGCTGAATTGATCCATTTTGAATTATTTCATTTTAAAATGTGATTATTAACTTCCAATGACCGGAGTTAAATGGAGAATTTTCTATTGCATAAATAAACAAAAGTAGTCATTCTATCCCACATTGCGTATTAAACATACGTTGTTATATATTTAGTTAAATAGATAAATTTATTTTATCTAATCTGCACAAACATTTGAATTGCATATTTATTCTCAACTGCTGCTGGTAAAACTAACACTAAGTTTAATTGTTCTATATTTTACATACTAGTCCTACGTGTATATAAGCAGGACTTGTAATAGCACTTGCATGTTGTTGCTCGTAATGTCCTATTTGTAAGTCGCTTTGGATATTGACTAAATATATATATTTACATAAATTCAATGTCACACGTGTCATCATTTCCAAATCTCACGAGTACATTGTACACTAAAACTGAATAATGCTAGACTGTTATTGTCTGTATTAAACTCTACAGAGCGCGGTTTAAAGGGTTTGAAAGAGCCGGCTTACCGTCGGGACATGTTGTATGTAAGGGTTACGCAGTCAAATGCGTGCTCCTGTTGCTTATCTCAAGAAATTCGAATTGCGCGCCAGTTCAGTGTTGTTTCTCTGTCTGGTCGAGATTGGTATAAACCAGTGGGCTGTTCAAACCTTCAGAGGCTTTTGATTGGTTTATTTCATATCATGGCAGTAATGCACGCTGTTAACTGCTAAAACGAAGAAGAAGACCACTTCTGTAGGCTTTTCAGCACCATGAACGATGAGTTGAAGGGGTACGTTTGTTAAACTTACAGTTGTTTTAATCTTGTAAGTTACACCGTATAACAAGTTGTGATAAAGTACATTATCGTGGCGGTTTATGCTTTCGTCTTGACGTAGTTAGAAAGGAATGAGACAAATGTATCCAAACAGTTCCTTTAGAAAGTTAAGTTAGCGTGTTGTGCTGCCTTCGTGTGCTGTCGGGAATATGATAATTCATACTTCTGAAGTCATGATTACGAGCTCAATACATTACAGGCGTTCATGTGCCATGTTTACCTAGGAAACTTGTATTTACATTCTGAGAGCACTGAAGGCAATATTAGCAGCACAGACAAATTACATCTTTACTGTGACTTACATTACCCTTTTTTTGCTAAATATTTCTGCTATCAATTTCTAGAATCTACGCTGCAGATTATGGTCATAAGCAAGTATTGTGACTATGTAAAATATGTATGTATTATGACTGCACTGATATTTAAACATTAAATTCAAACTTTTTGTTAATATATTTGGTAGTTTTCCCCAAGAATGACACCTTAAAACACCTAACTGATTATGCTTGACTGTAACAAAGCTGCTCATTGTTTCAAAACCTGCTCTTATATTTAAAATGTTTTTATCCATTTTTATTTTTTTATGTGTAATCCAAATAATGTAATTAGCTAGTCATTGGTAACACACTGTTTGAAACATACAATTTTTTGTGCTTGAACAAGTGTACTATGTTTTATTTATTTTATTTTATTTCAGGTCATTCTCAAGATAGAACCTTAACATTGTCAAAGTTTGAATTTGCAGCTAATCTGCACAAAGATGAAGCTATTACTAAACTGTCTTTTGTCATTGTGGGAAAAACATTGTGTGAACTTTGTTACAGATCGTTCGAGTCTGGGTGACCAGAAGTTTCACTTTTCAGTGACCTGGTTATCACCTCTCTCTGCAAAACCAAAGGATCACTTTCCTGTACGCTTTTTTTTCTATGCATCAAGAAAGATTTATACTTTGTGTCTGAGATTTTTGACTAAAGTGTGTGGATAAATTATGTTCATACTTTAAAGGTGGATATTTGCAACAATGATGTCATTTTCCTTCCTGATGATTGCTGTAAGTTCATTCAAATAACTAAATTTAAAGCCATTAAAGCAATAATTTGTAGGTAAAGGTATTTTGGGATATTTTCAGATTATGAAGCCAAAGCAAAGACAGCTGTTCTTTCTTGACTTCTTCTGTTGTGATGCCAGATACATGCACTTATATATGGTCTTTCAACAGTTCAAATGTTCAGCAGTTGTATGTTGGTTCTGTTTGAAACCATACTGCTTTTTGTTATTGTTGTTATTGTTATTGTCTTACTCCTTAAGCAGTAATGATGAAGGTGAACATGAAACCAAAGTTTTGCTTTTGCGATGTGAGTTAGAAACTAAATTATTTTTTTATTTATATGCACTAATCAATCGAAGAAAAGTAGAACTGGGGCAATTTTGATTTCATGTTGACATCAAAATGTATGGTTGTTCTGTTTAAGGCCATACATTTTTCTTTGTTCTGTTCATTCAAACTGTTTAGACCTAACTGTTCAATTCATTACTGTGCTTGCAAGCCAGCACTGTTGTCAAATTCCTATTAGTTCTCTTTTATCATTAATTCAGCCCGGTAACATACCTGGCCAATAAAGCTCATTCTGATTGTTTTATGCTTGTATTACTGTTTTGGTTTATTTCTGATTAAATGTTTCTTTGTTAAATGTACTTCCATGTGTGGCACCTGTTGCTTCACCTAGAGCCAGGTGGTTGAACAATCTAAACATAAAAGAATCCACTCTCGGATTTCAAACTTACATTCATTTATGTAACATGTAAGGAAGAATGTTTATTCTGTCATTCACCTTCCTTAAAAGACTATGCAAAGGCGAAACAAATATATAATAAAGGTGGGGGGTGATTACATTTATTTTTACATTACAGCAAATGTAATATCTAGTAATATACTTAAGTGTTTACTGTTGCCACAAAATTATATTATAACCTCTTGGTAATAAATAAAATTTAAACGACAAAGAAAAACATTAAATCTGTGTTTTCCATTTGCATCACTACTTCCTGCCGTCCTCATTCGCCGTGCAATGACACGCTGTGAGATTTCCGCGTAAGCCCCGCCCATTTGTGAAGTCCAGCCCACTTGCGGCTAAAGCTCCTCCCACTTGGAGGTCTCCGGGCTGCAGCGATAACTACATGGAGCGTCTCCTCTCACCTGTTCTCTCTTAAATGTCCTCCAGGTGAGTTCAATTATCATACCTTCAGTCAGTGAGTTCAGGCGGGGTCAATCCTGTTCATCACAATATTAAACGATTAGAGTTGATTCAGTAGAGCAGGTTAGTGGTGGTGGTGGAGAACCGCTCCCCTGTCTAAAAGGTTCATTAGGCGGGGCCAAAGCCAAACACCAGAAAAGAAATCCCCAGCGTTCATCACAATATTAAACGATTACAGTTGATTAGATTTTCAGCAGCAGGATATAACCAGCTGGTAATGTATTACCTCAGAGTCACCTTTTCTTTTGGAGGACTAAATAGCCTGCTGTTAGACTCTCATTCCACTGAAAAGCTAAACGAGCACCTTGAGTTCGGTTATCTTTACAAAAATAACCCGTTCACAAGGGGGTGAAGAAAAAAATGGAGAAGTGGAGAACAAACAGGACACGATTCAAGGAGGCACATATCCTGACATACAGAGGTGTAGTGTGACTAAACACTGTTTTAAGTCCGCTTGTGCTGCATACCCAACTTATTATTTGGTCATTTAGCATTTTAGATGGTTGTAAAATAGCCTATATCTATTTAAAAAAGATAAATCCGTTTCTTGTTTAGTTTTTGTATGTGGCTATATTCCAGTGTTTATGGCCCTGTCAAGTTTGTCTCATATGGAGTTGGGTTATTTCAAATCTATTAATTTGAACCTGTTAGAAAACAATGAAGCACAGAAGGTAAAAACAGGAAAAATGTTTGAACTGATTTTCCCAGTAATATAATGATTCATTATCATGTGACTCTTGATTTAAAAAAGATGTCTGCTTCTGATGATCCATCATATTAACTTGCTTTTAATAGTTTACCAGTTACAGTCTTTATGATTTTAAAAGACCGGAGCAACAACCCTGAATGTCTTTGATATCTTCCGTCCTTCACTGATGATCTGTTTATAATATCCATAGTGTTCAGGTGTGATGTTTCTGATGGTCAGAGATCCAGTATTGTGGTGCAGGTTTAAACTGTCTTTGAATCTTTATCATTGGTTTTATCCCATTTATCCATAGCGTAATTGGGTTCTTTGGAATTGGCAAGCTTCCATATCGGCTCATTTCCCTGTATTTTAGTAACGAGACAGATTTTCCTTCCGTCACTAATACTGACTTAATTTCATCTTTCAAACAGAAAATGTTTCTGGGATCAAACTTGTGTGTGAGATCTTGTCCAGCAAACTCTTCACAATGAGTTTCATCTTCATTCCTACTAAATTCACAGTTGCTGAGACTGCAGTTATAGTTTGGTCTTTGAAGATACTCATCACAATCACTGGCTTATGTTTTAGAAAACTCAATTCTTCTGGCAACTTTTGTCACAAGGGTCTCCAGATAATGCATAAACCACCAGCCTGAAGTGCTTAAGAAATGTTTTGCTTTTTCAGAAAATAGCAGGAAAAGTCATCGTGAAGAATGTGGTAATATCTGAAGAAAGAGGTTTAATGATCCCTCCACAGAACAACAGTGTACAAATGTAGCGATGCAGCGAAATACTTTCTTTTTTTACTGAAACACAGAAACTGAACATTTCATTAAGAAACCAGAAACCAAAAATAGTTTATAAAAACAGTAATGAATCTAATTTAATAAATAATCAACACTCAATAAAAAGTTGCCTATACAAACATTTAAATAGCAAATAAGAAGAAATCAACTTTTAATGATATAGCTAGGCTATGTTTCTTCTCCAATTCATTGTTGACACATAAACATTTAAAAGGTGGCTGTAGGCCTACTAAAAACCTGTTTTCATGACATTTATTCATATTAAATTAATAATAAAGTAAAGTAGGCCTATAAAGACATCTAAGTAAAATAATAATACATATCTATCTGAGAATGTTAGCCTAATGTTTCGGTCAATCATTTCGGTCCCCTAAAATAACTTTGGCTGAAACCAAATTATTTTATTAATTATTATTTTTTTTTTTTGTTGTTTCAGCTGAATATGTTCAGTTGCCAAAATTCCGGTGCACTGCTTGTTAAACTATTGTGTGTGTGTGTGATTAGCTTTTGATTTGGAAAACTAAGTGCAGAAAATGCCTACCATAGATTTCATGATCATGTATAAAATTACAACATTTCAAACAAATGTATAGGCCTCCCAATCAGCATGTGACCATGGTGTGGCCTGACATACATGGACAAATTGCTTTTTTTCAGGAACACAAGAAATTGATTTAGAAGAATATGTATGTCTTTATTTTAAAGTTGTGAAAATAGCAAAAGACAATAGGTGTTTCTTTATCAACTTTACTGCAATTCCACCTTATGTCCACGTGAGAGCAGTAGTGGCGTTGATAGGACTCATTTTGCTCATGGGAAATTTACATGTTAAAATCACATGTGAAACCCGTGCTTTTCACATGGGAAACATGGTTTTCATTGTATAATTGTGTTGAACTCTTTCCCATACAAAATCTATGCGATTACATATGAAACCCATCAAAAATATCATAATGGAGTCAACAACCTAAACAAATGTGAACCCGATGTAAAAGCAGTTATATCGGCGAAACAGATTTAGTAACGGCTCCTGAGCCGAGCACATTTGTGTATTCATAGCGCTGAGCAATGTAGCCAATCACAGACAAGCTGTTGATTTCTTGAGCACCTGTGATTGGCCATTGCCTTCCTTCACTCACATCTAAACGCATGCTTGCGAATCCTCTCACAACTCAATCTAAATATCCGTGATTATCAATGAACTGACGTAAGCGACACATTTTAGTCATTATAAAGTAAAGGCTATTTGCACACTTTCTAGGCTGATCTAATCCGTTCAGAATGTGAATAAGTTTTGTTCTTCGTGCTGTTAACGTTACCATACAAGCAGCAAAGCTTCTGGAGGGACATAAGTTCCTCATGAATGCGCGATTCATTTTAGAATGGGAGAAAAAATATAATTTCTCAAAACAGATGTTCACTAATAGATAGAGAAATCCTTGAATTTCATGTCAAATTATTTTTAAAATGCGGGTGCAATTATTTGTAATAGTAGGATAATTAGTTGCTAATGATTAAATCTCGCAATTCTTTCACTTTACATTGCTATTCTCGTTGTGGTAAAATGTAATAGTTTTGCAACATTGCAACAGTTATTTTAGCCTACATGATTTTATGATAAAAACACAGTATGAAATAATGTCCAGATGTCAGGCAAAACTCTGCTGACGGGTGTTTATACATACATGCATATATATATATATATACACACACACACACACAGTGCCTCCTTCATGTTTTTTTGCATATTTGTCACCCTTAAAAGATTCAGATCATCAAACTAATTTTAATATCACACAAAGTGCAAGTAAATACAAAATGCAGTTTTCAAAGGATGGTTTCATTTATTAAGTAAAAAAGCTGTCCAAACCTACATGGCCCTATGTGAAAAATGAATTGCCCCCTCCTGTTAAATTATGACCGAACTGTGATTAAACACATTATTTTAGAATAATGACCTTGAGCCAAAAACTCATCACCAAACACCAATGACTTGTACATATGGGTACAGTCATTTCATACACTTCAAAACTGTTGCAACAGAGGTGGAAATACAATTTTTAAGTATATGATTTTATTTGTTGCCACAGTTTGGAAGTACCCTTTTCTCTTCTAAAGAAGGGTGCCAGTACTTTTGTCCATACAATGAATGTACAAGTCATTGGTGTTTGGTGATGAGTTTGTGGCTCATTTAAAGTCACGCCAGAGGTGTTCAGCTGCTTTCTGCAGACCAGTCAAGTTCTTCCACACTGACTGAATCATCATTTCTCTTTGATTCTTGTCTTATACACAGAGACACTGTCATGTTAGAATAGAAAAGACTCCTGTCCAAACTGTTGCTATAAAATTAGCACACAATTCCCTAGAATATCATTATATGCTTAAACATTAAGATTTGTACTCATGGAAATTACTAAAGTAGTCAAACCTTTCATTAGAAGGGGGTGACCCAATACTTTTGGCAATATAGTGTATGTTTTGTGGGTCAAAATTATTTTTCTTTTATGCCAAAAACCATTAGGATATTAAGAAAAAATCTATGAAGTTTTTTTTGTAAATCTCCTTCTGTAAATATATCAAAAACTAATTTTTGATTAGTAATATGCATTGCTAAAAACTTCATTTGGACAACTTTAAAGGTGATTTTCTCAGCATTTTTTTTTTTTTTTAGATTCCAGATTTTCATCTAGTTGTATCTCGGTCCTAAATGTAAATCATGTTAAGATACTTTCTTTCATTGTGTATGTGAGTGTGAAGAGATCCTGAAAGTCTGGAGAGTGAAAGTGACGTGACATGTGGCCAAGTATGGTGACCCATAATTAGAGTTAGTGCTTTTGGATTTACCCATCCAAGTGTGCGCGCACACACACACACACACACCGTGAACACACACCCGGAGCAGTATCTGAAAGGAGTGCAGAGTATGATAGATAAATAATAAATTACACTATCCCTCTTTAACCAACTTTTTTATGTTACATCTATATTATAGTATTTCTAGATATGTGTATTTTACAAGCTAAACATCTCATAGCGCTTCACTGGAAAAAGTTGGAGGCACAAAGTATAGGAAGTTGGCTTAAGGAAATGGCAATGAATATGTCACTGGAGAAAATAACATATATTTATTATTGTTTAACTGTATTGTTTAAATATTTGATTAATGTGTATGTATGCATATGGACATTTGTGTAGATGTATGTTCAGTGGAGATCAAAATTAGTGAACAACCTGCAATTTCCTAAATTTCAAGGTCACTGCTTCATCCTATTTGAAGTGATCCTAACAGGAGTAGAAGGGCTGTTGTTTAAGCATATTTCATAAATGAATTATATTCTGAAGCACAGTGTAAATAACTTAAATTAGATATTTGAAAAAGAACTCTGATCAAAATTAGAGAACACTTACAGATACTTTTATTGGTGTTAATCTGGCGCATGCTACTAATTTCAGTAATTATATGATTAACCCTATTTAACGGGCAGCATTCCTACAATTTTCACTGAGATTGCAAGATGGGGGGTCGTTTTAAGGTGACTGAAACCCTGCGACAGGAGGTTGTCCAGATGAAGGCCAAAGGGACGACCCTTTTAGCCACTGCAATAGAAGTTGGTTGTTCCAGATCTGTAATTATTACAATATTGCAGGTTTACAATACCACTAATTCATTCAAATCCCCCAAAAAGGCTGGTTGTCAACATAAGACAAATGCACAAGAAAGGATAATGCAGAGTCTCAGTGGGGAATGGGTTCAGCAGCGCTGAACAGCATTGCTTGCCGTTTAAGAGAAGTCTATTGGTTAAGAAAAGTTGACTAAAAGCGCAACTCTGCCGTGATCAAACCTCTCCTCAGCAGAGAGAATCAAAAGGCTAGGCGCACCTTTGCTGATGAGAGCAAGTTTAATTTATTTGGGTCTGAGAAACTGATGTCCTGTGGCCGCAGATGTGCTGAAGTCATTCAAAGCAGGGGCTTCTACACTTCCTACTCATTTATGACCGCTGTAACCCTCCAACATTTTAGTCGTAATCTTTTGTGCTACAGTGGTTACTGTTCTCTAATTTGTTTTGTTTTCCAAGTTTTTTTTTTTTTAAATGCCTTGGTTATTTTGTCAAGCATGTAATAAGCAGTCGTATACTTGCAGCTAATATTCCTTCAAATTTTGAACGATGAAGATTAACAATATTTCAGAAAAAAAATCAAGTTCTCTAATAACTGTATTAATCTTCAGGTCAATTTATTTCAGTAGTGTGAAAAAATAGAATCAAGTATAGTGGAAACTGTGTTAATTTGAATGAATTGAGCAGCAATCATTCAATAATCTTCACTCAATGCTTCCAATCAAATAAAGTACAATAAATCCAGATGAAGGAATTAGTAGATGCAGAGTCCTTCCCAGCCTTGCTTTTGTACCATGGCTTCTTATTTCAGCAGTTGTGCGTGTTATGAAGGATCTTTCTGTTAAGGCAAACCCACCAACGATTAGGAGAGAAATCAAATTGTAAACTTATAAAACCAAATATATGCTTTGACCAAAGTAAATGCAACTTAGCACAAGCTAAAACCGATGACCAAAAGAGTTATTACACACCTTTGACCACCAGTTGTATACTGTGATCAATTCCCAAAGCTGGGACAAAACAGAGGTACGTTCCTCCATCAGAGAGCTGAAGATTGGTAAGTTTGAGAAAGACACGGCCCTTCTTAAGCTCCTCAGGTAAAACTTCTGCTCTGTTCTTGTATGCTGAGTCTTGTTCCTTTACAGAAACTTTTCCATGGATGACATCCAATACGTTCCTGATGTCGTTGTGTCTCCAGTGTACTGTCAGATGTTTTTCTTCAAGTTCAATACTTCTGTGACTGCACTTCAAGATGACAGAGTCTCCTTCGGTGCTTTCAACTACCTGAGAGGCTAGAAAACAGGACTTTTCTTAGAATTACATCACTTTAATTATTGACTATTACAGTCGGTACAAAATTGAGACGGCATTAAAATTAAGAAAATGTAAATCTAAGAAACGGAGTGCTGTTGATTATGTGACTCTTGGTTTAGAGTCAGACAATCATTGAAGATGCTCTGTTTCATGTTTCTACAAAAATGTGAACTAAATATTTTTTGCTGATAGTTTGCAATGAAAAAATGTAATAAAGCATAAATTACAACGTAAAAAAAAAAATGGTCTCAAACCTTCGAACAGTCTTTGCTCTTTTCTTACCTGAACCTGTTAACAGTACGAACACATAAATGAAACAGCATCTGTAAACCAAGAAGAAAAAATATTAATATTAAAATAAATAATAAACTCTTACTATCCTGTCAGCATACAGCAAAAGTGAAGCTTACTCATTTTCAAATCCATCACGTGTTGTAACTAATTTTCAAGATACATTCTAAAGGCAGGTCAGTTTGTTGCTAAAAGTTTCTAAATGACATTGTGCCATAACATAACTACAACGCAAAACTGTGTCATTGCATAGAATACACAATTAGGCTACTCAAATGGACTGGCCATCTCTTGTTTTCTAAACATTTCTTTAAAAAAATGATTGGACATCTCATCAAAAATATGATTTTAAAGACGTTAATTTAGATTTGTAGAAGTGATATAATATTCTATTATTATAGGAACTAGGGCTGTAGCTATCGAATATTTTAGTAATCGAGTATTCTACCGAAAATCCCATCGAGTAATCAAGTAATAGGATAAGAACTACTTTTCAAAAACCGTTTTATTCATGGTATAATACAGTAAATGATTGGACATGATATTTAACGTCTTCCCTTCATTATTTGTAGCGCACCAGCCACCCAGTAATCACAATAATGTTGTGCTTTTAACACAGCTCAGCTTTCAAATTCTGTCAGTTTATAATGGAATACAAAGTGTCGAGCGCTTGCTTGGCCATTTGTTGTGTTATTAACAGGAAAGTGTGTTCAGCTTAATTGGAGTAGTATGTTGTTAGATGGGTATAAAAAGCTTAGTTTACAGCGGCAGCCGTCGTGTGTAGCCCTCCTCGCGTGAAGACCGAAGATTGTGTAAAGTACCAATCTGTGTAAAGATTGTACCATCGACTCCACCGGGCAGGGATATAAGTATCGCTTTTTATTTATCTTCTTTCTTGTTGCTTGTTTTATCTCTGTTTTTGTTTTTATAACCAATTCTTACTATGTGTAAGTAAGTTGTTGTTTGTTAGCATGTGTTTTTGATAGTGTTATTTTTTTTTAGGATTACCGATAAAACTACTGCCATTTGATTGTTATCTCTTTTAATTTTAGATAAATTATGTATTAATTTATTATGTCTTTTATAGGTATTTTCTTTAGTTTTAATAAATTGTATTTATTTTAGTAACGTTACTTCAACATACTACATAGAAATGAAATAACATGTATGTGTATATATATATATATATATTGGTGTTTGGCTTAGTGTCATGTTAGAATCATTTTATACCTTTTTGTTGTTTTATTATTTTGAAATGTTTTTAGCTTAATTTTTGTTTTCATTTAAATGTTTAGTTTTGAAATGTTGTTGTATGCATTTGTCATTTTATTTAATTTCTCTATTTTCTTTAATGTGTGTATATATATATATATATATATATATATATTATAGTATTTATAGACTTTTAACTTTTATAGTTACTTTTTCTTATTTGTAAGTCGCTTTGGATAAAAGCGTCTGCTAAATGACTAAAAAGTCAAAGTAAATTATAAATGTGTTTTTGCTCTTTATTTCAAGTTTATAGCTATATATAAAAGTGAAGGAACATCATAAGGCATGAAAAAAAATCCAGTATAGCCTTATTTATAATGAAAATAATGTCTCGTTCTTTATTGTAATCGGAAAGATGATTGACTCACATGCCATGCTTGACACAATATTGCAATATAGCCTACAAGGTTTGTATTTCGCTATAAAACTGTCATATTTTGAAAGCTGGGATTTTAGGAATATCTCCCGGACCGGTGCAACCAATCCGGACCATTTGCATGAGCAAAAGGCTAGAATAGTCTATCTCAAAATATTATAACTATAATCTTTATTCTCGAAATATTTCTACTTTATTTTCGCGTAATATTTTGACTTAATTCTCGTAATATTTAGACGTAGTTTCGACTTTATTCTCGAAATATTACGGCTTATTCTCGTAGTCTTTATTTTTTAACGTGGCACTAAAACGCAGTCGTACTGTTGCACAGTGGAGCTTCTGTCACCAAAACAAAATCCTCTTATGTGCAATCATACCAGGCAATAAAGCTCATTCTGATTCTGATAATAAACGTCTTTGTTCGTTATATGTCCTGTTTGAGTTTATTGGGGGATTTCTATTGCGCAGACACATAAATCAGTTTCATCCTTCCACTATTCAGTACTAAGTTGACACGTGCACTCAATGTCACAAGCCGAAAAATCCTTCCAAATATCACGAGTACACTGAATATTAATTCCGAGAGACCGTTATATATTAATCTCCACAACGTGGAGTCTAATTGAGGAAGTATTACCGTCGGTACATGTTGTAACCTGTGTTAATGTCAGGTTCAACATGTAGCCTCTGTGTTAGTCAGGTTCAAATGGGCGAGTGAAGCACGCGTGCAGTTTAACTGTCTCAAAGCGGAAGTGATTTGTGCATCTCTCAGGCAGTTGTTGCCAGATTGGCGGGTTGCCCCAATTGGGCTTCTTTTGATCGGCTTGGACCGGAGAAATAACGCATTGGCGGGTATGTAGACCAAATTTGGGCTGCTTTTAAAACTAACTAAACCGCCCAATCATCAGCTTTTATCTTATTTATGTTAACTTAATATGCTCGAGCTCAAAGTATCACAGCAAAATAATGTGTAGTGCAGTCATCAACTAATTTTTCCTTAACGCAACCCATTTGGTTTATTTTAACAGAGACTTGTCAATCAATTTACCATCTTTTATGTTGGTGAGATGTGATGACTCGTGAGTGATTGGGTTTTGGCGCTGTAAACGGCTAAATTTCAATTTGCAGCTATTTATATACTCTTTCATTTTATTTAAGTTAAGTGATTCATGGCAAAGTGGCTTAAATATAAGTTACACGATAAAGAATCCAAGAGTAACTCAAATCTCACAACGTGGATTAAATGAATAGAAGACTTCTAAATGTAATTGTAACTGAAATAAGATAACAGTTGATTGATTTAATAAAAATCAAAACTGAACATGGGACTATACAATGCTGTCCTGCATCAGAACATCTTTTAAACCGTCCAAACTCGTGTATACTTGGCATTGACAGCTGCTGGACTTGAACAGTTTTGACTGTGCTAAGTTCTGCATTATGTTCTAAAATGTTTACTTCATGAAATACGTGCTGTCTGAAGATAAAGCACAAGAGAAAAGCGCATTGTTGTTAATTGTTATTATTATTTTATTTTTGCTGTCAGATTATCATACATGAATAACACATGTTTGGCTGTTGTGGGTGTGAATTAACATTGCTTTCTGATCACTTTATTGTGCACTTTTTTTGCACAAAAATGAGCTTTTTCTTACTGTGGACATTGAAAATGATGCATGTGTTCCCCCGCGGGTTATCAGTCAGTTTCTTGATTGCCATTTTAAAAGGTTCCTGGTCATTTTAAGCATATTTTCTGACTGTCTTTAACGCATTTGCCCTGTTTTGATCCATGTTCCTGTGAAATGTATTTATATTTTTACCTTTTTTTCATCATTTATTTTGAGGAGATAAAAATGGTCCTTATTAATCTTGATTGACATGGTAATAAAATCATATCACATTATTTTGGCAGTTAAAATTTTGGGCTGGTATTTGTTGAAGTGGGCGGGTTTTGGTGAGCTTTTGGGCTGGAAATCGTCAACCCGATCTGGCAACACTGCTCTCAGTTTGACGTACAACATAAATACAAGAGAACTTCATCAACTAAATCACATGCGTCGTAAAACACCGAATCAGATCGATAAATACCACTATTTGCATTAAATAACGTCTCCGAATGAACTTCCCTGCAAGTTGATTTCAATAAACATATTCTGTTAGAAATGCCCAGAAGAGACACATTAAATGTATTCAATGTCGCATGTCTAAAAAGCCTTCGAAATCTCACGAGTACATTGTATACAGTATGAATGCAAGAGCTGTCTGTTCTACATCGTGCAGGTAGAATTGAGAAAGTCGTTTTACCGTCGGTACGTGTGTCAGATTCTCTCAGAATAAGCGTCAAAACTGCGTCATATCTCTTAGACTAACACTTCTCTGGCAAGTGAAAGTCTTGCATGTTTCACCGCCTCTCGTAGGAGGAGCGATACAGTAATAGCTACAGAACGAAATGACACGAATCCAATTGTAGTGGAGTTGAACTAGGATTGTATTCTAATGTGTTTCTGATTTATCTAGCCTTCCTCTTGGTGTGCAGGCTGTCAACTTTAATCAAAAGGGTTTTATTGAACACTGAAGATGTATTGGAGAGTGTGGGTGTAAGTGTGTGGTTCTACAATAAAATATAAATAATTAGCATAACAGTACTGTATCAAAACAAATCACATGAATCTATACAATGTAGTAGTGTGTGTATATACAGTATCGACTTTCTGTGGTAATATAAAACACAATCTCGCGCTGTGCTCTTTTATGTAAACATAGTGGGCACGTTAAACCGAAAGTGCCCGAATACTTGCAATGAATATCACAAATCAAAACAATTAAGTACTCTTATTTAAACTTCACAGTAGTAATTCCCAATATAGCAGCATGATGATATGAATAAACATGGACGATAATACGAATAGTGAAATCATATTTGTAAACACAGCTCGTGCGTGCGCTGAATGAGTTGGCATAGCTTTACATTAATTTCACGCGGTCAATCGCGAACAGCAGACAAATACCAAAATGTCACAGATCTGATTATTAGGATTAACAAGAATAGTCTATAGAACAGAGCGGGTACTCACAATTAGTCACAGACGCACACAATAACACATTGTGTTAACTCCCGGGACAAGTCTCTGGCTCGCTTCATTCTGCTGCGTTATGATTGACAGGTGCACTAAGCCCCGCCTTTCCAACACCAATACTACTTTCTATTTGCATTAAATAACTTTGCTCTCCTCAGACAAGTTTCTGAAGCTTGAAGTGCTGACTACAATGCGTTTACGTTGAGTTGAAAGAAACTGAACCATTCGTTCACACAGCATGTGCAAATTTGAGGATTGGTAATGTTAATTTGATTCATTATTTTCTCACATTCGTCGTTTTTAGTAATATGATTACATAGTCTATCATGCAATGTTTAAATCATTTTTAATGATTCAGCTCAATTCGACCGCAGTTCAGCACATATGTATACAAACCAATGTATACTCATTCTGATTCTGATAATAAACGTCTTTGTTCGTCATATGTCCTGTTTGAGTTTATTGGGGGATTTCTATTGCGCAGACACATAAATCAGTTTCATCCTTCCACTATTCAGTATTAAACTGACACATGCACTCAATGTCACAAGCCGAAAAATCCTTCCAAATATCACGAGTACACTGAATATTAATTCCGAGAGACCGTTATATATTAATCTCCACCGTGGAGTCTAATTGAGGAAGTATTACCGTCGGTAGCCTACACCTGTTGATAAACTGGGCCGTGCAGTGACCTTTGGAGGGGCATGGTTCTCAAATGCCATATAAAAGGGGGACATGAAACAAGGCTTTATTAGGGCTGTGCACACAAATAATCATACAGCACTGTGATGTATAGTGACGCATTCCTTGGCTGATACGCGTATTGATGCTGTGATGGCTTCTGTATTGATACCGTAGCAATGCCTTGATGGAGTTTTAGAAAAGAAAACAAATACAGAAAGTTTTAAGTTTAAAAGTTAAATAATATTTTCTTTGCACCTTGCCCTCAAGCATGTCCTTTTTATGTTTTATTCTTCTCACTTTGCGAGGGCCATCTTTGCATGCAGAACACACACACACACACACACCATTTTTCGAAATCTATAAGGGCTTATCTTCTTCACTCTGCACTGGTGATGTCAGGTCAGGTTATATTATTCTGTTTTATACTGAATTTTTTTTTTCAGAGAGATGTAATTTGACTTACAGGCTAGGTGTTTTTGCTATTGTAAAACACTACTTGTGCTTTTGGTAGTAAAAACAAATGTCATATTTAATTATAATTGTATTCTAATCCTGTCTGAATTTATACATTTTTGGAATGATAATGACAATTAAAAATAGGATTGTTAAGTACAACTCGGGAATGAGAAAATCAGTATAGCCTTGTTTTTTGTACCCAGTGTTTTGAGGTAATACTTTAAGGCAGGCTAAGATTTTTAAATAATACTGTAACAATAAAAGTAAAGTATGAATAGTTTTTAGTCAAATGACATAAAAGACCTGACCCTTCCACCCCCATGAATTTTATCCCTTAAATAGTGCACGAACGAAGTG